>JAJLSH010000080.1:0-58612 GCA_030567475.1 Ambrosiozyma angophorae | reverse complement strand
GTGATTTGGTAAGAATAATATTAGTTAGTTAGCGTATTCTCATTTATAGTAGCTGAAATACAAAGTAAATTAGAAATTAGATGGTTTTTCTGTAAGAAGATGTATAAAGTACAGTAAAACGGTAGGTGTCTAAGTGCGTAAGAGTCTGCAATGGTGGTACTTAACAACAGAAACAGAAGGTGCAGTAAATGAATACATTAGTGTGTGGATAAATGATTAATAGAATAAATGATCTTTTAGAAATAATTATGTTGGTGTGTTATTATTTTCAGTATTGAATTTCCCACGGTAAATAGATATTCCTGGATTTCTTTTTCGGTCTTTCAAATTCAATGTGGAAGTTTGGAAGGACAAATAAAGCTTAAAAGAGGCTCAGTTAATGATTGATATTCGTTCCAAAAAGCAAATCATTTCTATTTATATGCATGAATAATTTTAATATAGAAAACATCTACAGAAGGCATTAGGGTATGGCCAATATTTATGAAGTATTATTGTTAACAACAATATAACAGAAGTTTAGTGTGTACTTGTTAAAGTTAATACCATAAGTGAAATGGTAAATGATTTACAAACATTTAGTTTTCAAATTAATGTTATCTTTCCAAGAAAGTCGCGGGATTCCAAGGTTTACCAAGACATGGATTGAACACCGAGTCCAAGCCTCGTCTTGGAGGAAATGCAGAGTAATTGAAAAAATGGTTACATTATATAGGGCACGTGATATTAAAGATACAATTACGGAAACAAATCACGTTCTTTTAGAAGATGCCATTACAAGCTATTATATGGAAATCTAGGCGCAGTAGCAAGACGCAGTATATCGGTCAAAAGCTGGCGGCATGTTGCGCACTTGATAGCCGACCAATCAAGGCTTACACAAGTTGAGCGTGTTGCCGATGCGGCAATCAATCAATTCCATCAACCAACTTTCCATTTACCGGCTGAGCCTCCTGCCATATGCCGGATTGCAAATTGCGGAGCAACTTTTCTATAAAAAAAAGGATGATAAAGTTCTTAATTTTTTTGATACTTTTAAATCTCAACACTCGTTGGAAGTGATTTAACTACGACTAATTATTTCAGTAGTTCGTTATAACTATTTCTTGTAGAAATTAAATTAAAATTAAGTAATCTGATTCTTTTTTTTAGTTAGTCAAACAGTTTTTGATGTTATGGTAGTATGAAGATGCCCTTTTTTTTGTTTATATATATAATGTAACTTTCCTACTTTAAAACTTAATTTAAATGGTACTTCAATTCAAGTTCAAAGAATAAAAATTGTAACTAGATTTTTCCTTGAAGATAGTCGTCGTCATGTTTGAACATTTTAACATACAATGTGGAAATACTGGTCTTCCGTGAAAATCCAAATGAGAACATTCTGCTTCAAATCGTCTGTATTTAATGTTTACATTAAAGAGTTCCTCTTTTTTAAAAAAAAAGACGGTACATATAATTGAAATTTGTTGCAGAATAGAATTTGAATTATTGGATTCTTAAATCCTAAGTAATGTTCAAAGGGATTAAGTAGTAAAATCACTTTATTCTCTAGAGTTAAACTACAAGCTGTTAGGTTATGTTCATTCATATTTGTATACTTTATTTCAGATTAGCTTGCTAAATACAAATCTAAATGACTTAAACTTTAATTTCTTTTTTTTTTTTTGTTTTTTTTGTTTGGATTACTTTCGTGTTTATGACAGTTTCGCCAATTTTAAATTTGGTACATATTAAAAAGTAATACAAAAATAAATAGAATAATTTGCAATAAATTCTATTAGTAGCGGGATTTGTGCTTCAGCCTCAGAATTCATCTATAAAGTTCTTAAACTTGAATCCCAAATTTTGTAACCCAAAAGAAAACAGCACTCCCTAACGCCCTAGCTTTAATGTTATACCTCACCTTTATTCACAGAGTCACAGGGGGTTTGACTGACACTGTATAAAAATCCTGTTACTTTGTACCAAGACGTGAAAGCCATGGGGGACTCGAATCAACGGAGCTCTTCTTGTTGGATTGATAAGGCCAAAACGCCGGCCGCCGCCATGTGAATGCAGATCGCGCGGACTGGAACGCCGCCTTCCAGACACCACGGCGCATGTTCCAACAAGGTCAAACGCCGGTGTGGGTTTTTAAAAAAAAAAATGCTCCACAGATGATCGCCAGATTATTTTTTTGATTAGCATTTGTTGTCTTCGTCATCTTCGAGGTGTAGTATAAATACTTCAACATCTGCTCGTTGCTAACTACCCTAGTTACTCGCTTGCCGGTTCCTTTGCTTCTTTTTCTCTTTCTTTATCATATAGCTTAATCAACTGTCATTCTCTTGTAGCTTAGACTATTCAACTTCACTCTCATTAATTCTAAATATACATTATCCGCCTTAAACTCCCATATTGAACCCGCCCAAACAAATTCAATGTTAAACTTTGAACCTGTTTCACTCAATATGCCAGGTACTCAACAAAATTATCCTACTGGAAGTCATCAGAATCAACAATATCAGCTCCCATCAAGTACATCATCTCAAACATACCAACTACCCTCTTATTTGTCCTCAAGTAACGGCATATATTCTATAGCAACAACGGGTGCTTTACCTGTCAATGTAGAGTCTAATACAAGACCCTTATCAACAGGTACTGCTTCGAGTTACACATCTGCTTCTGATGCTTTTTCCGGGGCCAATCAGTCTACCGCAGCTAGTCACTCATCCAGTCAAGCAATTACACCTCCTTTCCACGCGTCAAGTATTGTGAATCTTAGTAAAATTAGTTATCCAACTGAAACTTCATTCAATCAAATTAATGGGCCTGATAATTCATATGGTACATCTGCAACATTAAATACCTTAGCTACATTTTCTCCTACCCATTATTCCTTAAACATGAACAAAACATACACTTCTCAATGTCAATCATCAACTGCTTCTTCACTTCATACTCAACAGCCTAGTTCCTCTTCCAAAGGTACGACGCTTTTACCCCCTCTTTCTTCTGCAGGATCGTTGGTGGATTCTTTTTTCAACTATGCTCCAAAACCTCAACTTTCTTCTTCACAGTATATGCATCAACATTCTCAATTACAAAACCAACAATTATATAAATATCCAAACAATTTAGTAAAAGGAATGGAAGAATCAACACAAAAAGTAATTGGTAAAACTCAAATTAAAAAAAGAAGAAGAGCAGCTCATACTCCACCAGATAACAAAAACGGTATTACTTATCCTTGTCAGACATGTGGAAAAGTTTTTTATAAGGCGTATAACTTGAAATCCCATATGAAAACCCATTCTGATGAAAAACCATTTGCCTGTAAATACTGTCAAAAAGCTTTTGCAAGATCTCATGATCGAAGAAGACACGAAAGACTCCACGAAGATGAAAAAAAATTCAAATGTTCTGGTGTCTTATCTGATGGTATTAGTAAATGGGGTTGTGGTAAAAGATTCGCTAGAGCTGATGCTTTAGGTAGACATTTCAAAACAGAAACTGGCTTCTTATGTATTAGTGCTCTAGTTAATGATTTCAAAGAAAATGAAAAATTACAACCTGGTTCTATTGCTGCCGCCGTTGCGGGGACAGGTTTAAGTGGTTATGGTTTACCTTCAAATTTCTACTTGCCACCTTCTACCTCATCAACAAATCAAGATCAACAATTCAATACATATTCCGGATTGGTGCCCTCTCTTCCTTCTAGCAATTTACCAAAACAACATAATGCTACCCCATTTGATGCTACTAGTCAACAACAACGGCAAGGGGCTTATCGTTCCCAAACTGAAACAGAATCTTTAATTAATAGCATGGCAAGAGAGGCTGCTTTGGATGCTTTGTTAAATTCGAAAGTTGATTCTGGACTTATCAATAACATTACTAGCTTCAATGATATTTACATTTGATTTGTTGTTTCCTAAATCTGATTCTCGATAGTTTTTATAAACTTAGCGATACCTATTACTTTACATTTGTTTTGAACATTTTCAAATCATAAATCTTTGCTTGTTGAAAACTTTCTCTTTTGCTTTTTTCCCTTTTTTCATTTTTTTTTTTGCTTTTTGTTACCATGTCATATCCATCATCATTGTTGTCTATACTTACGTAGATAAATTTCTTTTCATGTAGATTGCGTTTTTTTGACTTCTTACTTGTATTTATCACTCAATCTTTCTTTTTTTCCATTATTTTTTTTTTTCAATTATTGTTCTGTTAACCTCATTATTTAGCTACTAAATATACCTTAAATAATCACATTCTCTAATGCCATCAATTACCTTAATCCTAGCATCCTAGCCAGTATTTAAGTAAAGCCCCTTACCCTCCCTACCCCCCTCAGCTTTGGCGACACAACTCGACTTATGTATAGGGCTAGTTGTTGATCATCAATGAATAATTAACACCCATTATAGTGCAATACATATGTAGTTTTAATGTTTACAAAAGTGTTAACACCGAATGTAATTTTTGAAACGCTTTCACCATCTTAACGATTTCCTTTAGGATGTCCCTTAGCTGATTTGATGACTTCAATCAGAATCATTGAGTATTTTTCCTATACTAATAATTGCAATTCAATAACTCTCTTATCACTGAAATTTAAATTTAATGTAAAAAAAAAAGTAGAAGATGTAAGGTCTCGTATGTTATTAATTAATTAACCTTTTATTCAAATTTATAAATAATTGACACAAGCTTCAGAATCCCTCTACGAACTTTTTTTTTAGTAATATATTAAACTTACGTTAAACTAGCGATCATATATAACCATAAAAATCTAAAACTAACTAAGTAGATAAGAAATAAAGATAGTGGGGTAAAAAAACTATTTAACTGAAGATGTATAATCATGATGGGGGACGATCAAACTGCATCAGAAGGACATGGAAATTTTCAATCATAAGAATAATTAATGTCATCACTATTGCACCTTCACCACCCCTTTCATAAGGTTTATATTCATTATTAGTAGAATAGATGCAACTTTCTGTAGTGTCCAAAATTAAATACCGGAATTGTTAGGAAGGCTGTGGTGCTAGCCACACCCGTGCGCTCTAACAACTAGTGTTAGAAGGCTGAAATTTAACAACAGTCTTACCAACAATAAACTCTTCACCGGAATAACAAATAGATCATCATCCCTTTACCAAATCATCGTCGTTTAAGAAAAAATCTTTTTAAATCTTCTGGTAATACGGGCATCAGCAGGAGAGGAGCAGGAGCACGTGGCAAGCTGCCAAGAGTCAGCATGCCATTATCACTTGCACCTTAATCATCTTTTAGCACGGAGATTGGTTCTGCAAAAAATATCACCATGAAGTCACAGGACGAGATCTACAACGTTAGATAAATAAAGGACCCTTAAATTCATTAGATGACAATAACTTCAACTTCAGTTATCCGTACTCTTCAAACAACTTTGAAGTTCTCTCTACTATATTCCCCACTCGACTGCTTCTTAGTTTGTATTAATCTGGGCAATACAGCCAGCAAATCCTCAGATTACCCAATGACAAGAAAAAACGTGTGATGGCCAAGCACTTATTTGAAGGTTTAATTAAGTCTTCCTGAAGAGAAACTTCTCTCTTAACTATAGAGCTATGAAAAACTGACAGCTTAAGTTACACTTTGACTGGATTCTTGGAGTCTTGGAGAATAGTATAAAAGTAAGAGGTTTTGCTAATCATTTCCTGGTATTCGATGTGAGTACTTGTTCATTATCGCATAGTTTCACAGTGGATTATTACCCAAAAAATGAGTTATTTACACCAGTTTGATTATATCTTTGCTATCGGTATGCTTTTTGCATTCCTTGATGCTTTTAATATCGGTGCTAATGATGTTGCAAATTCTTTTTCTTCCTCTGTTGCTTCCAGATCTTTAACTTATTGGCAGGCCATGATTCTTGCTGCTATCTGTGAATTCTTAGGTGCAACTTTGGTTGGTTCTAGAGTTGCTGATACCATTAGATCTAAAATTATTAATGTTAACGCCTTTGAAGGTTCTCCAGCTGGATTAATGATTACTATGGCTTGTGCCTTGGTCGGTTCCTCGGTTTGGTTAACTATTGCCACATTAATCTCTATGCCTGTTTCTACAACCCATTCGATTACTGGTGGTATAATTGGTGCTGGTATTGCTGCTGTTGGCGCCGGTGATGTTCAGTGGGGTTGGTCTGGTTTTTCTCAGATTGTTGCTTCTTGGTTCATTGCTCCAGTTTTAGGTGGTTGTATCTCTGCAATCATTTTCATGATTGTTAAGTATTGTGTTTTGGAAAGAAAAAATTCTTTAAAGAATGTTTTAATCTTTGCTCCATTTGTCGTTTTCCTTACTTTCTCTGTCTTAACTATGTTAATTGTTTGGAAAGGTTCACCAAAATTAGGCTTAGATGATTTAAGTACTGGTGCTACTGTTGGTTCTATTTTGGGTACCGGTGGTGTCGCCGTTATTGTGTTCCTATGTACACTTTTACCAGTTATGCGTAGAAGATTACTTTTTGATGACTGGACTATTCCTTGGTGGCACATTTTCTTTGGTTTCGTTTACTTTTTCAAATCCACTGATAACATCCCACCATTACCTGAAGGAAGAGCTGTAGTTATGGATTATTATAAAGGTAAAGGTGCTGAACAACAAACTGAACCACAAACTGAAATTGAGACTTCCTCCAATGAACAAGAAAAGGCAGATAAGATTACTGATGTTGAAGAAACTCAATTAGAAAAACAAGCTACCCATGTTTATAAAAAAGGTGTTGAAGCTAATAACATTACCGCCGATAACATCACTTGGTCTACTAAATCTCAATCTGATGAATATAAAGTTTGGAAGCAGTTATTATCCAGACCTAGTAAATATCCATTATTAGTTTATTTAGTTTTGAGTCATGGTATGAGATTTGATGTCATTGAAGCTCAATGCCATGACGATTCAAGGTTATCTAAGGGTGTCGAAGGTATTCACGCTAGATCCAAACACTATGATTCTAAAGTTGAGCATGTTTTCTCTTTCTTGCAAGCAGTTACAGCATGTACTATGTCATTTGCCCATGGTTCTAACGATATCAGTAATGCCGCAGGTCCATTATCTTCAATCTATTTAATTTGGTCAACTAACACAACTGGTGCTAAATCAAATGTTCCAATTTGGGTTTTATGTTATACTGCTGGAGCTTTAGTCATTGGTTTATGGGTTTTAGGTTACAGAATTATGGCTGTTTTAGGTAATAAGTTAATTCTTCAATCTCCATCAAGAGGTTTCTGTATTGAGTTGGGTGCTGCTATTACTGTTGTTATGGCTACAAGACTTTCAATTCCTGTTTCAACAACTCAAATTGCCACTGGTTGTACTGTTTTTGTTGGTCTTTGTAACATGGATGTCAAGGCTATTAACTGGAAAGTTGTTATCTGGTGTTACGCCGGTTGGATTATCACTTTACCAGTTGCTGGTTTAATCGCCGGTATTTTAAACGGTATTATTATTAACGCACCAAGAATGGGTGTTACTTACGTTGCTTCCTAATTAATTTCTTTTGTAAATGTAATCCTTTTTATAGCCTTCGCACTTCTTTAATAAAACAATACTTTATAAGCTTGTTTCTGTTTATTCGATTTTCTTCGGGAAAGTTTGTTTCTCTTGTGCCTCTTTAAGGACGCTAACCTTAAAATAATACGTAAAAGTAAAAAATTTTAATTACACATAATTCAATCTCTATAAAATAACATTACCGGGTTTTTTTATTTATAGAAGAAAAGAACTTGTAAAAACATATTAGAGTACCTAATCGGCATCCTCAACTGTAGCAATACGTTGTTTGATGTCTGCTCCAGTTGATGCCTTTTTAGAAGAAGTGGTATTTGCGGTACTTGTGGTTTCACCACTCGAAGTAGCATTTTTATTCTTTTTACCTTTTTTACCTTTGATAACTTTTGGGTCTTCCCAACCGTATAATGGAATGAAACTGTCAATAAATCCCACGTCTTCAAATAAGTTTGGGAACAACCAGAATTGTTGAGGAAGAATTGCTAATGTTATAACGTATATTATTAATCTAACAACAGCCATTGCAAAGAAAACACCAATTAACACTAACATACCGGTACTGACATACCACACACCTTTTCTCATCCAGAATGGCCATAACGGGAACAAAATCAGAGCAAAAACGGCAGCAAGAACTAGAATAGTGTAGACCCAGATGAATGGGTTTGGTGGAGAATAGTTCCACATAAAGTATGAATCCGGTTGTAAAATAGCTTTAGTTGTTGGTTGAAGTGCAGGAACTGCCTTTTCAACTTTAATCTTTCTTGCCTTGGCATCTTTAGTATGTAATTTTTCAACTGGGACAATCAATTGATTTTGAATCAAAAGAATGAACAGCTGTTGTGCCATTTGTGGATCCTTGATGGGTGGTACTTGAGGACATTTCTTTGCAATTGTTTTCTTAAACTCTTCGCTTTCTAAAGCTCTCATAAATCTCTTGAATCTGAAAAAGTCTTGCTTTTCGGAAGTTTGTGTGTTTATACCATGTCTTTGTTTCAAGAGTTTGTTGTGTCTTATGCAGTTTGCCAGCCCTAAGGCGACGGGGCTCTTTTGGGCAGAAGGAGGGGCTAACTTTTGGGAAGTCATTCCTGGATTAGGAGCCTGCTGCAGTTGAGAAGCAGACATTATATGTAGATGTAGTATGTAGTATGTAGCAACGGAAGAGGTTTGTCTTGGGGGAAGTAGTAACAGTTGTGGATGGAAGAAAGAAAGGACACCTTGTTTGGCGTTCAGTGCGTTTCAGGTCGATCGACGCAGCGGACGGTTATCAGATGTTCAACATATCCTGCAAAGAGAAAGGTCCCAGGACTACGGTATAGAGTGCAAACACATACGTACACACATGGTAAAGCTAGATGCCGACACTAGCAGTCATGCTGGAAAAGAAGACTTTGAAGACCTCTTCCCGAAGATACGAATGAATACTGTGCCAACAGAAACGAGCAAAGAGGAATGCATTGATAAGCAGGTACCAACTAGTCGGGGACACAATTCAGGTGGAGGTGATATATCCACCGAGCGTAGCGACTCCTTAAATTCAGGTAGGCCTGGAAAGATTAACTCAAATAATGCAGAGACGCTAGATTTGGGAACTGGTGAAATCAGTTTTGTGGAATTACCTGATGATATACGAAATTCAGTTATTAGTCGGATGTTAGATGATTCTGAACTGTCGAGGAATATCGATTTCACCTCTAATAAACTGATACTTACAAGATTATATCAAAAATATTCCGATACCAACGAGGAAAAATTCCTGAATCAGGAAAATCTGACTGACTTTGATAAGTATAATAATGCACTTCGGAGAGAGGAACTGATTAAAGAAAAGGTTGAACAGCGAATGAAAAAGCGGAATAAACCCAATGACGGTAACTTAAATTATTTAGCAAGACTAGAGGAAGAGGATTTACAAAATGGATATTTGAATAATGAATTAAGCTCATCGGGCGGCCTGCCAACCCAGTCTAATAAGATTCTAGCGAACTGGCTTCCTTCCCCCTTTAAAAAGAAAGTAAAAAGAATAATAACTCGAACTAATGAATCACATTTGGCTAAAAACCCCAATCCTTTTTCTAGTTTAAGAAAGGAAGAACGGCAAAGTGCTTACCTGTGCTCTGATAGCGGTTCAGTTATTGATGATTATATTGAATTAAATGAAGTGCCATCAGATTTACGAACAGATGCTTTGAATAATAAGTATAAAGTCTCGACAGCTCCCTATCACTTAAAAAATAGGACGTCTTATCGAAATGACTTATCTTCTGGTGAAAGTTCTCCTTATATGGACATTGACGTGATTGTTAGTAACGCTGAAAATGTTGATTATAATTTCCATAGAATTGGTAATACTTATGATGATATTGAATTACAGCCATCTGGGCATAGAGCTGGAGACGGAAATGTTCAAAGTAAAATATTTAAAATTGAATTTAAGAATCCATTCCTAAAATTTTTAAATATAAGAGTCGATAAAAGAAACCAAATTCAAAGAAAATTAAAAATTAGGCATTTACAGCAAATTGCACTTGGTGGAACTCTAGGTGTTGGTTTGCTACTTAGTTCAGGTAAAGCATTTAGTATTGCTGGTCCTTTAGGGTGCCTTTTAGGTTTCATGATATCTGGCACTATTGTTCTAGCGACAATGCTTTCGTTTTGTGAAATGGTCACGTTGATACCTTTATGTGGTGGCGTTTCGGGTGTGTGTTCAAGATTTGTCGACGATGCATTTGGCTTTGCTTTAGGTGTTTCGTATTGGTTAAGTTATATGATTGGAATGCCAACTGAAATCACCGCTGCATCAATAATGTTGAGTTATTACCCTTCTTTGAATATCCCAGGACCATCTACAGCAGGATGGATATCATTTTTTTTACTTATTACAATTTCTATTAATTTGTTTGATATTAGAGTTTATGGAGAATTTGAATATTTTTCAACGCTGGTGAAAGTTTTGGTTTTAATAATACTGATGATATATATGATTGTTTTAAATGCAGGTGGAATTAGTCCATATTATGATAAAATAGGATTCAGGTACTGGGATAGTGATAAATCTAAATCTTTAGAATATCTTACTTATGGTCCCTTTCGTCCGACATTTGATGTTGGTGATACTGGTTTGGGCGCCTTAAATGGTATTACCGGTGCAAAAGGAAGATTGTGTCAAGTTATTGTTGCTTCAATTGTTGCTGCATATTCATACGTGGGAACTGAGATTGTTATTTTAGCTGGGTCAGAATCTAGAAATCCAAGATATTCAATCCCAAGGGCTACGAGAAATATCTATTGGAGAATACTAATATTCTACATTTTAGCAATTTTTATAATTGGTTTAAACATTTATTCTGGTGATCCTCGTTTATTAAGATATTATAGTGGTGCCAGTTCAGGAACTTTGGATTCAGCAACAGTGGAAAAAATCGAAGACAGTATTGTGGAGCTTGTTGGCGGTAAACATTGTGAAAGTAATCTGCTGGAGTATGCGGGGTTTTCAAATGGAAACCAATCACCATTTGTCATTGCATTGCAGGGTGCGGCAGCTTGCCATTTTGCTTCTGCTACAAACATATTTCTACTCTTTTTTGCATTAACTGCAGCGTCATCTCAATTATATGCATCGTCTAGAACCCTTTATTTTTTAGCAATCCAAGGAAAAGCTCCTCAAATATTTACTATCTGTTCAAAATCTGGGGTTCCATATATGAGCGTTATGTTTTCGGGAATGTTTGGTAGTATGGCTTATCTTGCTGTAAGAAACAATACAGCCGTTGTCTTTGAGAGATTTTTGAGCGTTTGTGCAGCTACAGGGCTAATAGTTTGGGGTGGTATGTGTCTAGCATTCATAAGATTTTACCATGGACTGAAACTAAGACCTGACATTATTAGTAGAGATGATGAGAATTACCCTTATAGATCACCTTTTCAGCCTTATACTGCATATTTAGGAATGTGTGGGAGCATTGCTCTAGTTATTTTATCCGGGTTTGTTATTTATTTTGATACCACATTTTCGGCAGCATATTTTATTACCAGTTATGGTTCACTTCTTCTGTTTTTTGCTTGTTATATTGGCTATAAATTTTTCAGAAGAACAAAGATTCATAGATTAGATCAGTTAGATTTGGATTCAGGCAGACGTGAAATTGATAGAATCATTTGGGAAGATGAAAAAAACTATGTTTCCAACTTTAAGGAAATAATTGCTAAATTATGGTCTTTTTTATTTTAGTTTTTTTTTTGTGGTACTTTAGAATAATTTTATTCTTTTATAAATTTCTTTGCTATATAGACTTTTTTTTCTTTCTTTTATTTACCTATTTACTCTCTATTAAGGGCTTCTTGTCAAGAGTATTAGGCATTTTTGTTACTTTTCTTTCACTTTCTTATTGTACATTAATAATAGTATTTTTATTTTTAATCTTTTTGCAAACTTTCTATAGTGTATACCTCTTGTATAATTTCAGTTCCGTTTGTTGAAGTACTTCATTAGCGAAGAGCGGCTTACTTTGGACTTCCTAGAAAATATATATTAATTAAGCCATTAAATGCGGCTACTGAAACCAACCTTCGTATAATACACAATACATAAATACAAAATATAAATTAAATTTATTTAACATCGAGTCTAGCCAGCAACTGCTCTTTCTTTTTATCAAGAATCAGCTTTTCAATTTCTTTTGGATTAATGGAAGGCCCAAATTCATCAAATTCCACCAAAGAAGGGGCATCAACAGCTTCTTTTATATTCTTTTGTAAATCTCTGGTACGTTTTCTTTCATATTTGGTTAAAGAATCAACGTTACCAGAAGAAATACCAACATTGTGATTAAATTCTTTTAACTTTTCATTAGTCAAAATTTTGTCAAATGGTAGTACATCCTTCCCCAATAGGCTTTGTATTTCATTAACAATTTCTTGTTCAGAGGTGATACTGGAATCAAATTGTTCATCAGAAAGAGATTTTCCATAGTATTCCAAACTAAATTCTATATCATTAATCTTATTAAATTCCAGTCTATCATTTTTATCCTTTAGTTTAAGTTCTGTCAGTCTATTTTTCTCTAACCTACTAGCATCAATTAACTCTTTGACATCGGAAAGTTCCTTAGCTCTTCCAAAATATCGGTAACCTTTTATTATGAGTTCACCACCAGGAGCCCTACTATTAAACTGTAAATAATCGGGGCCCCCGAGTTCTTTGATTCTGTATTCCCATTTTGTTTTCTCTTTTTGTAAGTCATTTAGCTGATCATTCAAGTCTCTGATTTGATATTCATTAATATACTGATCATTAATTTTTGTTAATTTCTGGGATAGCTCACTTAGAATCGAAGACCTGAAACGTTCGGCGTCCTTAAGGCTTGAAGTACGTTTGGTGGACTTGGGACGAGTTATAGAAGACGACCATCGTTGGTCCTGGTATCTATTTAAGAGAGACTGAGCCTTTTCCGAGTTCCTGGACATATCAAAGGCACTTATGGTTAATCAAGAAGATTTTTCATAGACCCCTGGGTTAATGCAAGCAGCACGGCTCCAAAACGCGTGCAAAGAAAATAAACTGACGTGGAACAAATTTGAACCTTTATCTTCAACACGTTTCTTCTGATCCATCAAACCTGACTCATACACGATGGCCATTCTTTTGAACAACAGAAACAGCAAACCCATCTATGCGGCAGGTGCTGTATTGATCCTACTTATCTTCTTTCTCTGGACTCCTTCGTCCTCTTCAGGTGTCGCAGACTCGGTTACTGATATCACCCAATCCAATGATGAACCTCCTTCTTTTGAAAAAGTTGATGGTATTCCTCTAGTTTCCGAAGGAAAGACCGCACCATCCGACTCTGCTCCTATTGTTAATTCGAATGATGATGGTGAAAGTTTTATCGATGGTATTTCTGTTGCTTCGGATGTCAAGAACTCCCCTGAAGAAATTATTTCTTCATCGGCACCTGCATCTACTCCAAAAGCTAACAAAGCTGATACTTCTGCTAAATCATCATCTTCTTTACCTTCCAAGCCATTCTTTGATAGCGAGGAAGGCTCTAAAGCTGCTGTTGCAGACTCCAAAACCAATAAAGATTCGAAAGCTTCTGATAAGTCTTCCTCTTCCTCTTCATCATCGAGTAAAGATTCCTCAGTTAAGTCTGCTTCTTGTAAAGACCAAGAAGAATACGTTGTTATGATTGATGCTGGTTCTACTGGTTCGAGAGTTCATATCTACAAATTTGATACTTGTTTCTCTCCTCCAAAATTATTAAATGAAGAATTTGAAATGTTAAAACCAGGTTTATCTCAATTTGATGTTGATACTAAGGGTGCTGCTGCTTCATTAGATCCACTGTTAGAATTGGCTTTGAAATCAGTTCCTAAAGATAAGCAAGGTTGTACTCCAGTTGCCGTTAAAGCTACTGCTGGTTTAAGATTATTAGGTGAAGCTAAATCAGATGCTATCTTGAAGGAAGTTAGACGTCACTTAGAAGTTGATTATCCATTTGCTGTTGTCGATGGCGATGGAATTTCTATCATGGATGGTTCCGACGAAGGTGTCTATGCTTGGATTACTACCAATTATTTGTTAGGTAACATTGGTTCATCTGCAAAAAACCCAACCGCTGCTGTTTTTGATTTAGGTGGTGGTTCTACTCAAATTGTTTTTGAGCCAGTTGATGGTGAATCCATGATTGAAGGTGAACATAAATATGAAATTTCTTTTGGTGGTAGAGATTTCATTTTATATCAATATTCTCATTTAGGTTACGGTTTAATGCAAGGTAGAAGAAGAATCAATTCTGCTGTTCTTAGTAATGAACTTTTAAAGAGTACTTCAACTTTAAAGCCTTTAACTGATATTGAATTGAAGGATGAAGCTTTAACTGCTAAGGTTACTTTACAACATCCATGTTTACCATATGGTGTCAAAGCTTCTGACGTTAGAGTTGAAATGGATGATAAGTCCACCTACATTGTCAATTTTGTTTCACCTGCCAAATCTGAGGATGATCCATTAGCTAAAACAGCCGCTACTCAATGTAGATTCTTAGCTGAAGGTATTTTGAACAAAGAATTAGAATGTAAATCTAAGTCATGTTCTTTCAACGGTATTTATCAACCATCTTTAAAACACCAGTTCCTGCCATCATCTGACATGTACGTTTTCTCATACTTCTACGATAGATTACAACCAATGGGTATGCCGTTATCTTTCACATTAGAAGAAATGAAATCAATTACAGATTTGGTTTGTGCTGGTTCATCGTACTGGAATCAATACTTAGTTCAACCAGAATCAGTCAAAGAATTGGAAGAAGAACCATTATGGTGTTTGGACTTATCGTTCATGACTAGTTTGTTACATAGTGGATATGATATCCCATTAAACAGAGAATTAAGAACCGCTAAGAAGATCGAAGGTAACGAACTGGGATGGTGTTTAGGAGCATCCTTACCACTATTGGACAAAAACTCCGGCTGGAAGTGTAAGGTTACCAAAGACATCTAGACTAAATATTGATAATTTGTTTGTTTTTTTTAATTTTCTTTACTCTGTAATGTAGATAAAATGCGTCAAACTCCGCCGTCGAACTGCGCACGCTCTTTTTTGCCACTTATTAGCCCCATCTCGAAGAACCTTTGCAGTTGCCCAGAGTACTTAACCCTCTCTCTTTGCCTGGAACACACCTGCAGGCCTAAGGAATATGCCTGAAACTAACAACTATAGTACAAATACTTCTTCTTCTTCTTCATTGAATAATGGCCTTTTGAAAACACATTCAGGCAGTGAAAATGGTTCAAGGTCCATCAACTCAATACTGATAAGATCGGAATCACAACCTCCAAAGCAACCAATGCTCCATGATGCTTTATACTGCCCAGGAAACCCAAGGAATTGTCAATATACTGTTAGAGTGGATCCTATTACTGATAAAGTTTCGTATGATTATAGTTCAGCAACGAATTCTCAAAGGCAGTCACCAACTGCGACAACTCCGAATAGTCCTCATCTTTATTTTGCTACTAGTCCAACAGGTTATGGAAATGGACAAGGACACGGAATTCTTTTACCTCCAGGAAATGCCGTCCGCTCCGAGGTGCAACAGCAAAACAACTCAAGGTTACACAATAATAACCTTAACCACAATTATACGGCTGATGATTTAATGAATAAGTTGAAAAGTGGTGGGAACCAATTAAATTCAGTAAATTCTCATACTGAACTTGCAAAGACGGCACATGGTGTTAGGATTTTGGCGAAAAATCTCAATAAAGCAACTTTACAATTGTCAATGAAATCAGTTCTGGTGATTACTAAAGCCAGAGATAATTCTTTGATATATTTAACTAAAGAATTGGCAGAATGGTTATTAACTACTATTAAAGATGGTGATGTTTATGTTGATCATCATCTTGAAAAATCTGCAAGATTTGACCCCCCAGGTATACTTAGAGATATTCCATCAGCAAATGGTAGATTGAAATTCTGGACAAAACAAATGATTAGAGAAAAGCCGGAATTATTTGATTTAGTTATTACGTTGGGTGGAGATGGTACTGTTTTATATACTTCTACATTATTTCAAAGAATTGTTCCTCCAATTCTATCATTTGCATTGGGTTCATTAGGGTTTTTAACGAATTTTAAATTTGAAAACTTTAGAACTGTACTTACTAATATATTATCTAGTGGAGTTCATACAAATTTAAGAATGAGGTTCACTTGTCGTGTTCATAAAGCAAATGGTGAATTGATTTCTGAACATCAAGTTCTTAATGAATTAACGGTGGATAGAGGCCCTTCACCATGGGTTTCAATGTTAGAATTATACGGAGATGGATCACTTTTAACTGTTGCACAAGCTGATGGTGTTATCATTTCAACTCCAACAGGCTCTACTGCATATTCTTTAAGTGCAGGTGGTTCTTTGGTGCATCCAAGTGTTAGCGCAATTAGTATTACACCAATATGCCCTCATACTCTATCATTTAGACCTATGTTACTACCTGATTCAATGAATTTGAAAGTTAAAGTCCCCTTGAGATCTAGATCGACAGCATGGGCTGCATTTGATGGTCGAGTTAGAATCGAACTACTTAAAGGATATTTTGTTTCTGTTACTGCTTCGCCGTTCCCTTTTCCGACTATTAGATCCAGTATAAATGAATATTTTGAAAATGTAAGTAGGGTTTTAAATTGGAATTCAAGAGAAGAACAAAAAAGTTTTGCTCATTTGTTAAGTGATAAAAATAAGAAATCTTACGATAATTATCAGAGGTCCAGAACTAAATCACAGGTTAATGGCGATTTTGAATTTGAAGATTCAACAGTTAACGTTAGTTCTATTAATGAAAACGAAATATCTGAAGATATTTCTAATTTAAAGATTGATCAACTTAGTGCAGCTGCTAGGACTCTAAGAGCATCTTTCCAACTGAATGATGATACTCCTACTAGCTCTGTACAGTCTTTAAGAAGATTGATTAATGATGATGAAAGCACTACTTTCAAGCTAGAAGACTGTTGTGATAATCTACATACTTCTGATGATGTTGGGGGAGATTTTGAGGTGCATGATGATAGCGAAGTCAACTGTCTGGCCGATGGACTAGACGATTCCGAAGCTTTTGATATCGACGGAGACGACGACGATTGCAAAGCTGCAGATGATAGTGACGAAAAGCTCAAGGACGACTACATCCGTAACTCCATCAAGGAATGAAGCCATGAGACCATGAAACCATATGTACTACTTGTATTTGCCTGTATTTACCGTGCTGCTGCGCCGCCCGCGCCATACAATCTTTTTGTCCTTTTGAAGGAGCTCAATCATCGTTAATACAAAGTACAGGACTGCTTGAACAGCTGCTTCCTACGGCTTCCCAACCGACTCTACTACCATTGGCACAATAATATATTACTTATTGTTACAGAAACGTATGTACCATTTTTTAATGGCCTGTTAGCAGGTTGTTTCTACATTGCCCGCAAACCGATTGCCTGATGTGTTGGAACGCATTACAGTATCTAGATGTGGCTCTTACTGTTTAATTACTTTGAATACTAACTAGTTTCACCATACCGTCAGTTCACTTTAGAAGTGATCTGTTTCAGGGGCTAATATAGTTGGATATTAGAATTTTACAAGTTTAAGTATATAATAAAAGAAATCTTAAGAAATGACCGATAATACTCCAGATCAACCGGGGTTAACAGAACAGCAACCGGCTCCTATTAACCCATTTGATGGCGAGGATGGCGTTTCCTCAATTGAAAATTCAGAATATTCTGACGAAGAAGATGAGGATATGAATGAAAAAGACTTGGTTATAGATAACCAATCAACGCAGCATCCACGTAGGCTAGAAAGCACTACAACAGCAGATAGGGCCAATGGTGAAATATTTGAAGTTGATAACGTTAAACGTTATCTTGAGCCTCCTTTAAAAGATTTCGATAAATATGATGAAGGTAGTTCCACGTGGACTATTACTGATATCCATTTAACTAAAGAACCAAGATTAACAGGACCAAAATTCCAGGTTGGCAATTATGTATTTAATTTACTTGTTCTGCCTCAAAAGGCCATGGGGCATTTGAAAGTTTCTGCTTATTTGGAGGGCCATCCAATTGATGAAAAAAAAAATGAAGATGGGTCATCGGCTGAACCTTGGTCAATGCCTGTCCAATTTACCATTGTTGCTTGGAATCCAGAAGATCCTTCAAAGTTTAAACCAAGCCATTCAAACTTCCGTTATAGTAATAAAGTTACGGACTGGGGTTTTGTTACAATGTTAAGTTCTAGATCACACGGTGATGCAAATATTATGCGTGGCAAGTCTTTTAATTTTACTACATATGTTAGAGTTATTGATGATTACACCAAGGTTCTTTTCCATAACTATGATGACTACGATTCTAAGAAAATGACTGGTTACGTTGGAATTAATAATCAAGGTGCTACCTGTTATTTAAATTCATTGATACAATCCTATTATTTTACTCACTTATTTAGAAAAAAAGTCTATCAGATTCCAACGGACAAAGAATTGGACCCAAAAATTAAAGATTTTTCAGAATATCAAAAGCAACCAAAGAGTGTTCCTCTTGCATTACAAAGAATTTTTTATGACCTTCAAACTTCTGATAAACCCATTGATACTATGGAATTAACACAATCATTTGGTTGGAGTGGTGCTGATGCATATACCCAACATGATGTTCAAGAACTGAATCGTATTTTAATGGATAGACTAGAAACAAAAATGAAAGGTACTGAAATCGAAGGTTGTTTAAATGATATCTTTGTTGGTAAGATGAAATCTTTTATTCGTTGCATTAATGTTCAATATGAAAGTAGTCGTACGGAAGATTTTTGGGATATTCAATTAAATGTTAAAGATTTAAAAAATATCAAAGAATCATTTGAAAATTATATCCAATTAGAAGTTATGGATGGTGATAATAAATATGATGCTGCTGGTTATGGTTTACAAGCGGCTGAAAAAGGTGTTGTCTTTGAAAGTTTTCCTCCTGTTTTAAATTTACAATTAAAGAGATTTGAATATGATTTTGAATATGATCAGTTAGTTAAAATTAATGATCGTTATGAGTTCTTCAATGAAATTGATTTACAACCTTATCTTGATAAATCGGCTCCTAATTATGATGAAGATTGGACCTATCAACTTCAAGGTGTTTTAGTTCATCAAGGTGATGTTTCCGTTGGTCATTATTACGCCATGATTAAACCAGGCATTGAAGACAAGTGGTATAGATTTGATGATGATAGAGTTTGGAGAGTTACTCCTTCCGAGGTTTTTGATGGTTGTTTTGGAGCTGATCAATTAGATACCGATATCAGAAAATTACCGAGGGAAGAACAAGAGAAATACCAAATTAAACGTGTAACGTCTGCATATATGTTGGTGTACATGAGAAAATCCAAGATAAAGGAAATATTGACTGAAACAGAAGAAAAAGATGTTCCGCCACATGTTATTGAAAATATCACCTTTGAAAGAAGAGAACTTGAAATTAAGAGAAAGGAGATTGAAGAGATGCATTTATATTCTACCTTCAAAGTGTACACTGGTCCTGGCTTTTTAAAATATAATGGTCTAGATATTGGCCCTGATAAAAGCAATTCTATGACATATGCTGAAGGCCTATATCCTAAAGACTCATTTCCTCTTACTTTGAAACTTTTGAAGACTGCTTCGTTTAACGAATTATTTGATGAGGTTGCTAGAGCATTAGGTACAAAGTCCAGTGGACCCGAGAATTATAGATTCTGGACAATGTGTGTTAGAAAGAGTCGTGGAAGAAGACCTTTGACTTATGTTCCATTTGCTTACGGTGATGATTTGATTGTTGACGAAGTTATTAAGGATCTGTATTCCATCAATGCATCTAGAATCTCTAAAGTTTTTTATGTTTATTTAGAAGACATGGGCAGAGATTTAAAGTATGTCTCCAATGCAATTTATACATTGAAGACGAATAATGAACTTCCTGACGTTGAGGTTGACGAAACCAGTGAAAAATTAGAAGAATACTTCTCGATTGTTGAAACTAAAGACTTGATTAAGCTTACGGAAGCAGATAAGTCTTCTGCAATATTTAAGAACGAGAACGATCCAAAGATTTTGATATTCATCAAATTTTTCGATTTGAAAAACCAAACGATAACTGGTTTTGGTACATTGACAGTTTCTACTGGAAATACAATAAACTACTTAACTCAACTGTTGAACAATTTACTTGGTTATCCGATTGAAACCCGTCTTACTTATTATGAAGAGGAAGATCCTACTAAAGTTAGCCCATTGGATCCTAACGATTCTTTTGCTAAGGCTGATTTAGTTAGCGGTGATATTGTTATCTTTACCAAATCAGAATGGGAAGGTTTAGATCTTATGAAATATGAATATAGATCTATTGAAGATATTGCATCATTCCTTGAAAATAGGGTTCACTTTAGGGTTAGTCCATTGGAACAAATGCTTGAAGATGAAGAAGAATTTGTTGTAGTGGATAATAACAATTCTAATGGTGATAAAAAGTTAACTTCACCGACATCTAGTGAACAAGAATTTGATTTATGGTTTTCAAAAGTTAGTAATCATAAAGAATTAACCAAGAAAATTGGTAATCATATTGGAGTGGATCCCGATTTCTTAAGATTATTTGCTGTTAATGGTTATAACGGAACCATTCCGTTAAGAAGGGATCAAAACTTTAAGGCATTATTATCGAAGGTTCCTAAGTCACAAATAGTTGAAATAAAATATGAAGTTTTAACTGTTACATTGAGTCAATTAGAGAATATGGTGCGTTGTGCTGTTTCATGGGTTGGTAACGGTATTTGCAGAGAACAAAGACATGAATTTGTCGTTCCTAAAGCTAGTACAGTGTCCCAATTAATTGACAGATTACAGATTAAAGTTAGTATTAAACCCGAAGAAAGAGATTCATTGTTATGTTGGACCTACAATTCTAAATGTATGTACGAAGAAATCTTACAACTTGATTCTATAATTGAATCTCCTACTCAATTAGTTGTTGGTTTTTTCCCAGCTTATAAAGAACTTTTACAAAAAACTTCAGATAAAATAAGATTAGTTCCCGGTATTCAATTTTTTGGTAATATTCAGAACACTCACAGTATTCCATTCATTTTTGATTTGGTCGAAGGTGAAAAAGTTAAAGATACAAGAGTTAGATTACATAAATTACTTGGAATGTCTGCAAAAGAGTTCAATAGTGTTAGATTTGCTGTTACTAATATGAGATCAGTTGAATATCTTGATGAATCGAAGGACGAGGTGGAATTATTTAGTGCTCTTGCTGGTAATAAAATTCTTCAAATCGCCATTGATCATCCTAACAGACATATTAGAAAGGGATCCACCAATGAGTCGTCTATCTTTATCAAAAGCTAATCTGTTTTTTTACAATGTTATACCATTCTTTCCACGTATTTTTCTTTTTTTTGTTGTTCTTCATTTTGAGGCCATGTTGCTTATTCGTTTTTTTCTCTACTTTTTTCTTTTTTCATTTGGCTGGATTGCTTTACGGGTTTAGTTTCATTATTTCTTTCATGTCAGGATAGTCTTTCAATTGACCCCATACATTCGGTCAGTCATACCCACTCTTCTCTCATATATATTTTTTGTGCGTTTTTTGTATTACTTTTTGTTCGTTACTCCTTTAAGTTATTTTATAAGTTTAATTTGACTTTTTCCCTTAAGTTGATATTTAAGTTGACCCACTTAATGAATCTGTATTGACCTCATCGTTTTTAATGAATTTAACAACATTTACCTCATACATCATTACTGGTATATTGGATTAGTATTATTGAAAAATTGTGGAGGTGCAAGCACAAAGAGAGAAAAAGATATGTAAATTATTTAGAAAATCACCATTATGACAGGCATTACGCAGTTTGATGTTTCTCAAACTCTTGTTTTCTAAACTGAGTGGAACTTATCTTATCTTCAAATCCATCATCTTTAGAACCACTACCACCGATAACGCAGATTTCATGGACTACGAGTTCTCTAAAACCCTTCAATTTTCTAGCCTTATTGATAAAATTACCACCTGATAGAGTTTCTGAAGAGACTACTAGTGCATCAATATCAGCAATTGTTGCAGTTGGACCACAAATATCGTTAATTTGATAAACATCAGGAATAATTCTGGGATTAATTAACTTTAAAAATTCAATTACTTTGGATTTACGAAGTTCATAAGGTTCTAAATATTCTGCATACTTTTTATTTTTGAGAAGCTTTTCCCCCGTGATTCCAATAATCAAAGTTTTGCAAGTTAAAAAGATAGCGCAAGATAACAAGATTTTATGACCATCATGTAAGTGATCAAACGTTCCACCAACAGCGACAGTAACGTATTGAGATCCTGTTGTTGTTTTAGATAATAGTACCTCCGCAGGAGGTTTTGGTTTAAATTCTAAGAATGACTGATACGGTTGTGTTGGGGGTTGTAGTTTGACTATTGGAATAGATCTATTAATGTGGGGTTCATTTGCTATAGTGAATATCATGTCCCATTGAAAGTCATCGAGAAAGTCAAGGGACTTACCAAATAAAACATTGATGGATAATTCTTTGTTATTGAAATGTCTTGCTGTGTCGTATATTGTGACAAGGATGTAAACAAGATCCGATAATGTTGATAACTTGCCAGTATATAAAATATCTAGTTGAGAAGCGTTCGTTGTAGATTTGATGGCCTCTAACATAGCACTATTCAGAATGGCCTGAGATTCGGTATTCACAATATTAACCACTAGCACTGGGTAGTTGTAGGTTGCCATTTGTAGTATATAGGGACGTTTAGTAAGTTAAAAATCAATGAAGAAGTTTAAGAGATTCAAAAAAAACAAATTTTTTTTTTTTGCCTTCACATAAACATAAAAAGGGAAAACGTCTCACCTAAACTGCTTTTAACCGTAACACATCTCATGGTCAATCCAGAGGAAGAACTTAGGAAATTACAAGCCAGTGGAGCATACATCCCACCTGCTAAATTGAATGCTCTACGGGCACAAATTGACATCTCTAAAAATTCAGAGCAATTTCAAAAAATACAATGGGAAAAGTTAAACAAATCAATCTACGGATTAATAAACAAAGTTAATAGTTCTAACCTGAAAACAATTGTGGTTGATTTTTTCAAGTTGAATCTAATAAGGGGTAAAGGAATATTTGTTAAAGGTATAATGAAATCACAAACTGTTTCAACTCATTATACTACGGTTTATGTTTCTTTAATAAGTGTGATAAATTCGAAAATACCTGAAATCGGGGAATTATTAATACAAAGATTAATAAACCAATTTAAGAGATCAATTGAAGTCGATGATAAATCAGTATGTTGTTCAACATTATTGTTTTTATCTCATCTTGTCAATTTTCAAGTTTGTCATCAAGCTTTATTATTACAAATATTACAACAATTATTAAAAAATCCAAGTGACCGTTCAGTTGAATTTGCATGTACTGTTATGACTGAAGCTGGCTTATACTTAATGGAGCATTCAAAGAGTGCTTCATATACTATATTTGAAAGATTAAGAGGAGTGTTAAACGAAGGTTTGGTTGAATCTAGAGTTCAGCTCATAGTGGAACGCTTGTTTGAATTAAGAGCTACTAATTTTAAAGATAAAGAGATTGTTGACGAAGAGTTAGATTTGGTTGAAGATGAAGATAAAGAAACTCATAAGATCAGTTTAATTGATGATATTGATTCTCAAGATTCTTTAAATACTTTCAGCTTTGATGAGGATTATGAAACTCATGAAATTGAATACAATAAATTAAAGAAAGATATTTTGGGAGATGATGAAAGTGAAGAAGAAAAGGATGAAAATGAGGGGTCTAATTCGGAAAGTGAATCAGGTTCAGAAGAAGAAGAAGAAGAAGAAGAAAAAGAAGAATTTAATAAAAATGATATGGTTAAAGAACAAATTAAAGACTTTACAGAACAAGAACTAGTTAATTTTCAAAAGAGTGTTTATTTGACAATGAAATCGAGTATGATTCCTCAGGAAGTTGTTCACAAATTATTAAAATTGTCACCAATTGATCCTGAAAGAAAAGAAGTTATGTTAATTGATATGGTTGTTAAATATTGCGCGCAGGGGAAAACGTATTCTAAGTACGTTGGAGGCATAGGTGAAAGTTTAGTTTCAATTAGTAGAAAATGGGAAGCAGCATTCAAAACTGTTTTCAAAGAAAATTATGAACAATGTCATACTTTCGAATCATCATTGATTAGGAATATTGCCACATTTTGGGGTCATTTGTTTGCTTCAGATAAATTAGGTTGGGAAGCAATGAATGTCATAAAATTAACAGACACTGATTCCACTTCAGCTGGTCGTATATTTTTAAAATTCATGTTTTTACAAATACAGTCAGAATTAGGTGTTAGAAAATTAATAGAAAGGGTTAAAGAAGACTATATAAAACCATATATTGCAGGAATGTTTCCTGTCGGTAATGCTGATCATTTAAGGTTTTCAATTAATTTTTTTACAGCAATTGGATTAGGAATATTAACTGAAGATATGAGGGAAATATTGAATAGCTTACCGGATGATGAAAGTGATAGTGGGTCAGAAAGAGGTCGTTCTAGATCTAGAAGTGGTTCATATTCGTCACGTTCAAGATCATCATCAAGATCAAGATCACCATCTGGTTCTTCAAGATCGAGGTCGAGATCGAGAACAAGATCAAGATCATCAAGTAGAGTTCGTTCACAATCAAGATCAAAATCACCAGTTGATCGTAACACAAATGGTTCAATGCCAGTTAGAAATAATCATTATAATAAAAGAAGATTTGAATCCCCAAGTCCTCAAAGGTCAAGAGATGATAAAGAGTATGGTGGTGGATCAGATGATAGACGAGTTGTTGGTCGTATGTCAAGATACGATAATTATAGAAACGGTTATAATAAAAGACAGAGAGGCAATGATCATAGATATCCACCATCAAGGGATATTAAAACAGGTTCCAACAACACACCATTAGGACGAAAGAGAGAATTCGGCAGAGGACATTAAGATTATATTTTGTAATTATAGATATTTTGTACAATTAAATTTTTAAATAATTTAAATTTTTGTAGAAACTACGGAAACAGGATACTGGTTTAATCATTATAATGCTATATGAAATTTCAAAGAAAGAAAAAAAAAGAGGCAATGAGTAAAATACACAATAAAAGGAAACAAAAACAGCAGACAAACAATTATATGAAAAAAAGAGCTATATAGAATATATGGTGAAAAAACTAAACCCGGAAATTGTAACCATTTTATTCAGAAGCAGCTGAAATTTCTAATGCTTCAGTTTTTAAAACTAATTGATCGACATTACTTTTATCAACAATTTCCGGGATTAAGTTTTTTTCGTTTTCATTTGAGCCCGGATGAGAACCAACAGGAACCAAAAGAATTTCATTATTACCTCTCAAATCAATTTCTGATAAACCAACAACAGAACCAAATTTTTCAAATCTCTCCATATAATGTTTTCTAAAATTCTTTGACATTTCAATTAATTTTGGATAGTAAATATCATGTTTATATTCAAAATCAACTAAACCATCAAAATCTTTATCTAATTGTTCAGTTGGAACAAAATTTGAAAATTCGGCATCAAAAACTAACTTTTCCTTTGTTAATGGATCAATAAATGGATATATTAATTTTAAGAAGGTTCTTGCTAAAAATGGTATATTTGTTAATAAAGCTTTACCTAATCTTTCAGGATAATGAGTTTGCAAGATATGTAAAACTTGCTTACCAACACCTAAAGGAGGGATCTTTGAAGTTTCAGTATTTGCTGAAATTTCAGGATGGTTTTTAAAATCAATTAATAAAGCTAACGAATCTTGACCGGATGGCATAAAATCAATGACTTTTTCTAGCATGAAAACCAGATGTTGAACTTGTCTAAAAGAATTTTTTGTATTCTGTCTACCTGGTTTTAGGTACAAGCAAGGTCTTGAATCATTGTCGAAACCTAAAACAACTTCTTTACCGGTTTCACTTTCTGGGGAAATTAATTCGGGTGTAACTTTATTAAATGATTCATCTTGATGATCAATACCAAATTCTCTTCTCCAAGCTAAAGTACCTTCAATTCTATCGATTGCATCATTAACTATCCATTTAGTAGCACGCAGATATCTTAATATACATTCTCTTGTAATCCAAGCTTTTTCATCTAAAGTTAAAGGAGTTTTTTCATCAGAATCATGTTTACGAGAATGACTATTTTCAGTAGAATAAACTGTTAAATCCGGATTTTGAAAATGCTTTAAAACGGTTAAATACTTTTCATTCTGTTCATTAGTCAATGGTTTTTCCTTTGGGGGCTTGATATAATCTGGTGGAGCACTGAATGGAACATCAATTTTAATCAGAGTTTTCTTCGTCGTTGATAAAGATGAAGCTGAAGACTTTGAGGTCGAGTCAGGGGTTAAATTTGATTTCTCGGTCTTTTTACCAAAAAGAAAACCCATTTTGTAAATTCTTTTTTTTGTTTTGTAATTAGGTAATTAATCAAGGGTATGATATTTCAGTTATTCTGCACTGTTATCGTGTTCTGATGGACGTGTTTTTTGTTAAGTCTTCTGATCGGAAGCGGCGGCACAAGCGGCGATAGTGTGACAAAAAAATTGAAGAGCTGAAGTAGAAGAACTGAAAAGCTGAATAACCAAAGAGTAAGGAAAAGGTAACAGCTCTAGTAACAATAGATAGATAAACTATGTATTTGGGATATATAAAAGTAAAAATGGGACGGGAGAAAACTCGAGAAATCTGTCCAACTTATCGAAGATTCGGGACTCGGGAGAAAAGACATGAGCCAATTTGCTTCCGGCGAGAAAAAGTACTAGCCGTGTTAACACCGGTACCGCCGGGCGAGGGACCGAGAGTTTTTCGGCCATAGACGGTATTAGTGGTGATTAACTCCGGTCCATACTTACCACTTGAATTTATCTCTAAGTCTGTGACTCTTGGAAGGAGGAGGCCGGACAGTGTAGGTATCCTGAGATGGGGCAGGGTTATGAAGATTTGGCAAAGAGTTTGCTTTAATAACGGCTGGTTGTGGGGGTTGCTGTGGGTGTTGTTGCTGTTTCACTGCCGGTTGTCTTTTTGGAGCTGCTGCTGGTGGTTCAGATTTATCAAATAAATGTTTTGGAACTTGTCTCTTTTTAAATTTATTATCCAAACTTAAATTCAATTCACTTCTATCATCATCTATCAACCTAATGTCTCCAATCAAATCTAAAATATTATATAATTCATCTGTACCAACAAATATACTTTTATTAACCACAGATTCCTGAGATAAAATGTAACTTAACTCTCCATAAGTTAATCCACCAGCACAGTATAAAATTAATTTTTGTTTTGATAATTGTGTCTTAGCCTTATTTGAGGTCATCCATTGTGGTTGTTTTCTAGCCGGTAAACTTGTTGAAGAACTTGAATGATTTCTATCAGGATCTAAATCTTCAATTGAAATCCCTTTAACATATGGGAAATCTTTATATTCTGAATCATCTGCTCCTCCCGATCTGTAATAACTTCTCTCATCTAATTGTGTTCTATAAACTTCTGGTAATCTATCATTGGCCAATCTTTTAACTATATTTGTAAAACTTGGAATATAACGTTCTGTTAATTCAGTTGTGTTTCTAATATCATGATACGTCTTTCTTTGATATGGTTTTGCCTGTAATGATGGTTTGATTAACTTCATTCCAAATCTTTCAAAATTTTTAAATAATTCTCTAATATTATCAACTTTTTCAGGTAATGAAAATTTTAATAATTTAATTAAATCTGATTCTGTTATACCGCCTCTATATATTGCGTAAACAATTAATAATCTAATCTTATCAGCTAATACAGTTTTTTTACTTGCTAAAATATTGATTAAATCATCTGTAACTGGTTCAAATAATTCTTTATTTAAACTCATATTTGTTGCACAAACATTTTCAAAAACAATTGAATCTAAAACTTCTTGATTTTTAATTTCTTTTGTGATCTGTTCAACCAATTTAAAATGTCCGGTAATCAATTGTTTTTTAACTAAATGATCTTTTTGATTCAATGCAGCATGAGTTAAATCAGAAACATATTTTAAATTATCATATTGAGCATCTGATTTCTTTAATTCATTTAATAATTCAACAATTCTCTTTGTGAAAACTTCATATTCTAAATCTTTCAATTCATTGTAAACTGGATCTTCATAATCGAATAATAATGATTTATCTTCAATGCCTTGACCTGTCTTTGCCTTATAATCCCAAACATACGTATAATCACCTCTTGAAAATCCCCTCATGCCTTCGCTAATTAAATCATAAACACAAGATCTATAGTATTTAGAATGACAAAACGGTCCCATCATATCCATTGTTCTATCAGTTATTAACATAACAGTTTTGTTAAAATTGGGACTCAATTTTCGATTAACTCTATAATAATTATCTAATCTTTTCTGGAACAACTGAGCCAATTCACAAGCAATAGGAGAACTATAGTATCTAATGACAGGATACTCATTAGTTAAAATGCACAAACTTAACATTGATTGAACTGATCTTTCCAATTGATACGAATAGATATCTTCGCCAATTTTTTCTCTATTAAAATATCCAGGTATGGAGTTATGATTATCAGTAACAAAAACTCTTTCTTCAAATGGATCCAAGCTTAAAAATTCAATTGATTCAAATCTATTATGGCATGAAGCCAATAAATTTGGGCAAGCTCTTAATCTTTTCTCAATGTGGCTATTCAATCCAGGTAAAAAACAAACTATACAATCATTGTACCTTCTACCTTTACTAAAATCGGCAATCAAACAACTAACAGAATAAGTTGGAATAGGATCTAATATATAAATGGCTGCTTCTCTACTTTGAGATCTATCTTCATCATCAATTTTATGAAATGTGAAAACATGATTCAAAACATCATCTTTTAATAACTTTTTAATTAATGGATCAGTGGTATCATCAGTAATTAAATGTCTCATAGTACCATTATATTTTTGTAATGTATCAACAAGAGCTGTATATATAAATTATTCGGTGAGGTTAGTACTTCGTTTATGAATCTTTATGAAAACACTTATAGAAATAAAACAGACAAAGCAACGTATAGTCACCATTAAATATGTTCTCTTGATAAAATAAATCCGCATACCTTTCCTCTGTAGTTCAAGTAACGACATGGCTGGTCAACGGCAAGCTCAAAAGTAAAGGCTGTTATGTTATTACGAACTAGTACTTAAGTGCAGTTTGCCTATTGCTGATTTGTTGACGTTCGCGAGGAGCCCTGAAATCGGTTTTGAGTTTACATGAGATTTACAGTGCAAGGATAAGAAACTGGAAAAGAATGATATAGATGGGGAGTAAAAAAACAGTCCTTTGAATTATAAACACAATGAAAGGCGGAGATAAAAACTAAAAGTAAAACTAAGGGTTGAAAATGAGAATGAAACTGAAATATATATTAAAAAAGCTAGAGATTCACATGATAAGTTACAAAATGTTCAAAATAAGCATAAAAAAGAAGCAAAAAGAATAAGAAAATTCGGAGAGGGCGTTAAATGAAAAGGCTTCTTTAAAAAAAAAGCCAGTCATTTTATATTAAAAAAAGTGTGTATTACATCTGGATAATTCATGAATGGCCATTGTAGATTTCAGCTCATTCAATTCTTGTTTGATCATCACGGCAAGTTGCGGAGTCAAATGATTACATGTAGCTGTCTCAGGGTGTCTATCGTATTCATCTTCGGCATAAGTATCATACAACAATATTCTAGAAGAAAATTTAACTCTCAATTTTTTCTCAGATGGAATGACCTTCATTTTCGGCGTTATTATAGTACTTTCAATTTTATGGCTTGTAAACCTTGACCTTGATGCCACCGAACCAACAGAGTGGGTGTTTTGTTTTCTCTTTGATAATGTTCTAGGCTTTAAAGAAGTTGGTTGAGGAGCAATTATACTATTATTGCTATTGTCAGTATTATTGTAATTCATTCTAGGAAGCATTGATAAACGACGAGTCTTTTTTATTTCTCTTTCATATGCTGCCGCTTCAACTTGGTTTTTATATTGATAACTATAAAAAGATGAATTTTCTTCATAGGATTCTTCTTCTTCAGGTTCCTCTCTAATTGAAGCATATGACTCCGATTCTACTATAGACCCTTCAAAATCTCTTGATCCGTCATTAGTAAATTGATGGCTTCCACTAGGATAATACCCAGAATGTGATGTATGGCCTGAATTTCCTGTTGTTATTGAATCTGATGATTCCGAAGATGGTAAATATAATGACGTATGGGAGCCAGTGACATTAGCCAATGAACCAATGATTGCATTTTTAGTGGAAGGTTTTAATGATGAATTAAAAGTAGGTCCTCTTAAGCCTTTAAATGACATAGAAATTGGTCTTGAAGGAGGTGGTTCTTGGTCATCAATGGACATAATTGGTTGGAACTGTGGAATGAATGCCTGAACTCTAGGTGAAACACTATTTATAGAAGTCGGAGACTTTGTCGATAATGAATCATGATGATTTAGTTGATCATGGAAAAGTTGATGTTGCTGTTGATTCTTTAATGATTCTTCATCATAAGAATTCAAACTATTAATATCATCATCAAATGATGAGTAATTATTACTTGATAATTCTAGATGTTTAACATTAAATGGAGATTGTTCTTCTGTGGAATCATCTGATGGAAAGGTATGAGTTATTGGAGATGGCTCCAATTGTGGTTCAGGAACCGGGTCTGGAATATTCATAATTTTATCTGATTCTTTAGCATAATTTGAATATAAATCATCAGAAAAATTGATATCAATATTATCAAAATTAGTATTAATTGTATCATCATCTCTACAAAAATCAACGGAATTAATTATATCACTTATATCTTGATCAGAACTTTTCATATAATCATTCTCGTCGTTATTATCCTTTATCAAAACTGAGTGAATGTTGCCACGCTTAATTGGGGATTCGTTGATAATTGTGTCTGGTTTGTTCTTTAAGATTGATGATCTCTTAGAATTTGGTGTTAAAGCAGCAAATTGTTGACTTTCTGATCTAACGATAATTCTGCCATCATCAGTTATTAATTCACGAACGCCATCTTCTTCCATATCATTAGCTAATTCAGAAATTGATCTTGATGAAGGGCTTGGAGTAATATTACTTTTCTTGCATTCAAAACTTAATGAAATATCGGAATTAACTAATGACTTAGTTGATTTCATTGATTTTGACCTTTCGATGGAAATAATTGAATGGACTTCATCCATAGATAAACTTCTTGGAAAAACAGCATCACCTGCATGCAACTTATGTGGAGAGGTAACGGTCCTATTAGTTGATCTTGAAGGTGAAGTCAAAGTACCGGATACTTCCTTTTCTGTATCATCGGTTGAGGTATTGATATCAGAATCAATATTAATTGAAGGTGGCAACAAAGTTTTAATTTGTGAACCAGGTTTCTGGATACTTGTAATTGAAGGAGAGTGGTTAGCTAAGTCATGATCAATTGAAAAAACTTCTCTAACTGGATCTAGAAGAGGTGTCAATGATGGTCCAGGTAAATCACTCATCTGTGATAACGGCGGACTTTCCAGTTGCTTTAAACTTGGTGATGCCTCAACAGTTTCAGCAGATTTATAAAGATCAATGGTGGAAGTAGATGTAGCAACATCACAATAAAGTGAGGTTCTTCTATTAGAAATCATATTATATTTTGGAGGTTCCGGTAACTCATGTATATCATCAAATTGTAATGTATGATTTTCAATTGGAGTTTCTGATAAAACTGGACCTTGAGGAACCTTTGATGAATCAGGTTCATTAAAGCCGTAATGGTTCAATAAAGATGGTTTCTTATCTGCATGAAATTTAGGGGTTTCAATTAATAAGGTCGATTCCGGTCCCAATTTAGGAGTTTCAATAGATTGGATTGAATCTGAGGAACTGGAACCGGTATTTGAAGCTGGTTTTGCGGTAGCTGTTGGAACGGGACCTTTTGGTGCAAAAGGTGTAACAGGTTTTGGAATAGTTGAATTCTTATTTTCTTTATCTTTCGTTGGATGCTTCTTGGTAACATCTGCCAGATTACCCACTGATTTAGATTTTGAAAAGAAAGAAAAACTTTTGGTAGATTTACCAGATGAGGATGGATTATTGCTTATATCTTCTAAAGGTTGACCGAATGCAAACGACTTTCTTTTCCAAAATAAGGACTTGCGTTTTTCTTTCTTTTCTTTTTTCTTGTCAACGGAGGAATTGGCAGTAGCAGGAATTTCAGGACTAATAACTGATTCGTTTAGTTTATCAGTTGAAGAAGATTTAGAATTAGTATAACTTTTAGATCTTAAACGGGGGGTGTTTGAAGAATTACCTGACATCGCTGACATTTGAGAAAGAGCAGGAGATGGCATTGTTGAATTTTGACTAGATTTTGGAGTCTTTTGGTATGGGGTTGATGTAGTATGTGGACGGGAATAAGAATCAGATGGGGTTGTCGGTGTCTTTAATAATGAAGTTGAAGAAGGATTCTTTTTAAATAAACCTTTAAAAGTTAATTTATTCTTCTTACGATTTAAAGGTTGTTCAACCTTGGCGGATGGTGTTTGCTTTGGTGTGTCACTTAAGTCTTCCGTTGGGTGGTAACTCTTTGAAAGTCTTGGTGTCTTTGGAGTATTTGGAGCATTTGGATAATCATTTGGAGTTGGAGAATTAGCAGATTCATAATATGATTTATGAGATTTCATTGACGCTAAAGATTTACTGGACTGTATATCGGCCTTTGGGGTACCAACTTGAATAGTTGGAGTAAAAGATGATTGGCTTTTTGGAGTATTATGAAAAGTTGAAGGAGTTCCTCCAAGTTGAATTGAAAAATTAGGAGAAGGGGTATTAATTTCAAAATCATTTTGAACTTTCATAACTGGAGTTTGTATCGGTTTCACGGTTGTATTAGTCGCAGTAGCAGTAGCAGTAGCAGTAGAAGCTATATCATCTAAAGCCGAATCACGAACCAATCTCATTGAAATTTTTGAAGTGCTTGTTTTCATGTTATATTTATCATTCACTTCAGAAGAAAATGAAGGGCTTGCACTTAATGAAGCAATCGACATTGAAGTTCTTTTACTAAAGTTAAAATCATCTGTACTACCATTATCGTCATAACCAAATTTATGAATTGAAGCCGAAGATTCCTTATCATTTGGAAAAGAAGCTTGAACTTGTTTACTACAAGTATCATGATCAGTAGTTGGTAAAATGGTATCCGAAATAGAGTGACTACTTATAAAAGAGTTTTGTCCGTGATCCTGATCACGTGAAACACTTTTAATAGTTGAAGATAAAGAAATTAAATCAGGTTGTTCATAATTAGAATTATTACAAGCAACAGTTGTATTATCAATTTCAAATGAATGAGCGGTATAAAAACTTGTAGTTGAAGTATTTGTAATTGAAAATCCATCATCCAATAAAGATTGTTTCTTTGATGAAATATTAGAATTAGAATAAGCTAAGTCTTCTTCAGAGGATTCAGAAATTGAATTAAATCTTTCATTTAATGGACTAGCTTGATGACTGACTTTTTTATTTAATATGTCAGATAAAGCTTGTAAAGAAGGAGAATTTGTCATACCAATTAATTGAGTTGGAACTTCAAAAGTAGTGGAATTATCTTCTGAAATTGAATACATCGAATCTGATTTTTTAATTTTATCTTCATCTAAAATAGTTTTAATAGACTTTAAAGAAGGAGAAACAACTAGAGATTTTCTAACGTGCCTTGCGTGTTTTTGATTATTCAACCCACTTAAATTGAAACTGGGACCAGAATAAAAGTCAACGCCAGAAATATCAGGTAAAGACTGATCATTTTGTAAAGTTCTATTTGAAGTTTCACTAATTGTTGAATATCTATTGTTTGATTTTAAAGTATTTGGGAAATCACGAATTGAAGAATTGGCAGAAGTTTCAAAAGAAGAAGATCTATCGAATCTTTGAAAGTCTTGGTCATCGTCGGTTGTCATTGATTCTTGCGTATAAGGAGAATTAGTAACGTTACTTGGGGTATTACTTGCAATACTATCACTATGAGTTCTTTTAAACTGCTGTAAATGAGGATTTTGTTGCTGGAATGAGTAAGAAGAAGAGACAGTTCCGTAAAACGACATTGAAAATTAAACACCTTAGTCTTAAGGAAGGTGAGATGATATAACACGAAAGTTAATGTTGAATAAATATATATACTATGATGAAGAAGTCGTGGTATATAATTTCAAAGGGAAACAAAAGACGAATAAGCAACAAGAGTGAAGTGTGAGAGTGAGTGAGTGAGTGTGTGTGTGGAAAACTGACGGTAGCAGTGGTATTAATTGAAACCCAAGTGGTTATTGAAGGAAAAGATAAAGAGGGAAAAGGTGCAATGAAGTGTTGTTTGATGATGAAGCGTGTTGTTCGTGTGAATATTATGTTCCCCTTTTTTGGCTGGTATAACGAAGGGGCGTACTGTACCTAAGACTAAGTTGGGCCCCATCAAGGACGTGTCAACAGGATTTCGCTCAAAGCGGAAGGAGGCCCACTTTGGGTTGGCTTGAGTAACACGCGTTAACAGAATTTGTAAATTTTCGCGTGTCGAGTCGAATCGAGTCGCGTCGCGTCGAAAATATTAATCGACCTGTTGTCTATGAGTACCAGCCACTACAAAATGTACGTGGCGCAGTCTCTCTTGTCTTGTGGGGAGCAACTTCATTTGGTAGCTAGCTACCAACAGTTCTAACTGTATCTTACAGTTTAACTCCTCTTTCAACTAAAATGAGCAGTTTTTTTATTAACTCATCTCCAGTATCGTCATCAAATGCTAGTCTGCCTTATGAAACAGTTACATTCAAAGATATTCAAGAATCATGTGGGTTTCCAAAGCACGCACGTGATTCAACACTTGATGATGAAGAAGATGATAAACAAAGTTTAGAAAAAGTTGCAGATTGTAAAAATTGTGTTTATCAACTAACTGATATTTCAATTGCTTCAAATTCTTATTTAAATACTCCACAATATTTCAATAATAATTCAAGTGATGAAGAAGACGAAGAAGATGATGATGATGAAAATGGTGGTAGTGGTAATTATTTAAATAACCAACGTAATATAGATTCTTATGATCCATCTGGTTATTTAATGAATAATTTTTTAAGCGATACAATTAAACCAATTAATAAATCTCAACAATTAACAACAGAAATTGATTTATTAAATCAAAAAATTGCAAAATTAAATTCAGAATTATCATTAAATTCAATTAAAATCAATCAATTGAATTTAGAAAATAGTGAATTTAGAAAGCAATTAAATCATTATGAAACAATGGATAATTTATCAAATTCACTTGATCAAAACTTACAATTTTTAGGAAATAAATATCAACGTGATTTACTGGATCAAAAGAAAGGTTTATTATTTATTAAAAATTATGAGAATTTAAAGATGAAAGATTATTTAAATCAAATTCAGATTTTAAAAAAACTAATTTTAATAATTTTTATAAATTTAAATAAGTATTCAAATTTAACAAATGAAAATTTAAAAATTAAACCTAGTTTAATTAAAAAAATTTTAGATAAAGAGAATTTTAATGATAAAGATGTTTCAACTATTTATAAAAATTTAATTAAATACTTATATACCTAATTCATAAAAAAAAAATATATATATTTTTTTTGTTTGTATTTTTAATATAAATTCATATTATCAGGAATAATGACAAATCCATAAAAGTATTTAACATAAAAAAAAAAGGCAAAGAAAAATTCAAAGAAATCACACTTAATTTCCCTTGGCGGTGCGGCCATAATGCTTCAAAGTAATAAAATTACAAACCTGCCTTTGTCTATCAGGGGTACATCATAACTTAAAACATTGCCTTAATCATGCTATAATTACAAATTCATCATAAGCATTCCTAAGGCAAAACTTTTTCAATTCAGTCAAACCGCCTCAAATTAAAGAATCATAAGACCAAAAAAAAGAAAAGACAATTAAAAAAGCCAAAGAACAATAAGTTCTCTATTTTAATAGAAAAAAATTCGTTAACGGTGGGTAAATTTTCTTTATGTCCCGCATAATATGTATATAGATGTATAGATATATAGATATATAGATATATAAGATGTTACAAATTAAAATGATTATTGATTATTTTACTTTTAGACTATTTTTATGTAGTAGATAGATAAATTGATTACTTACAACTATTTGAATCATGAAACAATTCTTTTGATGTATGATATTGATGAGTTAGTATTGGCTCTTACTTAGATCGACTTACAATATTAAAGATTATACGGGTAGTTGTACTAGTAGGAATTCAAGCAAAAAAATTTTTTTTTTTTTAAAAATAAAAAAATGAATGAAGTAAAATTAAAGCAAAAATTAAAAAAAAAAAAAAATAGTAGGAATTTAAAATAAGCAAAATTATATAGTGAATTAAAAAAAAAAAGAAGAAAAAAAAAGAATGCCAAATTAAATATCTAATTGATGAAGAGCAGTAGAATAAACCTTGATTAAAAAGAGCAGAACGGAATTTTTTTTTTCAAAAAAAAGAAAAAAAAAAAAAAAAAAAAAAAAATAGAAAGCAAAAATAAAAAAAATAAAAAAAAAAATAATAACAATTGGCATAATATCAAGGAGTAACCAGTACATCCGAATGATATAAAATAATAATTAACATTTTTTTAACATTAGGCAGAGCAGATTGACATTAATAAGTCATTAAGTCATTAGAAATAAGAGGAACGATGGGATAAAAAAGAAGACAAAAAAGTTTGTTCACATAATAATACAATCTTCACTACCAGTAGTTTTCTTTTTGAATTTTCTAAGACGGCTTTTACTGGTTGGAGTAGACGTCGTTGTACTAGGAGAGCTATAAGTTGATTTTGATTCTGGAGTTGATGAATGATTAGAGTTCGATGACATTGAAACATCATCCAAAGATTTCTGATTAACTGGTTCGGTTTTAGAAATTGTATTAATGGTATTATTGAGGAATAAAGTATTTGATGAAGATCTTGATGAAGTTGAAATCTTTTCACCAGAATAATCAAATGATGGATCGATACCACCTTGTAAAATTGAATTTGATAAAAAACAATATATTTTAATCCAAGATTCCTCTAATAAAATTGGAAAGTTTAATTTCATTGTAGCATATCTATCAGTTAAAGTTTTCATTAAGGCTTCACCCATAATTTTAAAATATTCTGGTTCAATACCTAAAATTCTTGAATGTAATTTACCTAGATTTCTTAAAGATTCATCTAATCTTGATAAATCATCTAAATTTTTCATTGCAACATTAATAACACCTGCAAAAGCAGAAGCTTGATGTTTAATTGAAGGAATCAATCTTTCAATTTCAGTTGCCATTGAAATTAAATTATCATAAAATTGAACACAAAATAACATTGAAGTGAATTGAGATGCATTAAATGAAGAAAGATTATTACCTGAAGATTCAACAGAATAAATTGATTCAGTATCATCCAAGGAATTTGAAGTTGAGTTAATTTCAGTAATTATATTCCATGAATCACGTAAAGCTTTGATTTCATTTGGTTTTAATTTTAATGAGATATTATATTTAAATGGTTCTTGAACAGAAGATTCAGGAAGCCAATTACTTTCAAAACTAGTTTCATGATTTAAAGTTTTATCCGAATCATCTGATTTATTAGTGACACTTCTATAAAGGGAACTTGGTTTATAAGTTTGACTTTGTTGAACAACAGCATGTGAATTCAGCTTACTGAATGAAGATATACTTTTAACATCGGACACTGATGTTTTTCTGGAAACAGCTTTAGAATTAAAGGAATACGTAGCACGTAAAGAGCTTGGGTTTAGAAGATTTTGTCTTGAATTAACTGTAGCATTCATATTGAGAATATAATGGAGTAAATAATGATAAATAGAAAAGAAGATTCAAAAGAATTACCCAAATTCAAGTTTAAAAAAGAGAAAGTTGGATATAAAAAGGGAGATGGAACAATAAAATAATAAAAAGAGAAAGGGATCAGGTAGTATTTATATGAAAACCGGAGTGGAAAACTGGGAGGTTAGATCCAGACCAGACCAGAGCGCTTGATGCGGTTACTCACAGCGCACAGCCCGGACCCCAAGGTGAGATTTATCGACTTGAAAGATTTTGATGCGTGCGCCATTGCGGCCTGCCGCGCTGCACGTATACACGGCCCGCAAAAAGGCTGCCGGGGCCTGCTCTGGGGTGCACGTGACACCGGGGAAGAGAAAGAGAGTAGGAGGAGAAGGAGGAGAAGCTGGGATCTTTTCAGTATTGGAGTCAAATATCATACGAAAAGAAGAAGAAGGAGAAATACTCTGGCCGAGAATAAAGACACCCCCCTCCCCTGCTACCACCTTCATGGCTTTGGACGATCAGAAATGTCGGTATTTAAAGGCATCTGACGCGTTATTTTGGTTACGCACGAGTTTTAAGCCTGCTGCTATTTATTTATTGTATAAAGGGTTAAAAAGTTAGCACTTGCTCAAATCCGAAAGTTTTTTTTTTTTTTTTTTCACTTCGGCTATATAATAATATCTATCAGTCCTACTTTTGCAACGTTGTTTTTGTCTAGTAAAATTTCTACAAAGGGTGACATGTAATGTAGTAGTCAAAGCCATTTGACAAGATTCTTCAATCTAGGTTCACATACATTCTACTCATTAAAAAATCATTGATTGATTGCTTGCTTGCATCCATCTATAAAATGTAACTAGGATGATGTGGAAATTTGGGGTCTATGAGGTAGGTATATGTATCGTAAGAAAAAAATACTTTTTCCTAATCCGGAGAACCTGAGATCTGATCAAATAGGGGAAAATTGTAACGTGTGCACACTCACTATACACCTACACTCTATCTTAAATGTCTCTGCAAAATATACACACATTATATATATCAATTCTGAGCAATCCGAGCAAATTGTTAAAATATTGCCAACGAGTGGCCTAGCTTAGGTGCACGTAATTAAAAAACATGCATTCTGTTTCCTGACATAAACTGCTGTTATTTTTACTCAAGATTCTGGATGCATAATCCTATGAAAGAATTGACATAGTATTTCGAATCATTGTTGCACGTCACCGAAGTCATTTTGTTCTTGGATCAAAGGGATGTGATTTTATTTTACAACGCGTCACAAATTATCTAAAAGCATTTATTGTTGAAACCAGTTGTTTTACTAAGAGTTACGCAACAACGACAAAAAAAAAAAATTACTCTTCTAAGTTGCAACGTAACAACAACGCTGAATTAAACTCAGCGAATCCTTTAAGGTTTTAATTGCTATTTTTTTTTTTTTTTTTTTNTTTTGCTTAGTGTATATGTAATACCCAACACTTTCTTTAGTTTATATTTAGTTGGTCGCCATGGTGTCATTAAGGTTAAGGTAAAAGTTAAAAAAAAAAAAAAAAACCTCTTTATGGAGTTAAAGACTTACAACTCCAATACACTATCGATCCAGAATTGAATTTTTATAATCATTTTTTTTTTGTAATCATTGCTTTCTGTTTATCTCATTCAAAGACGCATATTGTCCTTTGAAACAAAAGGAATGTCCTTGGCTATCCATTCAAAGCCCTAGAAATTGCTCCGACAGTTTCCAATATTAAATTACAATAATGTATAAAACCTACATGTTTAATAATTAGATTTTAGCTTGTAGCTTCAAAATGAATAGCTTCGGCGGTGCGCCATGCCTGGAATTGATGCTGTGGCGCATCTCCAAAAGTGTTTAAGAGTTAAATTTATTATTATGAACTTTGAACAAAAAAAAAAAAAAAACATAAAGTAATTAATATTCAAATTATATTTAGTAATAATAATTGGTAGGTTTCCCAAGAATATACTTATGCACAAAATAAAATAAAATAAAATAATTTGAAAATTTCAAATGCAAATATGAGCATGATGCAAAAAAAGAAAATAAAAAATAAAACAACTTTCTCTATGGACCGACCGACTAGAAATCAAACACACAGAACATATAAGTATTACTTAATCATTTCACTTTTCACTGCCAAGAGTTGAAGCTTTTTCCCCTAGACATTGAATACATTACAACACATTCGGGATGATTAATACATTGATCTCCTTTGGCATCCTTTGTTTATTTGGGGGTTACAGGAGTCAGTCTCATCATCCCATCCATACACGTTTGCCCGAATGAGTAAATCTATAGATTCTCCCCCCACTGGTGAGAGATTGAATTGGTGCACATATGTGGTGCACGCAGGCTCAATGCTGAAGGCACGGCACGGCAAGGCAAGGCTGGCTAGCTGGCCTGTACTAAATGTTATGAGCCGCATCTGGGTCTGGTGGGACTTTCAGATCACGTGACTAATGAAGGGAATTTTTATATTTTTATACTAACATATGTATATATATATATATATATATATATAGATTTTATATACTTGCCCAGGATCCACCACAGAAACAACTACGTTGATGATGTTGAAATATTGGATTTGTAAAAATGCTTGGATTTGTTGATACGAAACTAATTTCATCAATTATTGCAGATAATCCACCACATCTTAAACATTTTCTCATTAATAGTTTAATTTTATTTAAATCTTGATCATCACTTTTAATTTGAGCTGACGATAAAGTTCTTTTATGATTCATTATACTTGCTGCAATATTGGTTGTTTGTTGTTGTTGTTGTTGATCCATTAAGATATTATTGTTATTATTATTTGAATCAAATTCAAAAAATTCACTTGGTTTAAATAATTGTTTTCTTAAAGTATCTAATATCATTCCATCGTATGAATTTGATTTAATTAATTTTAAATTACATAATCTTGATAATTTAAAATTAGTTTTTGATATTATTGGACTCGTTTCTTTATTTAATTCTATTGATATTAATTCATCCAATCTATCATCATCATCATCATCATCATCGTCGTCTTCCGATTCATATTCCATTTTAATGTCTTCATCATTTTGATCATCATCTGAATCTTCATTTGAATTAAATGAAGATGATAACTTTAACCAATCTGTATCATAAAAATATAAACTTGTAATATCTGTAGTTTTAGAACTTAATACATTTTTATTATAAACATTTGATAAATTTTTCAAATCATTTAAATATTTTAAATCTAATGAACCATTAAACAATAGTTCTAATTGAAAAAATAATGACTCTTCACTATTTAAATTTGTATTATTTCTTAAAGTGACATCAGATTCAATTAAAAACTTTTCAAAAGATGCTAATGAAATTGGAAAATTATTAATTAATGAACCAAATCTATAATAAGCTTCTGTTGTTGGATAAGATAATAATTTATTTGTATCATTGCTTGAAGTATTATTTGTAATATTGGAACCATTAGAAGGATTCGATGGTTTTGGTATTAATGTTGATGAATTATCAATTATTAATTGTTTTTCAACTGCTTTAAACACTCCCATTGGATTTTCTGGCAATGTTAATGAAGCCAGATTTGAATCATTTTTTTCAATAAATTTTTGAATAAATGAAAATAATTTTTTAATATTTGAAATTGAAAGTAATAAAAACGCTCTACTAATTTTATTAAACAATAATGGAATCATAATTGAATTTTTAATGAGTATTTTGATTTTTTTTTCAAAATTTGAAGAAAATTTAAATAAATTAACTAATTCTAATAATTCTTTATTTAATAAGATAATATAATCTAAACACCATCTAATAATACCAACTATTGAAATAATACATTCTTCTCTTGCTTTAGACTGTTCTAATGTATCAGTTGGACTAACTCCTTTTTTAGCAAATCTTTGCATGTTTGAATAAATAGTATGAATTGTATACATTAATGAGGTTGCAACAAATCTTAAATTGACTAAAGTTAATGCAATTCTACCACTTTTATTTCTTTTCCAATTTTTATTTGTACCTAATGATAATTGTAATGTTAATATACGTTGTAATGGTTGATTTTGGGCCATTTTATCATTTTGATCCGATGTTATATCAATCGTTATACCTAATGATCTTTGTGATTCTTGTAATATTGATGATAATAATTTTTTTTTATAACTTTTATTTATAACTTTTTTTGATCTAAAACATTCTAATGTAATTGCAGTGATTAAATCATCTGTATTGTAACCAAAATAACATGCACCTGTATGTCTTAATGCTATTGCCACTGCAGTTGAAAATAAGAATCCATTCTTGTTTGGAGGTAAATTTAATGGATTTATATTTGATTCAATTACCGTCAAATAAAGATTTTTATCATAAAATGGTAAACTTACATGACAACAAATATTAGGTGAAACTATAATAAATTTTGGTTGGAATTTGGTTTTAGGAAATTCAAACCCTGCATCCAATAGTGAATTAATTGAAATTGGCAATAATGGATTTAATGTTGATTCTTTTTGAAATTGATTTTTAATAATTTGAAATTGATTTTTTGTTCTGTTTAAAAATATTACTTCACCATTTGCAAAACTTATTGAAATTATTGTATCTAATGTTAATGAACTTATTGAAAGTATTGATTCATTGAATTTGAATTTTTGTTTAAAATTTAGTTCATAAGTTGTTATGATATTTGAATTATTAGCATCATCATTGTTACTAACTTTAATACCTTTTTTAGTGGCAATATCATTAAATGCAGAATGTAATTGATCTTTGATCGATATATTATCAAGAGTGAATCTATATAAAGTTGTATTAATTATATCATTATTGAAATTTCTTTTATTTTCAAAACTCATTAATATATCTAGACAAGAGTCAGTTTCATAATTTGGTGATATAATATTTAAATTAGTTAAGATTGAACAATTTGAATCATAATTATCAATATCAAAAGAAAATACTTTTGTTATGTTCATAGTGATTGGAACTCTTTCATCATCAGGAACTTTATAATTTGACATTTTTGATAAATGTTTAACAGCATCACTTAAATAAGTCCAATCTATAATTACTTGATAAAAACAAACTTTTTTAGATAAACTAGAACTGCAAGCAATGATAATAGAACCATCTTTATTAAATCCAATTGCTGAATGTATAATTTCATCTTCGGGGTCGTCTAATTGAATAAAATAGCCAACTTTTGTATATTGCAAACCGTGTTCTTCTTGAAACCATAAGCAAACCTCACCATTTTTTCTAACCCCTATACAAGCCTGTTTATTGGCTACAGGATGAGTGGCTCCATATGGTTTAATATAATCCTGGGGTCGATTGAAAGTGTAAGAATATCCACAGGCATCTTCGAAAGCTGCCCCCAGAGCGGCCGCGCAGCCGGAAGTGACACGGGCTGGAGACTTCACTCTCACGGCGGGCTCGTTGGGCACCACGGGTTTCAATAGGTTAAGCCATTGGACGGTCACAACTTCAGCAGTGGGAGGAGTGGCAGGAGGTTCTTGGTAGAATACTTCAAGAGTGTTAAACGGTGTTCGTGTATACTGCAATGGGATATCTGGTATAACCACGTTTTTGATCCCAGTGCCGGAAATACAGACATGTCCCAGTGAATCTGAAGTGAAAAGGTCCCAGCCAGCGTTACTGAAACTTACGCAAGTGATATTGGAAGGAGAAGGCGATGCTGACACAGATGAAGGCAATTGAGAATAAGATGGGAATGGGAGTTTGAATGGAGTTGGAGGAGATAATTGCCATGATTCACCATTGACACATTCTAGAAAGGTAATCAACAGAGGTGTAGATGTATTCGGAGTTGGGTTTGCATAAGCAATGTGGCCCTGCCTTGACCAGGATACCTGGTTCTTGTAATGATGGTGGACAGACCTGGCAACGAGTGTGTCACTGTAGTGGGGCATTGTGTTGGGTGACAGAAGACTTGTGTTGCCAGTGAAAAGAAGTGAGCGTTCGAAAGTTTCACGTTTACACAGCAAGTAGAGAGATTAGTGACAAGGCCATATAGCACGATGCAGCTGGCAGAGTTATGTTCGTGGGCATATGCGGTAGCCTGGGTAAGTGGATTTAATGGTTTTGATTAATTATTGGGTGTAATACTGACTCCAAACTCTGTTATAGGGCATTGCTTTTTATCCCGCTGTAATTCTGAACTACAGAATCAAATGTGCTGATTCCATATCAGTTGATACAGTACTATTAAACCTATTGGGTTACATTTGTTATACCACTTCTATTTACCTTCAAATTTATCATCCATCCGTTAGACAACAATTCCAAGAGAGATTCGATGGAAACCTTCCAACTCTTGCTTCAATTGATTTTTTATATGCTCTTCATGGTTGTACATTGATATCTATATTACTCTCACAGATTCTCTTTGGCAATACCAAGTTATGGAATTTTAACAACAAAAGAATAATAATTAAGTTAAATAAATTAACTCTCTTTTATTATTTTGCATTTATCGTTTTCATTATTCAGTATCTTTTACTTGGTTCAATCACCATTTTACAGATGGCATTAGACTTGTCTTATTTCAAAATAGTCATCAGTTTCACCAAATATATCCCTCAAATACTGTACAATCGAAAGAGAAGATCAATGGAGGGTATATCAATTGAACCTATATATTTAGATCTTGTGGGATGTTTCTTCACTACGCTCGAACTTATCTTGAAGAACAACGACAAGCACAAACCTCTTTCGTTGTTTCAATTGGCTGCTACCAACAGCTCCAAGGCAGGTGTCATGTTGGTGACCCTGATGGCAGACTGTGTGTTTCTGCTACAATTCCACAAGTACAGACCTCTGCAAGAGAAGGAGTTCGTCTAACTATTTGAAGTGCGAAATTCGATTTAACTTTGTACCCTTACCAGTAAGTAGATGGCAACAGACGATAACAACTTGCTAGTCATTCTCTAATCAGCTACTAGTATGTCGGACGATGGAGGAAGGAAGCCCTTCAGCAAGACAGACCCTAAACACATCTCCCCTCCTAACCATACGTCGAAGACTCCTCAACAGGCCTCTTCTCCAGTATTTTCTTCAATGTATGCAATGGAGCAAAACCAGCAAAGACGGCCTAGTGGTACTTATTCCAGAATACCTGCGTCATTTTCACTCTATGGTACCTCCGCAGGGTCAACTAGTTCTAGTTCGAATCCAACGACTTCATTTATAAACTCACCTGGATCTTCTCAGCCAAATTCAACTAATTCATCTCCACACCATGTTGGTTTCACAGTACCTGCTACTAGCTCTGTCAGAGCCCCTAGTTTCCAATCAAAATCGACCTATGATCCAAGTTTAGAATTAACTAAATTTCCAACAAACACAGAAATCTTTGGTATTGCAAAATCAAATGAAACCCCAAATCTGTTTTCAATTGGTTGTTCAAAATCAATTCAAATTCTTTCGATCTCAGAACAGTCCATTTCAAATAAGTATGATCTATCAATACAACTTCCTGGTAATTCCGTTAGATCCTCAAAAGCAGGTTTATTGACTGATATTAAATTTGGTCATGAAAGGTATGGTAGACACCTAGCTTTTTCAACAAGTTCAGGTTCAATTCACTTATATAATATTGATAGAGGTAATAGAATTAGAACAACATTAAATGAACATCAAAGATCTGTTAATTCAATTGATTTTTCAACTCAAATTCCTTCAAATATTATATCCGGTTCTCAGGATGGTAAAATGAATATATGGGATTTAAGAGTGGTTAAAAAATCAGTTATAACTTTAAGTTCCAAGAATGATATTGTTAGATGTGTTCAATTTAATCCAAGAGATGGTAAAACAGTTTGTAGTATTTTTGATTCTGGATCAATTCAAAAGTGGGATTTAAGAAGACCTGAATTATATGAAAGAAGAATTCTTATACCATCCGGTGGTTCAGTGTTAGACTGGCATCCATGTTTAGATTACATTGTAACCGGTGGTGTTAAAGATAAACAAATTAGGGTTTGGAATATGAGTGCTAGTGCTGATCCTCATTGTAATACTCCTGATCATGTTATTCATACTTCTTCTGGTATTAATAAATTAAGTTGGTGTAAAGGTAGAGGAAATGGATCTGTTTACAATACTGAAATTGCCGCTAGCTTCCATTCGAATGATAATTGTATTCAAATTTGGAGTCTACATAGAAAACATATTCCGAAAAATATTATTCAAGGCCATACCGATCTAATTACAGGATTAGTTTGGAGTACTCCAAAACATATTGTTAGTTGTTCAAAAGATAAAACTATTTTACAGCATAATGTTTTACATGAATCAAAAGTTGCAAACACATTACCTTCAATCACAGCTACATGGCATCCATCAAATAATGATCAACTTTTGTTTATAAATCAAAGTAGAGATCAATTTGAAGTTAGTGAATCAAAGTTAATAAAGAATTATAATAATCAGTCGACTTCAATGCCAGACTCTCCGTCAGATAGACACGTTTTAAGTAATACAATGCAAAGGCAATCATCTGCACTAGCAAGTTTATTACATACACCATTCCAACAGCTACCATCAAGTATATCTAAATTGAATCATCATCCATCAACATCCCCTATTGATTCAAGACCAAAATTATCAAGAATGAATAGTTTTGGGTTTCATGCGGCAAATTCAAGTGCAGTTTCTATTAACACCAAAGCTGAAATATATGAAGCTTCAACTTTACCACCATTTGCAATGCCAGTTGATCTTAATTTAAGTAAACATAACGCTTTTGCATTTTTATCTGAAAATTACATTATTGAACCAGTTAAAGGAATACCGCTGAGTGTTTTATGTAGTAGAAATGCTATATTTGCTGCTAGTGTTGGAAAATTTAGAGATTGTCAAACTTGGATGGCCATAGCTGAATGTCTAGAAATTGAAAATGAGGAGAAAAGGGTTTATGATGATGATTCTATGTATTACGTTGATGATGATGGTGAACCAATTAGTACAATCAATGAAAATAGTATTATCGATAATAAGGAAACTAACGAGAATTTAGAATTAAACCGCCCCGATTTTAATAGAAAGTCTTCATCTTTAGCATATGATTCAAGTAGTGAACATTTCGATGGATTTGTTAATGAATCTAATGGATCAAATCATTTTAGATCAAGAACAACAAGTTATGATACCCAGATTATAAAATCTTTTAGGAGTGAAAAAGATGCATTACTCAGAGGAAAGTTTAATAGAAGTAATAGTGATATTGACTCGAGATGTTCTAGCCGTAATAGTAACAGTTTCTTAACTACTACGATGGCTGAAGTTTTAGGTAACAATGACAATGCTCATAATAAAAGGATAACAGTTGCAAATATTAATTCTCTTGGTATGACTAAGGAAGAACTTGAAAAGAATAAAAAGGAGATGTATAGGAATAATGAAAGTGCTGTAATTGAAGATGATGAATCAAGTGATTCGAGCGGTGGATCCATTTCAAGATCAAATTCCAAAACTGAAATCAATATTGACGTTGTTAATAGTAATAATCATACCGATGACATTCACGACGATAACTCACACAATAATCAAAATAATAATAAGATTGGAAATTCAACTGATTTACATAATAAATCTTCGCCACGAGAATTAGATATGGTTTCATCTCCAAAAAGATTTGCCCCGATTAATATTATTGATCCTGGTTCAAAATATAATAGGTCAGGTTCCAGCTCTTCAAATAAATATAGATATTCATTTATTAATGGAGAGGTTGGTGATTATGATAATGAAAAACTTTTAAATAAATCACCAATTAATGGATCAGTAGTGTCATCCTTTTATTCTAGGGGATCGAAAAGCTCAACAAGAAGAAAAGAGATAGGAATGAAATACGACGAGAGAAATCTAATTAATATGTCACCAATAAAGGGGAGAATGAAAAGATTATCAATGTCTCCGCAAAGTCATAATTTACTTGTCGATGATACTAAAAGAAAAGACAAGTACTCCAAAAGTCATATTAAAAGAGTTAGTTCGACACCGAATTTCGCAACTGTTACTAATAAAAATAATTTAGAGGTGTCTGAAAATGGCGTTGATGAAGCTCAGTCACAATTAAGTGTTATTTTTAAAAACCAGCCATCATTACCAAGTTCAGAACTGCAATCAACAAATGTTTCAAGAAGTAACTCAGTAAGTGCGATTGATAACAATACTGAACCAAAGGTATCTAGAAAAAAACATTTAGATCATCCATGGAAACCAACGATTATGATTAAGAAAGCGGTTGAATATGCAGCATCTCAAGGTGATGTAATATTACCAGCAACGATGGCTTTGTTACTTAGAACAACATATCCAGGTAGTATGACTGAGGAACAAGCAAAAGAATTTATATTTATGTATCATGAACAATTATCAAAAAGACGTTTATTTGTTAGTGCTTCATTTACATTAAAGATTGCATCAAAAAAGTATCATATGTTTAAAGAAATTGGGCAAAATAAGACATCATGTAGACTATTCTGTAATAAATGTTTCAAGCCAATATTAAATGAAGAAAGTTTGAAAAAATTTAAATTATGGGAAATTAATAAAAACAAAATAATTGAAAGGAAACAAAAGAAGCAAAATGAAGAGGAAAAGCAGATTAAGAAAATCAAACATCAATTTAAACAACACAATAACAGTAGTGATATACGTATCGCCACAGCTGGTAGTACAAGTTCATTAACCAGTACTTCTTATAAGTGTTCGGATGGGTTAGTATCATTTGGGGCGTCCCCCCCAATAGGAACCATCACACCAAGAGTAGCATCTCTAAATACAACCACAGCAATCCTCGATACGCAGTTATCTCCAATCCAAGAACCAGTTGAAGAAGAAGAAATTACAGAAGAAAGCGAAAACCCTAATGAATTTGGTTTTTGGTATTGTGAAAAATGTACTAAAAGTCAGGGAAATTGTGCTTATTGTAATGAGCCAACAAAAGGAATTTGTATTGCATTATTAGAATGTGGTCATAAAGGACATTTTGAATGTTTCAGAGATTGGTTCATTGACGATTTTAATGTTGAATGCCCATGTTGTGGATTAATTGTAACAAAACCAAAGGTTTAGAACTATGTAATTTTTTTTCGCTTTCATATATAAATGTATATTTAAATGAATACTAACTGATTAATTAAAAAGTAAATAAAAAATTACAAAGGTAAAAATAAACCATTTATTTTCCTATCGGCGTTACTTGATTTGAGCAAAATTCATAAAATTCTTCCCAATAACCTTGCTTTGTAATAGTATCATTGTGATAACCATCTTTAAAGTCCAACCATTTTTTATAATCAGCATTAGATAATTCATATAATTTCTTCATATGATCAGGAGGGACAATTTCATCTTTTAGACCAGAAAAGAATAAAACAGGTATATTTGAAGGAATCTTATCAATTAAATTTTCACTTGGCCAAATTTGATGACATAAAAATTTAAATGGTGATAAGAATGGTAAAATTAATGGTATAACTTTTGGTATACTTAAAAAAGTATTTTCTAATATTAATCCATTAATTAAATTTGAATATTTACTTGTTATATAGATTGCAACTGCACCACCTAATGATCTACCATAACAAATAATTGAAGATTGTGATAATTGGTTATTCGATTCGATATAATTCATAATGCAATCAGCATCCAGTTTCAACCCAACTTCACTTGGTTTCCCAGTGGAATTACCATATCCACGATATGAATAGATGAATACATTATAGTTTAAGGTATTAAAAATATATCCTGCAATTGGTAGAAAATGTCCAATGTTACCGGCATTGGGGCATAACACTAATATTGTTTTATTTGTATAATTTAGTGATTTTGGGTCATGTAATATCGAATATGCTATAATTGTTTCATTGTCCGATGTTTTTAATTCAAGTAATTCATAGTTTGGCATACCATGTTCATCTGGTGTATCAACTTTACCATGTCCATCATTAAGACTTGCCGGATAAACTAAATATGATTGAAAAAAGTAGACACCAAGAAGAGCCAGTGATGCACCTGATACAAGAGTGAGCAGTATTTTGTTAAATATTCTAAAAGTAGTTGACAATACAGAGAAGAAGACCGTTGCAAAGGCCATTGGGAAATAATAAGGTGATAAGAAAAAGTTAACGGATAAAACTGTTTATAAATTAATTAAGGCGTCGCGTCGTAAGAGAAAGTATGTAGAGACGTAAAACAACATTAAAAACAACAAAAAAAGTAAAAGAAACCAAAGACAACCAAAGAAAAGAATTAAAATAACTTAAATAATAAAATAAAGTTAAACAAGAAAAAAAAATTTAAAAACATTAAAATTGGGAGAAAGATGGAGATCAATCAACCATTTAATATATCAACAATCCAACATAACCAACCACCAGTAGTTATTGCTTCAATAAACCATCTTAATATCCCAGGTTGGATGCCATTATAAAACCCACCGCATCCATTATTACCTTCTTTATCGAAAAACCCATTACCATATTTAATATATTGTCTGATATTACAACCACTCCAAAAATTCCACCATTTAGCTCTTTCACAACAAGAAATTCTTAATAAATTCTTTGTTAATGGGCCAGTTGGTCCATCAATATATTTCCATTCCCAAGGAGACCAATGTTGTCTTGGATCTTCTGGAACCAATTTTTTATCACCCCATTTACCTTTGAATTTAAGCCAATTTCCATATTCCGATTCTCTAAATGGATGAGAACCATTCGCAAAAACAGCTTCACTTCCATCGTAAGTATAAGCTAAATAATTTAAAGTTGGATTCCATAATGGACCTCTATCTGTGAAGTCAGATAGAATTGCATATGGTATATCATGAGAATATTGTCCGACACTTGGATAATTTGCATGAGTACCTCTTGCACTAAATATAATCGGATGTTTTAAATCATCTGATTTTTCTAGAGTATTATAAAAATAAGCACCACCTCCACCATGAGCACTCATCCAAACGATAACTGGTTCACCTTGATAAAATCTAACTAAAGAATGTTCCCAATCACCAACATGATCACCATATGGACCGAATCCCATAACAAATGGACCTAGATTGAAAGAATAGAAATAAAACCAATATGAATCAATCCATCCATTACCTTTATCAACAACTATTAGAGTTGCTGGGGCATCTTTTATTTCTCCGTTATATAAATTTGGATAATTTTTAACACCTGTTAACCAATCCGGATCTTTATCGAAATCTTCATTCGAAGTTAACAAAGTTGGATCTGAATGATTATCAAACTTTGATAATTCTTCTAAATCATTAATATTTAATGAGTAATTAGTTCTACCATTGAAGGGGATGATTGTACCGTTTGAATATTCTGCATGAAAATGTTTAACAAATTCAGCAATATCATACGGTAAATATCTTTCTTCTGAATATAAATGAACAAAAGGTGCATAATCGGTAACATATTTTGGAATTTCTCCTGGCTTTAAAGTTTTTTCTTTATCTTTAGGAAAAGAAGTTAATGGAGGTAAGTTTTTGAATTTAGTTGATTGCAACATATTTTCTATTTCTATTTCCACATCGTTGACTATTATTGGAGAAGCATTGATTGAGATAATCAACAACGTTAGAATGGATATTACTCGTAGAAGAGGCATATTGATTTAATTAACTGAACAAGCAAAAAGGAAGCCAAACAGTTTCAGTTATTAAACGAATTTATGTTTCTCGGATCCCTCGGCACACCTGTGCACTGGGTCCGAAACCGTAAAACACTGGATGAACGCCGGATCCGAGTCTCCCGGCATCATGCGCCACTTACTGTGCCTTTGTACCACAAATCCGACGTCCTCCTAATTCCGACCCGTTTCCTGTTCTCCCATGCACTTTCAAAAAAAAAAGAGGGACCGGTAGCTACAAAAAGAGGGGTTCAGCTTTTATCCTTTTTTTTTTTTGACGCGAGCGCAGGTCCTACTGAAAAATCCACAGAGCAACGGATATCTGTTCAACGGAGAGTCTGATATCCGAATTAACTTAACATGATGGAGGAGTTCATGACAATTTAAATGTAAAACTGTGACACTGTGACACTATATAAAAGCACCCACATTCACTCATATCTTCCAACATTATACTCCAGCTTTGTTTTAATTATTACTTCATTGCGTTAACCCCACAATGAGTGAAATTTATCAACTAGAAGAAGAACTTGAAAGACAAGAATTACAAATTGATTCAGATGTTGAGTTAATACCAGGTACAGAGATCATGAAAAATTTAAACCATGTTCATTTTACTTCAAATTCTGCTGGAAGAATTTTAATTCCACATCCATCAAATTCAAAACATGATCCATTAAATTGGAGTTTAACTTGGAAGATTTTAGTGTTATTATCAGCATACTTTGTTGCATTTTTTCAAGCAATGGGTCCATTATCTGTTAGTGCTCAATCTTCCTATTTAATGGCTGAATGGGACAGATCTTCAGCTGATGTTTTAGAGTTTACTGGTGTTTGTATATTAGTTTTTGGGTTTTCAAATTTTATTTGGGTTCCAATTGCAACTAAATGGGGCAGAAGACCTTCATTACTTATTTCAAGTGTTGTTGGTATTGGTGCTTGTATTTGGAGAGCTGAAGCTCAATCGTATGGTTCTTTTATGGGTTCTGTTGTTTTACATGGGGTTGCTTCTGGCCCATCTGAAACTATTCCAAATATGATTATTGTTGATGTTGTTTGGTTACATTTAAGGGGTACTTTCACTGCAATTTATATTTTATTTTACTTTGGTGCTTATCAAATGGGTCCTGTTTTTTCCGGTTTAATGGCTGAAAGATATGGTTGGAGATCGTTTTGGTGGTTAAATGTTGCTGGTTATGTATTTCTCACGATTTGGTTAACTTTTTGTTTCCCAGAAACTAAATGGAATAGACATGCTGTTGATGAATCTGTTAAATTAAAGACAACTGAAGATTCCTACGTTATTTCAAACTCCAGTAATCAATTTAAACCAACAAGTGAATTAGTTGAAGTTGTTGCGAAAGAAGAATCAAGAACAGATACCAGCATTCCAACTGATGAAGGTGATATGGTTGAAATTAATCATAGTGATGAATGGCTATTCAAAGGTTCTCCTTCCAAAGATCAATTCAAATTTATTTCCCCAACTGCATTAGGTTATGACTCTTCATTAATTAGACCAATTTGGGTTCCAATAAAGATTTTTAGTTTCCCAATTATTCAGTGGGCATCATTTGTATTCTCATTTTCTGCTTCATGTTTCTTATTAGTTAATGTTACTCCAAATATGAGTTTTGGTGCTGTGCCGTATAACTATAGTGCTGAAAAGATTGGTTATTTTAATTTTTCTTTATTCATTGGAACAATCTTTGGGGTTATAACAGCAGGTCCATTTTCAGATTGGATCTCTGATTATTCAACAAAACGTAACAAAGGTATTAGAGAAGCTGAAATGAGATTACCGGCTTTAATTCCATTTACCATTGTTTTAATCATTGGTATTTTAGTTTGTGCATATGGATATAAAAATTATTGGAAGTGGGAAACTATTGTTTGCTGTGGATTCTTTTTTGTCGGTATTCAAACTGCCTCAATTCCATCAATTGTTAATACGTATGCCATAGATTGCTATAAACCAATTGCAGGTGATTATTTAGTGAGTGCTACAATTAATAAAAATGTTTGGGCTTATGGTGTTACTAAATTCTTGCCTCTATGGATAGAAAAAAGTGGTTATGTTGATCCGATGGCTTGTATTATGGGATTGACTGTTTTCTTTATTGTGTTAGGTATACCGATATTCTTTTGTGGTAAGACTTTAAGAAAGTGGACTAAAAATAGTTCAGTTCATAAAGGTTAAATATCTTATGTTTTTCTTTTCTTTTTCTCATTCCTCTTTCTTTCTTTCCCTCTCAATCGTTCTTTGCTCGTTTGTACTTGAAGTTATTTCGTTTATCAAACTATATCATTTTTATCTAAACACAAAAAAAGTAATGATTCCCCTCCCCTTTCAATCAGTTGTTTATAATCGTTCTGGACATTACGATCTAAATTGCTTATTTATTTTCTAATTGATTATGATGTATTGTCGTAACAGAAAGAGAGAACGTACTATCAACTTTTAAATTTGAAATAAAAAGCGTAATGTCAACAAAAGAAGCATATAATTAATGATTATAAACTCTAAAAAACATCAAAAAAATGTATTAAAATTAAAAGAACTAAGAGGAAGATAAGAGATATATCAAATAAAACATTATCAAATGATCAAACAAAATAATAAAACAACAACATAAAAAAAAGGAATATTATACCGGAGAAATAAGAGAGAAAGTGGGACAAAAAAAGAAAATAAAGTATAGAAAACCCAAACAAATTAATAAAAAAAAATAATCGTAGTAAAAGAGAACAATATGAGAGAAGTATTCTAAAACAAAGGATAAAAAAAAAAAGAATAGCAGACGTTACAGATCAAATTTTAAAATCAATTAAAGCAAAACCATCAAAAAATTTAAACAGCACCAAATTATAACATTAACAGCATCATAACATAAAACAATAATGAAGCAAAAAATTGAACCAATAAAAATAAAAACTAAATTAAACAAATACAACGTTAGAATATAAAAAAAATATTAAACTGTTTTGTAACTTCTGTATATATTAAAGAATTGAATTATAATTTGTAGAAGAAGAAAAAAGATATTGCAGTAAAATGAATTTTTAAAAAATATGATCAAATAAAATTAACTATAACGGTGAAAGATATATATGTACAAGATATATATTCATTAGAATTCAAATGAAAATTATAACTCTAATAATATTTGAAAATGTAAAATAATCTTCCCTTTTTTTTTTTTTGGTCATTTTCTTAAAACAGCATTTTTGTTTATTTTTTTTAAAAGAACTGAAAATTAAACATTTGAAGTCCCTTTCCGGTATTTTTTTCTTTTTCTATTTATTATAAAAATTTGCTATTTCATTTCATTTCTTTTCTATTTACTTTCAATTGGGTTAACTTCTTCAATTTCTTTAATTTTTGGCGATTCTGCAGATTCAGCTGAGGGTGGTGATTGTAATTCGTCTATTTCTTCTTCCACTTTACCATTTTCTTCTTGATCATCATCATCTTCTTCTTCTTCCATTTGAACACCAAATGACTGTAAAATTGATGAAGCGGAAGTTGAATCTAAATAAATAACATTATTTTGAGTAGAGATATTAGTGGCGTTTAATAAATGTTGCAAAATTGCTGGATGCTTTAAACTACCTTTCAGTTCATCATCTTCTTGTTCATCGAACTTTGATGTATTTGAAGTTAGGGCTGATCTACCAACTCTTTCATCCTCTCTTGAATGGCTTTGTAATTTGGTTTCCAAATCAACCGTATATAAATCAATTGACAGATCATCTGCAGTTGGTAATTTTTTATAATCATCTTCAGTAATCTTTTGGGCAATTCTTTCATACCAAGCTTCTAAAGTTTCAGAATCCTTCAGTAAGGCAACAATGCAGGCAGACATATTATCACATCCTATACCAGTACCGCCTGAGGTTGGGGCTAAACAAGTATCCATCATCTTTTCACAAATTTCTGTTAAAGATAATCTTTCTTTGATTCCCTTTCTAACGAAATCGATGACTTGTTGAGAGGTTAAACAATCCCAAATACCATCACAAGCTAGGACAATAAATTCATCATCAGAAGTAGTTTCATGTTCAATAATTTCCGGTAAGGCAGTAACTTGTTGTTCTTCAGGTGGAAGAGTATGAGAAGATTTAAATTCAAAATCACCAATACCTCTACTTAGAGCTAAATTACCATTAACTCTACCTAAATCAACATAACCACCAGCGGCAACAATTCTTTGCTTTTCACCTTCATTAGTTGGTTTATGATCAAAGGATAAGGGTTTCACAACTCCATTAATTGACATGATTGTTCTTGAATCACCAGCATTACCGCAAATAATTTTATCTTTTGTTATGATAACAGAAGTAGCAGCACAACCAGAAGGATCTTTGGATAAGACTGAATCTTTTAAAATTGCAACATCAGCAGCAAGAAATGCATCTTTTAAGGATTGTTCATAATTTTTAGCTTGAAAAGCTTCAGTATTGTAAAGGATACTTGGTAAATTCTCACCTGTGAAAAGAGCAACCTTTTCACCCCCATGTCCATCATAAACACCAAAAAAGGCAACTTGTTCATCATCGGTTTTACTGTCACCGGATTGTGATTTGTGAATATCTAAAACAGTTGAATGGGAGTCTTCCATTGAGATTCTCCAACCTTGCATACATGACAGCCCATATGCAACAAATGAGTCACCACCTTCTTCACTAGACTTTTCTGTAACTGGTGCTGATAATATCTGACCCATTGTTAACTGATTGAAGTTGTTATAACGCACTAAAGATAATTAAAAAAAAGGTTATGATAATAATCGTCTATAAGAACCCAAACAAAACTGATGAAAAAATATTCCTTAAATGAGTTAAAAACAGAAGAAAAATAAAGTTATTATCCTGATTGATTCAAGGAGTTGTTGTGGATGAGGACAGGTAGTTGTAACGTCGATACTTCGAAAGGGCAACGTTTCGATTTTTTTTTTTTTTTTTGGCGTTAAATTTTTGCCTTCACGACGGCTCGCTCATCCAAAAATCAAAATCAACAAATTGTGGCGCATGTGAATGCGAAGTTACAAATTAAGAGAAAATACAAAAATGGGGCAGGTCGATCGTCGATATCGATTTTTCAAAGTGTATAAAGTGATTGTATAAATATATTATGTGCCTATTAGAGAGATATAGAGAAGTGCCGAAAGAAATAAATAACAAAAATATTAGGACAAAAAAACAAGAGTAAATGAAAGAAAAGAAGCAGCAACATCAAAAATATATAATTATACTTGGTGACTAAATTACCTAGACTTTTTGCATGACTTCATCATCAGATGAAGCAGCTTGGGTAGAGATATGTTGTTTAGAAAAATCAACTTCACCATGTAACTCTTCTGATAATTCTTCTAAAGTCTTTCTCTTAGTTTCTGGAATCAAAAGTGATGTGAAACAACCAAGTAACATGAATAGGGCAAAAATTTCCATAACATGTGGTAACCAACATCCAGATGATTTACCGTCTTTGGTACAGTTGTGATCTTCTAAAGTACCAATACAAGTTTGGGCAATAATGGCACCAACTTTACCTGAAGCAGCTGAAATACCATGAGCAGTAGATCTATATCTAGTTGGGAAACATTCACCAGGAACAACGAAGGTAGTAGCATTTGGACCAAAGTTTTGGAAGAATTGGGCTAAAATATAGAGAGCTAATCTACCATGTTCACCAATCTTGTCATAACCGAAACCAATAATACAGAAAATGATAGTTAAAACAATAAAACCCATAAGTTGAACTGGTTTTCTACCGACTATATCCATAGTAGCAACTGAGAACCAATAACCTGGAATGGAACCAGCACAAATCATAATTAAATTACCAGCAGCTTTATCGTAAAGTTTCAAATAAATGTTTTTAGAAGAAGCAAAACCAATAGTTGTTAAAATGTTGGCAGTATTTAAACCTAAACCATAATAAGCAACATCTAATAAGAACCATGAACCTGCAGTACCAATAAGAATCTTCATGTGTTTCCATTGGTTGAAGTGACGGGTGAAATCAGCAAAAGAAGCCTTTGGTGGAGCGTAATCATCATTTGCAGCAACTTCAGTTTCAGTTAAATATTCAATATCGGCGGCATCAGCATTACCGTGTTCACCTGCAACGAATTTAGCGGCATCAGCAGTGGCTTTTTCAATTTCTCTGGAAACATCAAAGGTATATCTTGGGGATTCTGGAATGGTTAATCTGAAATATAAAGCAATGAAACCTGGAACAGCACCGAAACCGACTAAAATTCTCCACATTTGATCACAAGCTCTAATACAATCGTCACCACAAGTGGTAGCGTCTAAAGCGTTTTTGTAACCAGCAACACAACAGATGGCAACAATACCAGCCATTAATTGACCCCAACCTTGGTTGGCAAAGACAGCACCCATAATGGCACCTCTCCATTTGGTTGTAGCAAATTCTGAAGTAATAATAGAAGATAATGGATAATCACCACCAATACCAATACCCATAATAATTCTGTAAAAAGTTAAAATAGCTGGGAATGAAACAGCTGGTGAATGACCAGTAGTACATTGTAAAATAGTTGCAAAGATCATAATAATTAATTCAACACCATAAACTTTCTTTCTTCCAAGGGCATCAGCTAAATAACCGAAACCTAATTGACCAATAACGGTACCAACAGAAGTGGAAACTTTTAATAAAGTTTCAGTAGAAGATGGCATACTACCACCCCAATAAACATAAGTCATCATTGAAACACCCAAGTTAATGGCAAAGATATCGTAAGCATCGGTAAGGAAACCGACACCGGCAACCATAATAGCTCT
>JAJLSH010000077.1:0-34844 GCA_030567475.1 Ambrosiozyma angophorae | reverse complement strand
CACTCTACACATAGTAATCTAACACACAGGCTCAGACATACGCAATGGCTACGACAGACAATCTTAACCCGTCACTTGAATCTATCCCAAGTATTATCTCCAATCTTCACGATTCATATGCTAATAATCCGTTCCCTTCCGTTACTCAAATCATCAAAAATCTTAAAGCTATTAAAACTAATTTAATTAAAAATAAAGAGGTTTTATATTTATCTTTAAACTTAGATTATAAAAAACCAACTCAAGAAACTTTAGCTCTAGAATATTTACCATTACTAGGAGAATTAGATTTTCTAATTAATAACGTTTCAGACTTATTAAAAGAAAAATCACCAATAACTTCAACAACAGGTACATTATTTTCAACTATTAGCCAAAAGACAGAATTAATACCATATGGAGTTGTATTAATTGTTGTACCATTTAATTATCCTTTAATGCTAAGTATGAGTCCATTGATTGGTGCTTTGGCCGCAGGTAATAAAGTTTGTTTGAAGTTGCCTTATGATCAAATACCTAATTTTTGTTCAGCATTGACGAAAGTATTAGTTGACAGTGTTAGTGTTAACGATTTAAGTGTGATAAATGGTGGAATAGCAGAAGGTCAATTGTTAACTACGTTGAATTATGAAAATAAATTAACTTTAGATAAAAAATGGGATTTGATTTTTTTTACTGGTTCTACTAGAGTTGGTAAATTAATTGCAAAAGAAGCTGCTAAGAATTTAACTCCCATCGTTTTGGAATTAGGTGGTAAATCGCCAGCCTTCGTTGCGAAAAGTTGTAAGAATTTGAAAAAATGTGTTGAAAGAATATTTTGGGGGAAATTTACTAATGCTGGTCAAACTTGTGTTTCTCCTGATTATGTATTGGTTGATGATGAAGTCTATGATGAATTTATAAGCGTTGTTAATTCAGTTTATAGTAAGTTGTTTTCAGGTGTTAATGAGGAATCAGATTACTCTCATGTGATTAACCAAAATTCATTGAAAAGATTAATTGGTTACTTAAATAATACAAAAGGTGATATTATTTTAGGTGGTGATTACAATTTAGAATCAAATTTTATGAAGCCAACAATTGTTACAAATGTTGAATTTGATGATGCCTTATTAAAAGAAGAGATATTTGGTCCAATTTTGTCAATTGTAAAATATTCAAATTTAGATACTTTATTAATTGATTTGAAATCTTTTAGTCAACTTCAAGAACCTTTAGTATTATATGTTTTTTCTGAAGATAAAACCGAAATAAGTAAAATTAGAAAGAATATTAAATCAGGTTCTTTATGTATTAATGATACCTTAGTTCATGCTGGCTCTTATTCAATTCCATTTGGTGGGGTTGGTAACTCAGGTATGGGAAATTATCATGGTCCTTATTCAATTAAAACGTTTACGCATGAAAGAGCTGTTGTTAGGCAACCTTGGTATTCCGAATCTTTATTAAAAGATAGATATTATCCTTATAATCAGGAGAAAATGAAGAAATTAGAGTTTTTAACAAAATTGGGTAGCGTTCCAATTGTTAATAATTTATCTGATTTAGTGAAATGGTTAAAATTACCAATAGTTTTAGCTGTTGGATTTTTAATTGGTTATACAAGAAGAACATAGTTTGAAGTCTTTTTGTGTTCTTTTTTTTTGTAATGTAATTAGTTCCTTATTTTATTCTCTTAAGTTTTTTACTTTTTTGGGTGTTGTTCTACGAAATTATATTTTTAAATTATATGATTAATAAATTTCCATACTTTATTTACTACAATCCTTATTTTTTCTGTTTTTAATTCCTAAAATTAATGTTACGGAAAATGAAGAAGAAGAAAGAAAAAAAAAACATATTTAATCCATTAGAAAAGCACTCCCACAATTAAGATAAATCAAAGTCATCAATTTTATTCTTATATCTCAAAACATTCTTCTTGATCTTTGAATCATCAACCCAAGTCAAATAATCTTCTAAATTTCTGGTAACCAAATAAGCAGGGTCGGTTATGACATTTGGGCCAACTCTAACGTGGCCTTGCTCAATAAACTTAACTGCATCACCCATAGTTTCAGCCATTTTTAATTTACACATGATCACACCAATTCTTCTTCTACATAAAGCACTAACAGTAATTTTATTTTCTAAATCTGAATTTTTTGATTTTGTTGATAATATACCAATATTGTATAATTTTTCTAATAAAAGTTTTTCATGTTTAATTCTAAAGGGATCTTGTGGTTGTAATAATGATAGTTTTTTTGCAATTTTACGGATTGATCCACAAATTTTATTATATTTATGATAGTCCTCCCTATTTTGAATATGATAAGTTCTCATCACTTGTGTGTCTCTATGAGACTGATCCTGTTTCCAGTCAAGGAAATCCACTTTCTTTAGAAGTTTCTTTTCATGATATTTGAGTTTTCTAACCATTTTTCAAAGTTGTGAATTTAATTTTAAGAATATCTAAAGATATTAAATCAAACCAAAAAAAAAAAAAAAGTATAAATAAAAAAAAAAAGATTGAAAACTCTGTGTTCCGGATCCGACAACTCGTGGTTGACCGTCGAATTAATTTTCATCGATTTAGTTGAACAGGCCAGTGTTCACGTTAACCAGTAGTAGCAGCAGAGCCTACAACTGAATCGCTACCAAAACGATATGTTCAAGAGATCGTTCTCCATTCTCAGACCATTACAGTCTCATATTGGTGCGTCACCTGTGTTTTTCAACAAGGATACACAGTTCGTGATCAATCAATTATTAACTCCAAAAATTATCCCAAAAGGTGCTGAGAAACTTATATATGATAGATTACTTACAGTTAAGGGACCCAAAGGATTATTGGATGTTGAAATTCCAAGTTTCATTAAATTTGATATTAATGAAGCAGAAAATTCAGGAACCAAAGTTTTAAATATTTCAGTTGAAAATAAAAAAACAAAATTACAAAAAGCATATTGGGGCACAACTCGTTCATTAATTAATAATAGTGTCAATGGTGTTACTGAGGGACATGTGTCAACTTTAAGATTTAAAGGTACTGGTTATAGAGTGATGTTAACGGATGAAGACGGTGTCAAGTGGGTTAGAATGAAAATCGGTAAATGTAATTTACAAGGTTTAGAAATACCTGAGGGCATAACCTGTACCACTCCTTCACAAACTTTATTGGTTCTTGAAGGTGCTGATAAACAAAAATTGAATTTGTTTGCTGGTCGTTTAAGAGATATGCATCCACCAGAAAGATATAAAGGTAAAGGGGTGTACATGAACGGTCAAACCATTAAATTGAAGGCTAAGAAAGTGAAATGATTAATATGTAGTACATTTGTATTTGTATATAGAACAGCAACCAATGACTTAATAATACGTACTTACTCTGTTTACTTACAGTGCTTTCAGGGTTGACTGTTGTCTTGAAAAGACGGAACGACTGTTTATTCGGGTATCCCGCATTTTTATTTAATATTTTTGCCCATCCCCAATTCACCACTGCTAGCTCTCATCTTGATCATCTTAACAACTACACAAGCTATGAATATCCAGTCAAATGAATTCTGGGACTCTTATACACACAGTCCTTCTCCCGCATATGCCAACTTTAGTGTCCCGAATGGTGCTTCCTCTGAGCCCATAGAACTCACAACTGAAAACTTGTCATCCCATTTGGTCCAGCAACACCACCCTAAAATGTTAGACTTTAATGATTGTGATCAAATTGAAGCTACATTGAAAGAGACGATGCAGCTAAATGAACAACAGCAGCAGCAACAGCAACAGCAACAACAACAACAACAACAACAACAACAAGGAGGAGGATTGAATGCTCAACGACATTCGGCGATGTATAGTGAGAATTTGAATAATGATTATACTTCTTTATCCCCAAAATCCGTAAGTTCAACAACCCAGCAACTTAGTAGTATCTCTAATCAAAGCATTAATGCTCAACAATTAACTGAAGAGGAGCTACATCAGCGCAGAAAGGCTCAAAATAGAGCTGCTCAACGAGCTTTTAGAGAAAGAAAAGAAGGTAAATTAAAAGAATTAAGTGCAAAACTATCAAGCTCAGAGAAAGAACGTGAAAAACTATTAAAAAACTTGGAAGAATTAAAGAAGCAAAATTTGATGTTAAGTATGGAAAATCAATTATTACAAAAAAGTGGTACCAATGTTAATGGATCTTCGTCAGCAGGCTATCCAGATGATATGTCCGCAGGATCAGCATGTTCAACTACTTCAGGTGGAAGTACTAACGATGCTAATTTTACCTTCCCTAAAAGTAAAGAAGATTTTATGTTATCTGTTGTTAATATAGATCAACATTTCAAAGGTAAAGCTCGTGAAGATATTAAACCGCCATTATCAAAAGAATACGAAAATAATGGAGAACAAGTTTTAAATATATCTGCTGTATGGGATTATTTAACTGAATGGAATAAAACTTTGGCTGATAATTATGATACTTCTCTTGATATAATTGGTATTATGGATGATTTAAAAGGTAAAGAAAAATGTCATGGTTTTGGTCCTGCTTATCCATTAGAGTTGGTTAATCAGTTAGTTCAAAACCATATTAATGGTTTTAAATCTTAATTGGTTTGAGCTGGTATTTGTTTTCGTAGTTTACTAATTTGAACTGAACGTTTCCTTTTTTTTTTTTATGGTTATTTACTTTGATTTACTATTTGTACTTTTTTCTGGCTTTAGTCGTGTTTCACGCTCAGCATATGGATGCTGAAGGGTAGACTATAAAACTTATTACTTTTGTTTTTGATGAAACTCCTACTATTTATTTGGAATGTTTACTTTTTTATAGCTATTATCTATTAATTTATAATTTAATAATGTATTTTAAACAAGTTTTATTCATTCAATATCATAGATTTGTTACATCTTCCTTTTATTATTTTCAAATCTATTACGTAGTATATACTAGAAGTTAACAATTTCAAAAAATAAAAACATATGTACATGCACAGCACCTTCCCCTCCTAAGGCAATTGTTCTTTTGGAGTTTTACCAACTGTAGAACCATATCTTCTCAAACAATCTCTAATCTTAACAAAAGAGCCTCTAGGACCACTAACAGCCCCTTTAACTAAGATATAACCTTTTTCAGCATTTAAATCTAAAACTTTTAAGCTTTCAATGGTGTTCCATTGGTTGCCCATATGCCCCGCCATTTTCTTACCTGGTAAAGTTCTACCTGGGTTAGTATTAGCACCTGTTGAACCAGCTGATCTATGAGCTTTTGAAACACCATGTGTTGCAGGTAAACCGGAGAAATTCCATCTTTTCATAACACCTGCAAAACCTTTACCTTTGGAAATAGAACTAACGTCCACATATTGACCAACTTTAAAATGATCAGCCTTTAGTTCAGTACCTTCTTTTAATAATCCTTCTTCGGATTTAACTTGAAATTCATATATAACTTGCTTTGGTGAAACTTTAGCTTTAGCAAACACTCCTAACATTTGTTTTGTATTATTTCTAGATTTATGTCCACAACCTACTTGAACTGCATTATATCCATTTTTTTTTAATGACTTAGTGCCAATAACTTCAACTTGATCAATTTCAAGAATAGTACATGGTAATCTATGTCCTTGATTATCATAAAAACATGTCATACCTCTTTTAATACCAATTAAACCTGGCCTTTCCAAAAGTTGTCTTCTTAATCTAGCCCCTTCTTGTGATTTAGTGACTAGTGGTTCATCAGTTACAACATGTGGAATACTTGATGGTGAGACAATTTGCTTTGAACTGAAGTTTTCTAAAAATGGTGATGCATTTTTAATATTAGCTGTACTATTAAATCTTATGAGGAACGATTTTATAGTGTTCCCACTTGTTATTTTAGAAAACATTTGTAATTAAATTGATTGATATGTTGTTTATTTTATATGGTGTTCGATATCTTGAATCTCTAATAGACTGTGAAATTGAAAAAATACGAGACATAAAAGGCCTGGACACGTCCTAACTTGTATGCGTCTCTTATGCTGGAATTTTATCAAAAAACAGAAAAATCAAAAAGTTTGCGCAAGCCCGGAATCGAACCGGGGGCCCAACGATGGCAACGTTGGATTTTACCACTAAACCACTTGCGCTTTTATTAGTTTTGTAGGGAATCAGAACTGGGCTCAGAAAAATTCTGTCTAAAGTTGGTTGCTTAAATTTAGACAGTTGCTATTTCATCCCGTTAGTTTTTAATATCTTTTATCATCTTTATTTTATTACCGTGAGTTTTTATTATCTTTATCTTTTATCAAGTATTTTGTTTTGTCATCTTGATAGTACTGTTTTGAGTTATTTTATTTTATTCTGAGAATTAATTATATAGATTATATATGGTTGTGTATATTTCCTTTGATCCTGAGTTTTCCTTGGGTTAAGAGGGCACTTTTAAAAAGGATCTTTTCTTTGTCTAATATTCTCCACATAGTCAGGTATTCGAATTTTTATAGAATTTTATCTTCTTAGATTCCTTGGGAATGTGACTATAATGGGTTCGGAAAAAGAAAATGTTGACCTTAAATAGTGCCTCTTTATCCAAAAAAAAAGAAAATTCAGGGTCAAAAAACAATCTAAATGGCTATATATACTGCCGAATTACTAATCTTTTTGGCAAAAAAATTCCACTCAAAATTAACTAAGTAGACTTAACAGTTTTATAAACTTTTGCTAATGGTTATTTCCTTAGTGATTGATCAACTGTCTACAAATTAATAGAGTAGAAGGATAAAGTCAGCCCTCGGATACACCAGAGAGTCTAATCAAATAGGTGGAATAATAAGTGTATACTACATAATCTTTTACAAAATGCTTACTAGAGTTGAATATAGATAGCTTTTCCTCCTTTGAAATTGCTGGATTACCATCAAAGAGGATTTTCTTGAAAACTTTCAATTCCATACTGGCTGAAGTTGAGATTTCATTTCAATACAATTAAAATTTGGTTATCATACAATAATTTCATGTTATTATAAAATAATGCAAAAGATTTTCTGAATTTTTAGCTCTTTTTATATATATGAGATGATTACGAGTTTTTGGCTGATTTGATTAATTTGAAGTCCCTAATATTAGTGATGGCCATTGAATTTATCATTGAATCACTCATAAGTTTGTCAAATCAACGATGAATGAAGAAACATAGTGTCATAATCCCGTAAAGACAATAAAGAAAAAGTTAGCCTTTTACAAATATCGTATTAAAGGTATATTCAACATTTTATAAAAGGTTATCAAAACCCTACTAAAACGTATTTAAAGAAGGATTTCCCCCAATTAAACAACTTTCAGGGTGACTTGCTCATTTTATAAATGAGAAGCATCATGTACTCAACAAACCCTGTTTAATATCAATAAAACAGTTTTTACACGGTGCACGGGGGTTTTTATAGTATAAATACTTCGCAATTTCCACTTTTCCTCTAGAACTGTCTTTTGAATTTTCCTTTCTTCGTCGACGTACTTCATAGGATCATTTCTATAGGTCACGTCTCTCTTTGACTCTTCAAACGAGCCACTGAATCCAACCTGGATGATGAGTTATAGACTGATGCTTACCCTTCAAAGTGACGAAATGATAGCTTGTTCCACGGCCTTCGGGCCTGGTCATCTATATCTTTGTTCTAGCCTTTGAACAGCACTTCGGTGCAGAATAAAGGAGCGATGATCTTTGTCATCTGAAGTGTTTGCCTTTTGGCGTGCTTTAGTTGACGGGTGCAGAGTCGGTCTGACAGGTTAAAATTTTTGTAATTTAAAATTGTAGTGGATTTTGAACTATTTCTAAGTTAAAGATGATATTTATCAATGTTATTGTTTTTCTGAATGACAAAATTAAGTACCTTTATTAACTTGAAGTTGTACTCGTTTCTAAGAGTTTTAGATTCATTTTCTCCAAGATCTCGCTTAATATGGTTCTGGTGTGAAAAATTCTTCAAGAACCTAGCCCGTATACAATAGGCTGTGGCCTGTTCTTTGCGGTTACTGGAACTACAAAACTGGAGTGACAACAAAACCGCCATATGTATTCAGAGAGTAACAATATCAGTAATGTATCATTTGAATAAGTCTTCAGACAATATCCGTAAGGTCACTCGCAACTCTACTTCAAGTATTAATGTTAACTTAACTGAAGAGAACAGTGAGTGATGCCTTTCATATTCTCATATGGACTTAGATGGAAATCAACGACCTGTATGATCCGATGGCTTTGTTAAAAACTATGGTGGTGTTATCCATAATACTTTAATAAACCTGAAGTTAATTGGTGGTTTACCAGTAAACTAACTATATGTTTTAAATTTTTTTTATAATGAAGTATAATACTGAGCAAAACACGATCATGGAGAAACGTCAAAGATTGAATTGTTTTCAGGTCTAACATATGCTCTTTGAATTACTAAATCAGCTTAAGCAGGAACAGAAAATGCAAATGGTGATTTCTATTTACAACTTTCTATTTTTCCCAATTTGGCAAATTAGGTGTGATACTAAAGATTTTATGAATTATAATTTTAATGATCATTTATCAAAACAGTTATATATCGTTTGAATATTAGGATTATTATTTATTAATGCCAATACGCTGACTAAGGCACAATACTATAGATCATTGGGAGGAGGCTGAGGGGCCGTAAGTAAGAAGTATTTAGTTGTGAGCAGTAGAGGCTTTGTAGTTTAGTGACCTTCACACCCGTGCACGCAGTTGGGAACGGTTCTATTTGCTTGAAGTTGGACAGCTACATGCCTGGAGTAAAAGGGCAACCATCAGGACAGCACAATCACTAACCAGAGAATCACCCGGAGCAGTAATACACAATGTCCGGAAGAGATAAAAAGAATACAAGTAACAATCCCCAGCGGAATAACTTGTTGGACATGGATGACACTCTACCACTTCCATCCAAACCACACCAAATAAGGCAAAGTTTAGACTCAGAACGATTTTATGACCCTTTCAATGACTCCAATGCCATTGATACTAATTATAGTGATCCATACTTGCGAACAGAATATAGCAGGACATCGATGCAGTCTTCTAGCTCACGAAATGCAAACCCATTCGAAGACCAGGGTAGTAATCTCTCGGATGACTATATTTTTTCTGACCAAGAAATGTCTGGTATAGAACATGATGATCTGCGACAAGGGACCAGTGCAACAAATAAAAGAGGTATACGGGGTGTTTATGATAAAGTTAAAGGTACCCTTGGTATGGGCCATTATAATGACGTTGGCGTTGCAGCATTGAATAAAAGAGTAACTAATGATCCGTACGATGAGATTATTCATGATCATAGGGCTTCGCCTGACCGTGATATTGGTGAAAATATAAGATATATGTTTGATATAAGAAGGTGGTTTAATAGAAAGAAAGATGATGATGATGAAACACCTAGAATAATTCATCTCAATGATGCAACTTCAAACAGTTCTTTTGGTTATTCTGATAATCATATTTCGACCACAAAATATAATACATTTACATTTCTCCCAAAATTTTTGTTTGAACAATTTTCTAAATATGCTAATTTATTTTTCCTATTTACTGCCGCTATTCAACAAGTTCCAAATGTTTCTCCAACTAATAGATATACCACAATTTTAACACTATTAGTTGTTCTTATAGTTTCTGCAATTAAAGAATGTTCTGAGGATTTAAAAAGAAATAGTTCAGATAACGAGATGAACCGATCCAAGGTTGATGCTTTAGATCCAACAACTGGACATTATGTTTCAACCAAATGGATCAATGTTAAAGTTGGTGATATACTAAGAGTTAAAAATAGTGAACCCCTTCCGGCAGATTTAATTCTTTTGTCATCTTCGGAACCTGACGGATTGTGCTATATTGAAACAGCAAACCTTGACGGTGAAACTAATTTGAAAATTAAACAAGCAAAAGAAGAAACTTCTCATTTAATGGCCCCTCAAGAATTAGCCAGATGTCAAGGAAAAATTCTCAGTGAAAAACCGAATTCAAGTTTATATACATATGAGGGTACTTTATTCCTAAATGGTAGAGAAATTCCATTAAACCCAGACCAGATGTTATTAAGAGGTGCAAACTTAAGAAATACACAGTGGATTCAAGGGATTGCCATTTTTACAGGTCACGAAACTAAATTAATGAGAAATGCGACAGCTACTCCAATTAAGAAAACTGACGTGGAAAGAATTATTAATTTACAAATCATTGCATTATTTGGTATACTGTTAGTTTTATCGATTGTCTCAGCATCAGGCGATGTATTGAACATTACTTTCAACAAAAATAATATTGGCTATTTATACTTAGATGGTACTAGTAAAGTAAAATTATTCTTTTCTGATATTTTAACTTATTGGATTTTATTTTCAAATTTGGTTCCTATTTCATTATTTGTTTCTGTTGAAGTTATTAAATATTACCAAGGATTTTTAATTCAGTCAGATCTAGATATGTATTATGAACCAACTGATACGCCAACTGTTGTCAGAACATCATCATTAGTTGAAGAATTAGGTCAAATTGAATATATTTTCAGTGATAAAACGGGCACGTTGACAAGAAACATCATGGAATTCAAAGTTTGTTCAATTAGTGGAAAGTCCTATATTCAAAAAATTCCTGAAGATAAACAAGCTGCTAGCTCAAACGGTGGCGATGGTTACTATACTTTCGATGAACTAAACTATGATAGAAAACAGGGTGAAAATGCTAAGGTTATAGATGAATTTTTAACTTTGTTAGCTACTTGTCATACTGTTATTCCTGAAGTTTTAGAAGATGGTTCAATTAGATATCAAGCTGCATCACCTGATGAAGGTGCTTTAGTTGATGGTGCTGCGATGTTAGGATATAAATTCCATACCAGAAAGCCATCGAGTATTACTATTTCTGTCGATGGAAAAGATTTAATTTATGAATTGTTAAATGTTTGTGAATTTAATTCCACAAGAAAGAGGATGAGCGCCCTATTCCGATGCCCGGATGGCTCAGTTAGACTATATGTTAAAGGTGCAGATACCGTTATTTTAGAGAGATTATCTGATAATAATGAATTTGTTGAGGCCACAACTAAACACTTGGAAGAATATGCTGTCGAAGGGCTAAGAACTTTATGTATTGCCACAAGAGTCATTCCTGAAGAAGAATATCAAAGTTGGAATAAAGTTTATGAGGAGGCGTCTGTTTCACTAGTGAACAGATCTCAAAAATTAGATGATGCTGCTGAATTAATTGAAAAAGATTTATTTTTGTTAGGTGCCACTGCTATTGAAGATAAACTTCAAGATGGAGTTCCTGAAACAATAAGTGTTTTACAAGAAGCAGGTATTAAAGTTTGGGTTTTAACTGGTGATAGACAAGAAACAGCCATTAATATCGGTATGTCTTGTAAATTATTAAGCGAAGAAATGAATCTATTAATTGTTAATGAAGATTCTAAGGTGGATACAAGAAATAATATTGCTGATAAATTAAATGTTCTGGCCTCTAATCAATTATCAGAAGATGACATAAACTCGTTGGCTTTAGTCATTGATGGTAAATCCTTAGGTTTTGCATTAGAAGAAGATTTAGAAGATTCCCTCCTCGAATTGGCATTAATGTGTAAGGCAGTCATTTGTTGTAGAGTTTCTCCATTACAAAAGGCTTTAGTAGTCAAGTTGGTTAAAAGAAAGAGAAAAGCCTTATTATTAGCTATTGGTGATGGTGCGAATGATGTTTCAATGATTCAAGCTGCCCATGTTGGTGTCGGCATTAGTGGTATGGAGGGTATGCAAGCAGCTAGATCTGCTGATTTTGCTATCGGCCAATTTAGATACCTGAAGAGACTATTACTAGTTCATGGTGCTTGGTCATATCAAAGAATCTCTTTATCAATTCTTTATTCATTCTACAAAAATATTACATTGTATATGTGCCAATTTTGGTATGTGTTCAGTAATGGTTTTAGTGGTCAATCTATCGCTGAATCATGGACATTAACTTTTTATAATGTCATTTTTGTTGTTCTACCTCCATTTGTTATTGGTATCTTTGACCAATATATCAGTGCTAAGATGCTTCTAGAATATCCAAACTTGTATAAAATTGGTCAAAAAGGTTCCTTTTTCAATGTTGGTATCTTTTGGTCTTGGGCTGTCAATGGGTTCTACCATAGTGCTATCATCTACATTGCTTCTATCAATATTTATAAGTATGGCAACGAATTATCTGGCGGTGGAATTGTAGACCATTGGGCATTTGGTGTTACTGTTTATACAATTTGTATGGTTACTTCATTGGGGAAAGCAGCGTTAATTTCGTCCCAATGGACTAAGTTTACATTAATAGCTATTCCAGGATCCTTACTTTTATGGATTGTTCTTTTCCCAATTTATGGTGAAGTTGCACCAAAGATTAAAGTTTCTAAAGAATATTGGGGTATTGTTCCACATGTTTACGGATCAGCAGTTTATTGGACAAGTATCATAATTATCCCAATCATGTGTTTGTCAAGAGATTTGTTATGGAAGTATTATAAAAGAACTTGGAATCCTGAATTTTATCATAAAGTTCAAACGTTACAAAAATACCAAATTCAAGAGCATAAACCTAGATTTTCATCCTTCCAAAAAACGATCAGAAAAGTTAGACAGGTTCACAGAATGAGAAAACAAAGAGGTTTTGCTTTCTCTCAAGTCGAGGGTCAAGAAAGCATTGTTAGAAAGTATGATACTACAAAGAGAAGAGGTACTTTTGGTGAATTGGAGTAGTTGACGTTGTACTTAGAGTTTAGGTTATTATAGTTTTATTTCATTTCTTTCTTTTTTTCTACTACAGTGGATAGTCTGTTTATATTTATAAAAAATTAATTGTTGGAATTAACCACAGATATAAGGTTCTAGTGTTCAAGTCTTTATTTGAAAGAGTTTCAAAACGTATATTTACTCGAAACACAAAAAACAGACTATTGAAATCCGTAAATAAAAGAACTTAGTTTGAAAAGTAATTCCTAGCGCATTAAAGTCTAAGAGAAATTATTTAAATAGTGAGTATGAACAAATAGTAGTTGGAAAGTGAGTAAAAGAAAAAGTCGAGTTTAAGATAGTTACTGCATAATATGGCATCAACATTACCTTCAACATACGAAGCAAAAACAAAAGCACCCTCCAGGGTTAGTGGATATGACATTGATAAAGTAGTACAAATAATACCATCTGAGGACTCACTGAAATAATTAGGGTAATAATCACGAAAGCCAGAGCCATCATCAGAGTACAATGGCTTATCACCAAGAAACGGCGTCTAGTAAAATGTCTAGAGCAACAAACTTACCAGGATAGAACTCGTTGTATCTTCGACCAATACCACATCATAAAGATGGTCCTCTAGATTTAACATTATATATGTAGTAAGATTGAGTGATCAGAATCTTCAGAACCATTCAATTTACAATGACTAGATATAGTTGCATTGGAAGAAGATACTTAAGATGATAACGTAATAACAAGCATTTGTAACACCCAAAAAAAAACAATATAAATAAACTACAAGGGTAGAATAGTCAAATAATTGTAAGTAAGTGCTCAATAATGATTGTTTCACAAATATTTCAGGAACACCAGACTTTTTTTATCCCGAATCTCTATCAGACTTATTAATCTGCTTATCAAACCCCAGATTCCAGATTGAAATGTTTTCAAAATAAATGATAACATCTAGTACAGAGAGGCAATTCTTTAAGTAGTATTAGTGGACTTAATTCATCTATAGGAACCATGAAAAACGAACACAATACATATTATCACAAATTGGGACTTCAAACGTTTTGGAGTTAAAATAGACAGACAGACAGAAAGACAGACCGACAGATAAACAGATTCTACACCAATCTGAAGACTCAGAGTTCACCAGTCAAAAAAGCCCTAATCAAGTCCAAGGATTTTTGCACTGTCAATGATGCAATTGTGACTTGTTAGTTGGGGTAGATTGGAATGTTTCTGACAGCGAACGAGCGAATGAACCGTCAAGTTGAAGTGTTTATAATTCACAGTGCCACTTCCATCAAATCTACATAATGCCTGCCATTACTCACCTCAAGACCATTGCTGCAAACCCTGGCACAGCTAGAGCCACTGCCGTTCATCTCTCTTATGACCCAAAATCAGACCGGATTGCATATGCTTCTGGTAAGTGTGTCTTTTTGAGATCTGTTTCAGATCCTAGCCAAACTGTTCAATTCACCCAACATAATGTCTATACAACGGTTGCTAAGTTTTCTCCTTCCGGCTTTTATGTTGCCTCTGGTGACCAAAGCGGTAATGTTAAAGTTTGGGATACTCAATCTGAAGATTTGATTTTGAAAGGCGAATACCAGATTATCAATGGCAGAATCAATGACATTGCATGGGATGCCGACTCAAACAGAATCATTGCCGTAGGTGATGGTAAAGAACGTTATGGCCACTGCTTTACTTACGATTCAGGTAACACTATTGGTGAGATTTCAGGTCATAATGCTCCAATTAATGCGGTTGCCATTAAACCAACCAGACCTTATAGAGCTGCAACTGTTTCTGATGATGCTGGTTTAGTGCTTTTACAAGGTCCACCATTTAAATTCAGTCAAAGTGTTAGAGGTCACCATAACAATTTTGTTAGAGATGTCAAATTCTCAAAAGACGGCGCCTATATCGTTAGTGTCGGTGCTGATAGAGCTGCTGTTCTGTATGACGGAAAAACCGGAGATTTTATTAAGAAGTTTGAAAACGTTCATGATGGTGGTATTTTCAGCGTTGAATGGTATGATAATAAAAGTTTCTTAACGTCCTCAGCTGATGGTACTGTTAAACTAACCAATATCGAGGGCGAATCCTTGAAAACTTGGAAATTAGAAAAGAAAATTGATAACCAAATTCTAGGTTTAGTGAAAACTAAAGACTACATACTTGCATTAACCCTATCTGGCTATCTATATTATTTTGATGACTCTTCAGAGGGTCCTGTTAAAATTGTTTATGGTCACCAAAAATCAATTACTGCTTTGAATTACAATGAAACTAAAAGTGAAATAGTTACAAGTAGTTATGACGGCAAGGTTTTAATTTGGGATCTGGCAACTAAAGAAGCTAAACTGGCACAAGGTAACCCGCATACCAATTCAGTCATTGGTATTGAAGAAGTTAATGATGGATTTATTACTGCCGGATGGGATGATGTTTTAAAGAAGATCGAAGACTTGAAAATTGAAGATTTCAAATCTTTAGACCAACACCCCATTGCAACTAGTGGTTTCGATAATGAAGTTGCCCTTATAACAGAAAATGAATTGTTCCTATATGCTGCCAATGGTGAAGTTTTGAAATCAATCAAACTTGGTTACACCCCAAGTGCGGTCACATTATCCTCTAAATATGTTATTGTTGCAGATGCCAAAACTTTTGACTTAAAATTATATGACAGAAAGACATTTGAATTGATCAACAAGGCTTTAGAACCAAAATTAAGAGCTAAAGTTTCTGCATTAAAAGTTTCACCAAACGAGAAATACTTAGCTGCAGGAGATACAAGTGGTAAGATTAATTGTTATAACTTGGAAGAATTTTCTATTATTACTTCAAGATGGGCATTCCACACTTCTACAATTAAATCCATCTCGTGGAATGAGGACAACGACCACATCGTCAGTACTTCCCTAGATACAAACTTGATAGTCTACTCAGTGGCAAAACCCTCCAGAAATATCAAGGAATTCAACATTCACAAGGAAGGTGTCACCGCTGCCACCTGGTTATCCCCAGACTCCGTTGTCTCTGTAGGAAATGACTCGACTTTGAAGTTCTGGAAAGTCGAATTCTAGTTTCGGGCAGTGCGACATTTTTTTATTTTTTTATTTAAATTTTATTTACTCAGAACCATTTCTTTTATAACTATAGAACTATATATCATACCAATCAAGCAAGCATTATAAAGCATGGTCAACCTTGTTCATAACGTCCAGAAGAAACAGCACAGGGAGAGATCCCAACCACAAGCAAGAAAAAGGCTTGGATTATTAGAAAAGAAAAAAGATTATAAACTAAGAGCTGATAACTTTCACCAAAAACAAGCACAATTAAAGATCCTTAAAAGCAAAGCCAAACATCACAACGAAGATGAGTATTACCATGCAATGACGAAGAAAAATACAGATAAAAGAGGTATATTGATAGCCGATAGAGGTAATGAATCATTAAGTAACGATGAAGTTTTACTACTGAAAACTCAGGATTCCAATTATTTAACAACGTTAAGACAACAAGAATCAAATAGAATCGAAAAAGATTTTAAGAAGTTGAATATGCTGGGTAGTTCAGGTAAGCATACAGTTTTTGTTGAATCTAACCAAGAATTAGAAGATTTTAATGCCGCTGAATTTTTTAATACTCATGAATCATTATTAGATAAAAGGGAGAATAGATTACGTTTAGATCAATTGACGGGGACAAAAAAGGATGGGTTGATAGTATCCGATGACGCTGTCATTCCTGAAAACGAAGTGAGCTACCAAAAATTGAAACAAAATAGTAAGAAAATTAAATCTTTAAACGTTTTGAAACAAAGAATAGAGAGAGAAAATAGTTTGAAGAGAGTACAGTCAAAGGTTGAATTGCAGAAACATTTAATGGGCAAAGGTGAAAAGAAGAAAATTGAGACGAAATCGGGCAGGACCATTTTTAAATGGAAGAGTCAAAGAAAGAGATAGGTATTTTTTCATCTATTATTTTTATTTTTTTTACTATCTAATTAATGCAAAGTTATATGTTATAAATATTTCAGTAGCAACCTATATAGATCATCTAGTTCTTCTAGATTTAAATACTGGTATATCTTCATCGTCATCATCATCATCCAAAACTGCAATCGTTCTTGACGACGGAGTTGAGGAACCTGAACTTGAATTTCTAATTGAGGTAATAGCACTCAAACCGGAATGTGCTAAAGGTTGTGCCGATCTTTTCGTTCTTGTGGCTGTACGTTTATATTTACGAGGGGGTTCAATTTCAGTTATAACATCATCATAATCATCACCATCGTCATCAACAAATAAAGAACTTTTAGGCTTTTGTATAGTCGAAGTTCTAGTTGGAGGTATTTTGACTTGAGTTTGGATGGCTTGTGAACGCCTACCCCTTTTGTTTCTTCCTGGAGTTGGATTAAATTCATCTTCAAATTCTTTGATTGGCTCATTGTAATTCAAAATATCTCTCATTTCATCAGGATCATAAGCGGCCATCCCATCTACGATGTTGTTTTCATTGTTGTTACCTGAATGGTATTCATTAACTTTAACCATTTTGACACCCGAAATTAAACTACTTGATATTAAGTTAACAACATTTTTATTCGTATTTCTAAATTTTGAATAATCAATTTTATTTTCCCATTCAGGATTACTATTAATACCTTTTGATTTATAAAAAGTTTTTGGGAATTCTTGATTTAAATTAATTTTTAATTTATTAATTTTAATATTAACTGTTACAATATCCTCTTCCTTGATTTTATTTTCTAGACTATCCTTTAATTTCATTGATTTAACTTGCTGAATTGCTTGCTTAACAGACGATCCTCCTGTTGCACTTTTCAAAATTCTGGATTTAACTAAGTTATCTCCAGACATAGCAGCTTCAATCATACCATTATCATCATCAATTTGTATAACCTTCCTTGTAGCTTGTGTTCTTTTAACTTCTGTTGTGGTAACTTCTTTTTTCGATTTATTCAGTAAATCTGACTCTGTTTTAATATTTGCTTCCTCTTCTATATCTGTAGGCTTATAATCTTCATTATCTGACTCGTTTAGAAGATGAATCACTTTAGATTCTTCATACAAAAGATTCATCTTAAGTTTATCGCCAACAATATTTTTACCTTCATTTTCTCCAACAGTTGTGGTTTTCACGGTATTTATAGTATCAAGTTTTGGCTTCTTTTTAGGAGCAGAAACGTCACCATCATCATCGCCATCATCCTCACTACTATCAGATAAATTGAGACTTGCAAACAATGCCGCTGCTTTAGTTCTTCTTCTTGGACGTTTTGATATTGTTGGTGGAGCCAGAACTGACTCCATAGTTCTCTGTGAAATCAATGCACTAGTATCTAGTAGTTTTTCTTCTGATTGACTTTGTAATGGTTGATATAATGACAACCTTTTATCTGATTCGGTATTATTGATACGATTAATTTCCTTAAATGTTTTCTTTGTGGGAGATTGAATTGGACTACCTGATCCCAGTTGTTTATTATTCGTTGTTGTTTCAGTTGGAGAATCGGGAATAGGACTACTAAAAACACTATATTGATTTAAACCGTCTTCCTTCTGACCGGTGAGTAGTCTTAGGTCACTATCAGGTTGTAATATTCTTGCATTGATTTTTATTGGAATTTGAGTGGTGGGACTAAAACTCCAAAAAAATGAATCTTTAGGTAACATACTTGCTTGAGATTTTGTGACTTCATTAATTATAATATTTGATTCTGAATTAGGTAAGACAATTGAATTTTTGAAAACATTGATTTTAACTGTATTTGGTTTTAACCAATTTTTGAGATAATCTTCTTCTAGTAATTTATTTTCTTTTAGTAAATCTTCAATGTATTCTTTTGAAACCAAATTAACGGATTTGTTCTTCAAGATGAGATCCTTCAGTATTGCCATGATATCACCTTGACCAGCTACAAAGTGAGTCAATTTTGAATAATCAGAAACCACTCGTCCACCAATTTTCACCACCAACTTCTCTAGATCTATTCCAACCGATCCACCGAGGATGAAATCCTTCCAATAGAATCTAAATTTAAAAGTAGTCCCTTTAGTAGTTTTGAATTCAACTTGATTAGTTTGTTTATAACTGAAAGTAATCCTTGGATTCGATGCACTTAGTACATCTTTTTTACCGTTGATTCTAAACCTTCCTTTACCAATCAAACCAATTTCTAGCTCTCGTTGTTGGTTAACCTTAACCAAATATTGCTCCTTGGAAACCAAATTAGTTTCACATTGAAAATGAGGCCCCCGAGTGTCTTTCCTTTGGGTACTTCTTACAGAGGGTTTCCGTCCAATGACATATTCTTTGTTGATTTTCAACAAGTGGTGTACTGCTAGTGTCGTTTCCGGGTTTCCACTAGGCGAAAGCTCTAGTATCCACATTGCTCATGAAAAATCTTCAACTCTTTCAACTCTTTCAACAGGGCAACATAGATTTACGTTAACGCGTGCGGTTCAATATTGAGTCTACGGTATTTACTACAAATTATACGTATCGTAACTGCTTATTTCCACAAAACACAATAAAAGCAGTAATAAAACAACACACATGTTATCTCTACCAATAAATAAATAAACTAAAATAAATAACTACACTACTACTTCTTCTCCTTCAGCCTTCCTAGTCAACTTGTCATAAAATTGAACGACGGATTTGTGAACCTGAATCTTTGACTCATTAAAATTCTTGATCTCCAAGTTCTTTGTATCAACACATCTACTCAAAGCAACATAAATTTGTCCCTTTTCAAAGATTTTAGTTAAATCAACTTTAACTCTACTCAAAGTTTGGCCTTGAGATTTATGAATTGATAGAGCCCATGATAATATAATTGGTAATTGTATTCTTGCCAGGCTGTCATTGTGATGCGAAGTGAAATCTTCTGGCTCAACTAATTTATATTTAAATTTCTCGTATGAATTAATTGAAAATTTAACTAGTGGAAATACATCTTTATCTGTGGAACTTTTTGCTAGACTGACTAACCTCGGGAATATACCAATGTATTCTAAATGTGAATTTGATGTCATGAATTCATTCATTATTTGAATATCATCACCGTTTGATTTACCAACAAATTCAGAAACGTGGATTAAAAATCCTTCATATTTACTTATATCCCATGTATCTTGGACGGAGTCACTAAAACAGCTCCAAACGGAATGAGGTAAAAAACAAAGGATTTTACCAACTGTACCATTAACTAAATTTTCATCATTCAAATCGTTTTTAATATGCATTACTTGAGCACCTGTTTTCAGCCTTAATATTTTAACACACATCAATGAATCTAATGTTTTTGAATCTTGTGGTGATATCGAACTATTAGGTTTATCTTTAATTGAATCCTGTGAATAAAATACTATTTCTTTTGAGGGTAAACTACTTAATCTTTGAGTATTTGCTCTTTCAACTTCTAGTCTAGTTGGATATAATTCAGTTGGTAAAACGCCATCATCATAAAATAACGGTCGTTCTAAACTTAAGAATTTTTGCTTCATTTCAAATGAAATTTTACCTTGTCTTAAAGCATTAAGCATATCAATTAATTGAATATCACCCTGTTGTCTGAAAACCGTAGTCATAACAAAGTTTTTGTCAATACATTCATCCCAATCTTTACAGTTAAAACAAAAATTGATATCCCTCTTTTCATCTAACGAAACCGGGGGTAGTTGAAAAAAATCACCAGTTATGATTACTTGAATTCCTCCAAACGGTTTTTCTGACCTTCTAATTTCTTTTGCGATAGTGTTTAATTTCATAAAAATATCGGAGTCAATCATTGATATCTCATCAATGATTAAAACTTTAGTCTCTCTCCATCTTCTAACTGAAAAATTAGATTTCATAACTCTGCTAACTAAATTTGAAACATTACCAACTCCAGCACCGAACCCTGCAAACTTATTAATTGTCATGCCTTCAATATTTGTTGCTGCAAGTCCGGTAGATGCAGTAACTGCAACTGACGATTTACCATATCTTGCTCTTAATCTGGCTATTATAATCTTTAATAAAAAAGATTTACCCGTTCCTGCCGAACCAGTATAAAATACATTTAAATGTTCATTAACGATACAATCTAATATCTGTTTTTGCTCTTGTGATAACTCATTAGAACCCATTGAAACAGTCGATAATGTATCTAATGTAGGATTCTTTAATCTTGGATTAATCATCGATTTTCTCTTATTATTAGTTAATGGTTTATTCAAAAATGGTATTCTCTTTTGTTGCTTAGATTGAGTTGGTGCTGATACATCCAGTAATGGTTTCCGTTTTAAATTGGTTGTACCCGGCATAGATGATGCCACCTTTGGGGAAGTAAATGAGTTGGGTGGAATACTTGATGAAGTGAATGAATTAGAGGAACTCAATCTTATTGAGCTACTGGAATGAAACACACTATTCTTCTTTACCAAACTAACATTATCAAAAGACAATGACTTCTGAATTGGCAGTGAATGCTTGAAATTCATAGCAGATATCTCTGTAACATCATCATCATCATCAACATTCTTGGAAAACCCACCAAGATTAAATCCATCTGCTTTTGAAATTGTTCTAATCGATGCATCTAACTGTGCCTTTTTAAACTCACGACTTAATTTCAATTCATCATCTTGTTTTTTAATTTCATGCTGTTGTGTTTGAATTTTAATTGCTTTACTTTTTTCTAATGCTTGAAAAAATGGTGTTGAATTTGGCGACGAAGATTTTGATCTTCTAAGTGCCTTATTAGATTGCTTTGATACTGAGAAAAAACTATTTAGACTTGACTGCTTCTTGTCTTCCTTACGTGTCCTGTCCAATGCCGAGAATGGTGAACGTGAACTTGTAGGCATTTCTGAAGAGGAAAAGGGAACACGAACTGGGAAAGTTGATATGGCTCTAGCGACGCGTAAAAACTCGATGTAAACAAAGTAAACGTAGGCGAAATATAGAGAAATAAATCAACATAAACGATATTATATATAATTAATATAGACAAAAACGCAAACCTAAACATAAAACAAAAACAGTGGAGAATACGAAGTCAATTACTTCTTCTTAGGACTTTTCTCGGTATTTTCCAAACTAACATATTCTTCCCAAAGTTTAACTAACTGTTTTTTCTCATTAGTTTCCACTTCTAATTTAGCTTTAATGGTATCTACATCTTTCTTTAACTCCTCATTTTCTTTTAATACTTTCTTTAATTTACTCGACCACTTAATTTCATAGCCCTTTTTCAGTTCGGTAACTTTCTTTTCATGCTTTGCGGAATATTGATAATATAAATCTTGGGCCAATTCTTCTAATTGTTGTTTCAAGTTTAATTCATTTGTTTGGATTTTATCATTGGATTGTTTCAAATCATTTTCTAACGAATTTATTTGCTTTCTCAAGGTTATTATTTCATTTATTTGATTTGATATTTGACTTTCTTTATTACTGTTAGAATCTGTAATTTCATTGATTTTGGAAACATTAAGTTCTTGCTTAGACTCATATTCTTTTTCTAAATCCGATAGTTTAACATTTAATTCTTTTATTATTTTGTCTTTCTTCCGTAAAGTATTATTTAACGTATCTTCATTTTCAATTTGTGATTTGTTAACTTCTTCTAATTTATTTTTCAGTTCATTAATTTCCACGTTTAAAGATTCTGATTCATTGATTAATTCACCCTTTTCTTCTTCAAGCTTTGATAGTTTCACTTTATAATCATCAGATAAGTTAATCAAATTTTTACAGGTCTCCTCAGATTCCTCAAATTTTGACCTTAATTTTTGTAATTCATCTTCCAAAGATTTTCTTTCATCTAACTCACTTCTTAATTGTTGTTTAGCATTGTTAGTTTCAGAGCATGCGCCATTAAATTTGTTCTTTAATTCTTTAATTTGGTCTTTCAAAATATCAATTTCTTTACTTGAATTATTAGTTAAAGAATCCTTTTCTTTTAAAATTTTCTTTAAATTATCAATTTCTTGGGTGTTTTCTTTATTGATGACCTTTAATTCATCATAAGATCTACTTAATTCACTGAATTTTGATTCAATATCATTTCTTTCGATTAAATTTTGTTTTAATTCATTCTCTTTTAATTCAATCTTTGTTTCTAATTCAATATTATAACTTTTCAAATTTGTTTTTTCATCGTTTAAATTCTTTAAATCAATACTTAATTCATCAATTTTTAATTGTTTCATTGATAAATCATTCTCAAATGACTTTGCAGTTACCATTAATTGCCTGAAATTCTTTTTAAATTTATTTAATTTATTTTGATTAATTTTTTTAAATTTTTCAAAGTTTTTTAATCTTAATGATAATTTTTTAATATTCGATTCGGCTTCATTAACTTCAAAGCTTAAAGATTCATTTAATTGATTTAAATTTTTGAAATTTAAAATTTCTTCATTTAATGAATTAACTTTATTTTTTGATTCAGCTAACTGATCAAAAATTGATTTAATTTCACGATTTTTATTTGAAATTTCTTCTTTTAATAAATTAATTGATATTTCATATTTCGATTTAATGACATTAACTTGCTCATTAGTGAAAGTAAATCCTTCGTCAATATCCTGATCAACATAAGGAATATCATCGATATCATCAACTTCATCAACATCACCTTCATCCTCTTCATCAAAAATTGAATTAAAAACATCTAATCTTGAAACACCTGAATTTAATTTAATTGGAGACAAAACTTCATCTCCGTTATTCCCACCATTTGTTTCGTTTGCTAAATTTGAAATATTTTGAATTGAAATTTTTAATTTATTTGCTTTATCTAAATCTTTAATAACTTCAGTTTCACCTTCAATGAAGTGATCATCATCATTGTCATTTAGGATAGAATTACTTGAAACATTAGCCAGAGGACTTGTAAAATTGTTCTTAGTAGTTGATTCATCAATAATTCTTGAATGATGCTCCCTATGCGGAGTTGAAATTTTTGAATCATCTTTTAATGGAGTTTTAAAAGATTCATTGATAGAAGAAGTTTCAGTGTCAGAATCTCCGTTAGTTTTATGTTTTTTAGTAGTATTTGTGGAGTTCACAGATGTGTCCATAGATTCACTTAATCTTTTCTTATTTTTAAGATTTGGTTTAATTGGTGATGAAGTAACTTCATCACCAATTTCATTATCTAAAACCAGTTTCAAAATATTAGTGCCAACTAATTCATTATCAAGAACCACCGCAGGCTTATTTTCTTTAAGTTCAGTAGCATTTTCAGCATTTTCTAAGACCTTGGTTAAATCTTGTTTAGCGTCTAACATTGATTTATCAAATTTGTTTATCGAATCCTTTATACAGGTTAAAGGGTGTCTAATTGGTTGCACCATTAAAGCATTACCCTTTGGAGAAAAGGAATTACGTCTATCGGAGTGTCTTATTTCGTGCTTATAGGTGAGACCATGAGGAATCTTCTTGAATGAGTCGTCTTCTGGTGAAAACATGATGATTAGAAACAGCAGACGTTATGATCCTCTTTTCCCCTGTTTCCCTTTAGTTTTCGTGTTTTTGTTGTTGTTTTCGTTTCAAAGATGTAAATGAGTGGCGCAGTGCGCTGGGCGTGGCGCAGACTATAAAACATTTTCTGGCGACACCAGAACACATCACGAAGGCAACAAGGGAATAGAGCCATCATTTCCAGCATGTCTAACAGGGAATTGGTAAGTGTGTTTTAACTGATATATGATTTTCCAGTCTTTTGACCGTTCACGCATACTAACAACCGACGCAGGCCGACCTGTACGAACGCATCATCGAAGAAGTGATCCAGGAGTCAAGACAAGACTTCGAAGACTCTGGAATCGATGAACAGACTCTATTGGACCTAAGAAACATATGGAGAGCCAAATTGTCTGCTACAAAGGTTGCCAACTTCTCATGGGACGTTGGTAACAACGATTCTTCAGACGACGATGAACCTTTAGCTAATTTAGTCAACAGAAATACAATACCACAGACTCAATCTGTTAATGGATTACATTTACCACAGTCCGATCTATCTTTATCTACAAGGCTAGATTCAGATCCAATGATAAAAACCACAGATCATGGCGGGATTGTTTTACCAGGTCAAGTTGATGGTGCTTTATCTCAAGATGTTGAAGTTCAAGTTGAAATCGATCCTAAGACTAGCAAAAGTAAACTTGTTCTAATACAGAAAGGACAAGTGGATGGTCCATACGACGATTCCGATTCTGATGAGCAAGATGATATGGGTTCTGATTTAGGTGTTGATTCTGATGAAATCAACTCCGATTTGGATGATCCTGAAGATGAAGATGATGGAAATGAAGATGATGACAATGAAGATCCTGAAACCAATATCATGCTATGCCTTTATGATAGAGTTCAAAGAGTGAAGAACAAATGGAAGTGTAGTTTGAAGGATGGAATAGCCAATGTGGAGGGTAAAGATTATGCTTTTCAAAAGGCCACTGGAGATTCTGAGTGGTGAAAAAGATATACAAAAACTTTTACCCTGAAACTTTTATAAGACAACCAAGCAGTCATCGTATCATTAGGGTTGGCTCTCCATACCCTACTTTTTTTTTTTTTTTATTTGTATTATATACCTTATCTATCTTCCTATGTCCCTCGTACTTTAATAATAATGTTAGCGTATCTTCAACAAGCATTGAGCCAGTCTTATATACAATACTATCCCTGAATTCAAAGAAATAATCAACATTGAAGCAATTATAAGTAGTACTAGATTTAAACTTAAAATGCTTTAGTTTGCCATATGAAGAACAATGGATCATTACCATCATTTTTAAACTAGAATACAAAAAAAAAAGAAAAGAAAAACAATTCATGGTTTGATTTATTTAAAATAATTCACCAAAAATTAACTTATTAACTTATAAAGTTTAATGAAAGTGAATTAAATATTTTTATCGAAACAGAAGAGGAATAAACCAGAATATAAATTTAGTGTATCAACTTTTGGACTGAAGTTAAAATACCTGTATTTGCTTTTTTAATTTCAATTTTCTTTTTGGTATATTTTATTGTTATCTTTATATTTTAAATTTTACAATCATTAAGTTAATTATAATCAAATTAAGTCACTTAAGTAATTTAGACGTTATATTTTAAAGCTTAATTTAATTAAAAAAAGAGAAATCTACAAGAAAGTTTGTAAGCCAAACGGAATATAAACAACGAATGTATACCTAGAAGTAAATTAAGAGAATTAGGTAATGAATATCAGCCAGACCAAAAAGATAAAAAAGGAAGAAAACAAAAAACATTTAAAACAAAAACATACAAAACAAAAGAGAAATCTATAATTTTTTCTTGACGTCACTAACTCTACTCAAACGTTCATTATTATCATCACACATTCTATAAGCAGGAAGATAACCATCCCCTACTTGATTTTTCAATAATGGATTAGGTATAGTATTATGTATCCCACCTAATGAAGTATACCCTAAATCATATAGTTTACAGTAAGGTACATCTAAATATTTTAAAAAATACCAAATTTCACAAGTTGAGAAATCTAGAATTGGATGAATTCTAATAAATTCAGGCCAATGATGATCTGTTTTTATAAAGGGAATTAAATCTTTCCCATATGGATCAATCCTTCTTATACCTACTAAAATTGCTTTAACTTCTGGTTTTACTTTTAAATAGGATTGGAAACCTGATTTTAAATTATTTTTATATTTTATTAAATCTAATTGATATATTGAACTTGAATTCAATAAAAAATTTTCTTGTTCTTTAAAAATTTCTTCTGAATTGATATAAACTGCATTCAATAAATTATCCGTAGGTATACTATCATAATTATTTGATTTTAATAAATTTGAATAAATGCTTGATAAATAAATAATTAACATCACCAAACAATCTTTACCACCATTATAACTAATAGATAATTCATCAAGTGTATATCTTTTATACATTTCATCGAATATTTCTAAAGAATTTTTAATTTGAATTTTAGTTTTATTATGTACATCATAGTCTTCATTCAAATTCATCTCATTAATGATTGTATCTGATGGATTTGGATCATTTAAAAAAGACTGTACTGAGTCATAACATTGTTTGCTTACTGACAGAAGCGTAGACATTTCCAAGGAAGTATCATGTACTTGTTGTTTATTATTTATTGTCATGATTATTATTGAGAAAAAACCAATTACAGCTGGAATGAGAGCAAATCTCGACAAAGTGCGGATAGATGAGTTAAACATCATTAGTTAAGAAGAGGAGGGAGAGAAGAGTGTAGTATATACAGATGTTGTAGTAAAGTAAAGTAAAGTAGAGTAAAGGAAAAATTAAAAGAAAGGGCAGTATACAAAAGTAAATACTGAAGCAACAGAGCATCTTAACACGTTCACGTTAAAATTGGTACCTTTAAAAAATCAGATCATTTTGTCCGTATGTCCTTGCTTTGCCACTTTCAATGCTTCTTCTTCAAATCCAGGTACTTTTATATATAATATACCATTTTTTTCCAATTGATTTAAAGAATTATTATCATTGACAAAATCATTTGGTTCCATAACGCCAACGAAAACAGTTGTAAAATAATCTTTTAAATCTAAAATTCTATTTAAACAAGTTTTATTACCACTCAATCGTAAACTACATGGCTCCATTGTAGTATATAATTCACAACCTTTTGGCAATTCATCATGATCTTGAAAATATTTAGTTAATGCATTTTGTTCGGCATGTGTATTACCTTCTAATTCTTTTGTATAACCTCTTGATATAATTTTACCATTATGAGTAATTATACATCCAACTGAAAATGCACTATCAATATTTTTACATTTTTTTGCTTCTTCCATTGCTAAATTCATCATTTTAATTGGAATATCTAATGACCAATTTGGTAATTCTGTTTTATAACTCCATTTATTTGATTCAGTTGTACTTTGATATTTAAATGCATGTAAAAATAAAATTAAATCATCAAGCTTTGGATTTGAATAAATCTCATGTTTACATTCATTACAAATATCATCAGTTTTAATTTCTCCACCACCTTGATCTTTATTTAAATAACTTGTTGAATATTCAGTTTTTCCAATTTTTTTTAATTTTTCTAAAACTTGTTCTTTATTGAAATCACCATTTTTACCTAAATTATCACCAAATAGTTTTGGGCTTGAATATAATGGATCATTAATGATCGGATAACCTAAATATTGTAAATGAACTCTAATTTGATGAGTTCTACCTGTAAATGGCTTACAAATCAATAAACTTGTATTAGTTGCTTCATCATATAAGAACCTTTGAAAACTTGTCTTTGATGGTTTACCATTAATTTCATCAACTATATTAAAAGTTAATCTTGGATCTAAAGTAATTAAAGGTTTCTCAATAACCACTTCATTCAATGGGAATTCACCAACAACCTTAGCAACATATTGTTTTTGAACTGATCTATCTCTTAATTGTTTCGATATGGTATCAGCACCTTTCCCAGTTCTAGCTAAAATCATTAATCCTGATGTTAACCTATCAAGTCGATTGCAACAGTGCACCGGGAAACCCAGTTGTCTCTTAACAATTTCCGTCACACTATTTAATCGGAAACGACCGGCCGGGTGCGCAGGAATCCCGGACGGCTTGTCGACAACCACCACCGAGTCGTCGCAGTGCAGCACCGCCACTGGACCGCCACTGACGGCAGGCTCGTGGCGGTGCACGCGGTGTTCCACACGCTGCCCATTACGTAAGATGTGGTCTCTCCCGACAGCTTTCCCGTCGACAAAGACTTGTCCACTGTCCATCGCGTTTTCATAATGTTTTCGGTCAAACATTCGGAATTCTGAGCAAAACAGTTCCAATAGAGGAATGTCCCTCCAACGTTGTTTGCAAAAAGTGAGATAGTTGAAGTAGTAAGGGGTCACAGATCGAAGACCAGACACTGGGTCGATGATGTATTGTGCAGTGTGTTCTGTCTCTGGCTCTCTTGCCAGTTGCTCGGCTGGTAGTTCCAGTGGTGGGGCCAAGTACCGTTTCTTGAATTTCGGTTCACCATCATTGGGTGTAAAAGTTGTCTTGTTAATTATATCTTTCTTGATGGCCATTAGGATTCTAGAACTGTGAAACAGTCTCATATACTTTTTTTTAAAAAAAAACAAAGATGTAAGTTATAAGGTCACTGCTTAGCTAGCTAAACTTCTTAGTTTATTATTCGTTCGAAGTTTCAGTGAAAAATAAAAAAATAAAAAAAAATAAAAAATAAAAAATTAAAAAAAAAAAAATAATAAAAAATTCGGTCATTTCTGGATAACGAAACGACGAAATTTATGGTAGTTAACATACTTTATCTAACAACAACCGCCACCACCACCACCACCCCAACTAAACACCCTTGAATCTTTGATAATTACACTTACTCACTCTACTTACTTGATATACAATACTTGTTTACCGTTTACAAGTATCTTTTAATCTGTGGCTGAGTAGAAAAATTTAATATTTTTTTTTTTTTTTTTTTGTTGGCTGTCGTGTGCTTTCCTAAAATCCTATAAAATAATAGTTTTTAAAAGATGGTATCAAATAATCAACATTCATCCTTTAACCCAAAATTAACTAAATTAATTTCAGAACTTGATTCTATTTCACCAAGATTTGAATTAAACAAAAATGAAATTGAAATTTTAAATGATCCAAAAATGTTTTATTCAAATTTAAAAACAAAAATATTAAATTCAAAAAATCGTATTTTTTTATCTTCATTATATTTAGGTAATTCAGAATATGAATTAATTGATTGTATGAATCAATCTTTAACTAAAAATAAAGATGTTAAAATTACAATTTTATTGGATTGTTTAAGATCAACAAGGGATGCCCCAAATGATTCAACTGCAAGTTTATTAGTTTCATTAGTTGAAAAATTTGGTAATGATAGAGTTAATATTAGATTATATCATACTCCACACTTAAATGGTTGGACAAAATGGGCTTTACCAAAAAGATTAAATGAAGGTTGGGGTTTGCAACATATGAAAATTTATGGATTTGATAATGAAGTTATATTAAGTGGAGCTAATTTATCACGGGATTATTTTACTGATAGACAAGATAGATATTATATTTTTAAAAATACAAATTTGTCAAATTATTATTATAATATTCAACATACAATAAGTACTTTATCCTATCAAGTCTTACCAAGTAATAATCCACAAAGATTTGAACTATTTTGGCCAAAAGATAATAAATCAAATGAACCACATTTAAACCTACGCCATTTTATATCTGATTCTACAAATTTATTAAAACCATTTTTACAGCCATCATCCTCATCATCATCCTCATTATCAGCATTAAATCCATCTGTATCAACAATAGTTTATCCAATATCTTCATTCAATCCAATCCTAACAAATCATTCATTATCAACAGAAAAACCCTCAATACTTAAAATCCTTCAATTATTAAACAACGATCCAAAAATATCCCCGTCATCCCCATCATCAAATAAATTCACATTCACTTCGGGCTATTTTAACATGGATAAAGAAATTCAATCATCATTACTATCAAATTTCAAAACAGGTTCAATTATAACAGCATCACCAAAGGCAAATTCATTTTATCAATCAAGAGGTATCTCATATTATTTACCTTATGCATATTTATTGAATTCATTAAATTTCTTACAACAATTAAATAAACTTCAATTAAATAATCATATTCATTTATTAGAATGGGAAAATGGTATAGTTAATAAACCAAATGGTTGGTCATATCATGCTAAAGGAATTTGGGTTCAATTAGAAAATCAATTGAATCCATGTGTTACTGTAGTTGGTTCTTCAAATTATACTAATAGATCATATAATTTAGATTTAGAAACTAATGCTTTAATTATAACAAAAGATGAAAAATTAATGAAGGATATGAATGATGAAGTTAATAATTTAAAAAAGTATACAAAGAAGTTAACTTTGAGTGATTTTGATCAAGATCATGAAAGAAAAATTGGTTGGGGGGTTGTATTGGCTTCAAAGTTGTTATCTGGTATGCTGTAATTAGATTTTTTAAATAGATATTTCTATACATATATATATTTGCGTAAAATGCTTAGAGCCATAAATTTTCATTTTAAAATACAAGTCATTGTAATGTAGTATAATAATAAATATATATCTATATAAATAAGAATAATGTCGTCATAGGACTTTTGTTTTTGTAAAAGAAGAAGAAAAGCAATAATGTAAAGAAAAAGAAAAAAAAAAAAAGGATAAAAGAAAAAAAATACAAAACACACAATCGAATAAATAAGCAAAGAAACCAAAGTTCTTTTTTTTTTTTTTGTTTTTGTTTTTGAATATCTTATTTTGAAAGAGACAAATAAAGATTTTCAATTAAATCATTTAATTTTTATTATTATTCAATAACCTTCTTTGTTTAACAGCTTCAGCTAAATTCTTTAAAACATCAATAGTATCTTCCCAACTAATACATGCATCAGTGATTGAACAACCATATTTTAAACCTTCTTTTCCTTCAGGTCCAACATCTTGTCTGCCTTCATTAATATTACTTTCAATCATTAATCCACAAATAGCATTAGAACCATTTCTAACTTGTCTTGCAATTTCTTCCGCAACTATAGGTTGATTTTTATGATTTTTATTTGAATTTCCATGAGAACAATCAACCATAATTCTTGCTTCACCTTCTTTAACAATTTTATTTTTTAATAAGGATTCTTGTGCTTCATTAACTGATTTTTCATCAAAATTTGTTCCCTTTTTACCACCTCTCAAAATAATGAAACAATCTTCATTACCTTCAGTACCAACAATTGCAACAACACCAGGTTTAGTAACTGATAAGAAATGATGAGGATGAGCAGCAGCTCTAATCGCATCAACCGCAACGCCTAAAGTACCATCGGTACCATTTTTGAAACCAACTGGGAATGATAAACCTGAAGCTAATTCTCTATGTAATTGACATTCTGTTGTTCTTGCACCAATTGCACCAACTGAGAATAAATCTGATAAAAATTGTGGAGAAATTGTATCTAACATTTCACCAGCAATTGGTAATTTTTCAGTTAATTTAACAAATAAATTTCTTGAAATTCTCAAACCTTTATTTATATCAAATGAACCATCAATATCAGGATCATTAATTAAACCTTTCCAACCAACTGTAGTTCTTGGTTTTTCTAAATAAGCTCTCATAACGATACATAACTCACCTTTAACTTCTTCATTAAGCTTAGCTAAACGATCACAATAATCTAAAGCAGCTTGAGGGTCATGGATTGAACAAGGTCCAATAACAATTAATAATCTATCATCTTCACCTCTAATAATATGAGTAGCATCTTCTCTACCTTGTAAAATGACATCTTCACCTCTTTTTGTAACTTGGAATTCATGTTGTAATAAATCAGGTGGAGTTAATGGATTGTAACCTGATATTCTCCAATCTTCTAATCTGGATCTATCTCCAACATGTGGATTTTGCATGAACATTTTAGTAACAGCCTTTGAAAACAATATCGTTAGTACAAGAGTCTAGAAGTATTCAGAATAAGGCGGCGCACCCCCCCGCAATAACAAAGAATAGAGAGACATACTGGCATTGGTAACACTGGATATTATGGTACGAACTAGTAATAGTAAATAACACACAAAAAAAAAGGATTATACAAGGAGTATAAAAGCAATGAAGTGTTATTTGTAATGTTGGAATTAAAAAAGAAAAAGTCAAAATTTACTTAAAAAAAAAAGACAAAAGTTTTCCTTAGTGAGTCATTTTTATAAGAAATATTTTTTTTTAAAAAAAAAAAAAACAAAAAACGTGTGACTATAAAAAGCCTTAAAAAACACAAAGATTCTAGCTGAAACAAATTACTAATTGGCTTATATTCTAATCTTGCCGGCAACAATACCTTCATATACATCTTGAGTCAATTTACTGTAGTTTTTATTGGCGTTGTCTAGATAGTATACTTCTAATTTTCCCGTCTTACCGAACGGTAGCACAGGATCACGGAACATCTTCTTAGGTATCTTATGATTTTCATTTGTGTTGACTTCTTCGAATCTTAAGAAACAAGGTCTTGCAAAATGTGGTAAATTATTAACGGCTCTATCATATAATGCTTTTAACAGAACGTGTCTTTCTGCTTCTGGTTCTTTATTCTTTTTTAAAGTTTGTATTATAGCATAACCACATCTTCCTTCATGATTAGGAACTCTAGCACCAACTAGAACACATTGTGCAATTGAATCTACTTGTAATAATTCATTTTCAACTTCAGTTGTTGAAACATTTTCAGATTTCCATCTATATGTATCACCTAATCTATCAACAAAATGTAAACAACCATAATCATCAAATTTCATTAAATCATCGGATCTAACCCAGCAATCACCTTTTTTAAAGACATTTCTAACAAGTTTAGAATAAGTTGCTTCATCATTATTAACATAACCTGGGAAAGTTGATTTAATTTTATTTGGATTTAAAATTCTTGTAAACAATTCACCTTTTTCACCTGGTTTTGCTTCTTCACAAAAACCTTTTTCATTTCTATAAATTGTACCTTCATCTTCAGTAGACATTTTGATAACATTATATTGGTATTTAAGGAGTTTTGAAACTAACCAACCATTATTTCTAATACAACCAATTCCAATACCATTAGTTTCATAACATGTAGTGGCAAATGGTGATTCACTAGCAGCATAAAATTCACCAATTGCTTTAATTCCAAATCTATCTTTGAATTTTTGCCAAATATCTGGTCTTAATCCATTACCAATTGCAGATTTAATTTTTCCTTTCATATATTCTTCATCTTTTGTAACTGGTCCCTCAAGTAAATATCTACAAACTTCACCAACATATTGAATTGAATTTGCCTGACTTAATTTAACTTGAGTCCAATAACTACTAAGGGAAAATTTAGTACCTAAACATAAAGTACTACCATTAATCAAACAAGGTAAAACACCTAAGATTGATGCAGTACCATGATATAATGGCATTGCAGTATATAATCTTGTTTTATTATTGTTTATACGAACTGCAACTGGGAAAAATCTTGAAGCAAAATAACATTTTCTCCAAGAATTAACAGCAGATTTTGGTAATCCTGTAGTACCCGAAGTATTAACCAATACACCAGGATCATAATAAGTAATATCATCTCTAATTGAATCTAATTGTCTGAAATTTGGTTTATCCTTTATGTAATCTAATAATTCAAATTCATCAAATTCAACAATTTTAAGATCATCAGTGACAGCTGATTTAATTTCATCTAATGAATCCCGAAAGTTTTTAATTGACGAATCAGATTTATCAACAAATATTAACTTAGTATTAACAACTTTAATTGAATGTACTAATGGATTATGAGATAAGTTATAATTTAAAAAACATGGAACTGCACCTAAATTCCAAAGTGCTAACCATAAAATGATAAAAATAGGTTTATTAGGAATAAAGAAACAGACAATATCACCTTTTTTAATATTATATTCATCATTTAAAACAAAAGATAATTTTAATACAGTTTCATATAATTGTTTATAAGTATATGCTTCAATATCAAACATATTATCACCATCAACTTTAATATTCTTACCTTTTAGAGGTCTAACAAATACTATTGCTTCATTATTGCAAGTTTTTGCATTCAAAGCATTAGCTTCAAACCGATAAAATAAGTTATGTCTATGAGATACAACACATTGATAAATATGTTCAAATAAACAAGGTAGAACCCCATGAGCTATACGTAAATCTTCACAAACTCTATATTTGTCTTCAAATTGCTTTACTGAAGACAAGGCGTTATTAATATAATCCATATTTAAAATGATGCTATACGAATAAGAAGTGGTAATGAAAAAAGAAGAAGAACACGTTAATTTTTGGGGTGTAGTTTTGAGATATTATGATTTGCAAGTTGGCGTTATCAAAAAATCACCTGCTAAAAATGAACTCCAGAATAAAATCGAAGGCAAATCAAATAAACGGCTTACAGTATGGTTGCTCAATTTTCATGGCTGCAA
>JAJLSH010000076.1:0-122693 GCA_030567475.1 Ambrosiozyma angophorae | reverse complement strand
TGTTTAAGTTTCTCTACTATTCGCCAAATTAAATTCAGGAGATGATGATGATGATCAAAATAAATTTAAATCAAATATATAAATAAATATAAAAATAAACTTTTTTTTTAAAAAAAATAAACCGTCGCTGCTGCGCCACATTCACGTCAATGCGCCACACGATTTTATTCATATTAAATTTTTTTTAATTTTTTAATTTTTTTTTTTTTTAATCTTTCTGATTAATTGACAAAAAAAAAAATAAAAAATTTAATTTTCTATTCCTATAAACAAACAAACAAACAAACAAGCAAAAACAAATTGAAAATAACTTTTATAAAAATCTAAATCTAAATTTAAATCAATCTAAATCAAAATCAAATATGCCTGAATACAATGAACCTCTTATACTTAATGAACAACCAGAAGCAGATGAACTAGATTATGATTTCAGATTACTACTACTACAACAACCTTTTGATCCCACTAATCATAATAAAGAAATCAATGAATCTCATTTGACTGAAAGATTATTAACAGGAATTACAAGTTTTACTAAAATAAATTCTTTCTTTGATACTTTTGATACTCAGATTGCTTATCCAAATGAAGGTCATATTAAATACGATTTAGGTTCTGATGGTGTCGTTGTTGTATTGGTGGAAACTGACGAATTAAAAGATTCTGTTTTAAAGTTCATTGACGAGTATTTAGAAAACATAAAAACAAGTGAAACAGAATCTGAAACTGATAGTGATACAACTAACGTGAAGAGGCAAAAGAAGACTTGTTGAACGGTTTAAACCATCTTTTTAAATACTTTACTCTATAGTTAATATATAAAATAAAAATAAAAAAAAATAAAAAAAAAAAAAAAAAAAANTGTTCTGTTGCCTTTTTTTTTTTTTGGTTTTTTTGGATCTAGTAAGGACAACTATACACCTTTGTTTTTCTTTTTTGTTTTTTTTTCATTTTTGGTTGTATCTGCTTGTGATAAAAAAATAATAATAATAATAATAATAATAATAATAATACATTCATCATGAACGTTGACGCATTGCATCAGTATTTTTTAGGAACTGTTCAAGCCGATCAATCCATTAGACAACAGGCTGAATTAGAATTGAAAAAAGTTAGTAATTTAGTAGGATTTTTAGGTGCTTGTTTAGATATTTTAGAATCTGATGGAGTTAATCCAATTGTTAAAAAAGCTTGTTCAATTTATTTTAAAAATAAAATAGATAGATCTTGGAAATTACAAAATAATGAAATTAATTCAATTGATTCTGATGAAAAACCAATTATTAGAGATCGTATTATTCCTGTTTTAGCAAAATTAAATGATAGAACTTTAAGAAATCAATTAATTCCTGTTTTATCAATCTTAATTTCTTATGATTATCCTTCAAATTGGAATAATTATTTAGATATTACAGTTAGTCTATTTAATGATTTATCAAATTTAAGTCATTTATATACAGGTGTATTATGTTTTTCTGAATTAGCAAGAAGTTTTAGATGGCAATCAAATGAAAAAAGATCTCAACAATTAGATCCAATAATTATTCAATATTTTCCAAGTTTATTACAAATTGCAAAAGAATTAGTTAATAGTAAAAATGATTCTTTTGAAGGTGGTGATATATTAAAAATGATTATTAAAACTTTTAAATTTGTAACATATTCTGATTTACCATTACCATTACAACAACATGATATAATTATATCATGGATTACTTTACATGTTGAAGTTATTAATATGAAATTACCTGATAGTATTTTACAATTAGATTCAAATGATGAAAAAATTTTATCACCTTGGGTTAAATCACAAAAATGGTGTTATGCAAATTTACAAAGATTATTTTCAAGATATGGTTCAAGAAATTTATCTGGTAGATTTAATTATCCTGAATTTAGATCTTTATTTCAAATTACTTTTATACCTGAATTATTAACAGTTTTTTTTAAAAAATTTCAATCATGGAGATTAAATGAAATTTGGTTAAGTGATTCATCACTTTTCCATTTAATTTCATTTTTAGAACAATGTGTTATTGTTAAACAAACTTGGCAATTAATTAAACCTCATATTAATTATATGATTAGTGAAATTTGTTTCCCATGTTTAATTCAATCAAATGATCATTTAGAAATGTTTGAAGATGATCCAAATGAATATATTCATATGATTTTAGATGTTTATGATGAATCAAATTCCCCAGAAATGGCTGTAATTGCATTATTATTTACATTATCAGAAAAGAGAACAAAATCATCAATTGAACCAATTTTAGAATTTTCTTTTAATAAATTAAATTCATTTAATAATATTGAAGAAACTTTACAAATTGCAAAAGAAAAAGAATCGATCTTTAGAATGATTGGTTCAATTGCAAATAAATTAACAATGGATACATCTCCATTTAAATCACAAATGGAAAATTTTTTATCATCTTTTATTATACCTGAATTTAAATCAAAATTCCCATTTGTTAGAGCAAGAACTTGTGAAACATTATCTAAATTTGAATCATTAGAATTAAAAGATGAATTAAATATGAATTTATTATATAATGGTATATTAGAATGTTTTAATGATTCATTAAATTTACCTGTTCAATTAGAAGCAGCATTAGCAATTCAATCATATATTGAAAATGAAAGATTTAAAGAAGTTTTAGGTAATATTATATTACCAACTATGGAAAAATTATTAGAATTATCAAATAAAATTGATAGTGATTCAATTTCTGCTGTAATTCAAGAATTAATTGAAACTTATTCAAATCAATTACAACCATTTGCATTTAATCTAATGAATAAATTAAGTGAACAATTAATGAGATTATTAAAAGAAATTTATGATGCATCACAAATTGATGTTGAAAATTTTGAAGATGATATTACAAATGATATTACCGATAAAACAACTGCTGCATTAGGTATATTTAATACATTAATTACAATTTTATTATATTTTGAAAATTCAAGTGAAATTGTTTTAGAATTAGAACAATGTTTTATACCAATTGTTGAATTTGTTTTAATTAAAAGAATTGATGATTTTTATACAGAAGTTTTTGAATTAATTGAAAATTCAACATTTTTAACAAGATCAATTTCAAAAAATTTATGGAAAGTTTTTGAAATTATAATGATTCAATTAATTGAAGAACCTGATGTTTTAATGATTTTAGATGAAATTTTACCAAGTTTAAAGAATTATTTAATTTATGGTAATGATATAATTAAATCAAATAATAATTATCAATTATCAATTATTACATTTATTAATAAATTTTTTGAAATTGAAAATAAACAAGAAGAAATTGATGAAGATATTAGTATTAAAGATATTTATTATATTTGTGATTTAAATACAAATTTTATTTTATCATTAAATAATGAAATATTAAATGAAGAATTAATTGATAATTGTATTGGAAATATGTTAAATCTTAAAAAAAGATATTTTTCAAATGATGAAAATTTTAAATTAAATGAAAAAAATGAAATTCAATTAAAAATTTCAATTTTAAATGTTTTATTAAGTATATTAATAATCAATCCAATATTATTTTTTAATGAATTAATTAAAAAGAATTATTTAATTAATTTTTTTGATGATTGGTTAAATATTACAAAGAATTTAAAAAAAGTTTTTGAAATTAAATTATCAATTTTAGGTTATTTATCAATAATTAAAATAGATTTAAATATATTAAAAGAATTAAATTTATTAGATTTATTAAATCATATTGGTAATAAATTATCAATTTTATTTAATGAATTACCAAAAGCAATCAAATTATTAGAATTACAAAGAGAAGATTTTGATCCAAATCAAATGAATCAACAAGATAAGATCTTATATGAACATCAAGATGTTTTAGCATCAACAAAAGCAAGAGGAGGAGAAGGAGAAAATGAAAATGGAAATGAAGAAGAAGAAGAATATGATGATGATGATGATATAGAAAGAGGAGGATTCCAAGGCGATGAAGGTTTTATTAAATTCATGAATTCACAAGATCAATTTTCTGAAGAGTATCAAAATATGTTTGGAAATGGATCTGAAGAATTTGATTATGAATATGATGATAATGTATTTTCAAATACATTATTGGACAATATTAATGTTTTTAAAGAATTCAAAGATACTTTTGAATCTTTACACATACAAAACCCAACCAAGTACAATATGATTCTAGGACAGTTGAATGAAACTGACCAAGAAGTGTTAACCAACATCATGAACGTTGCCAACAGTAAATAAAAATACATATACAAGAAAAAAACAGTAAACTAATCTGTTCAAATCCTAAAAATGCCTCTCCGGATTTTACATATTTTCACAACTTTTTTCAACTTTTTTTCACTTTCTTACTCTCTCTCTCTCCCCACCCCCCTTTTTTTTTCCAATACAGATTCCCAGAAACGCTGGTACTGTTGCTACCATATCTACGTCTACATCGTCTGCCTTTCCGTACTCACCGACCCTCTAGAAACATCTACTTCTTTATTTCCCTCTTTCTTTGCGGAAGAGAATATCCACCGGAATCGTCGGAACTAGCCGTGTGGCCCGCGTTTAATCGGCTTTTAATGGGAATCCTAAATGAACCCTATTTAATACCGACTACTTCAACCTTTTTTTTACTTTCTTTCTTTCATGTCTTTTATAATCTTAGTATAAAATAATAAAATGTTTTCAGAAACAATAACAACAACAAAAAAAAATGATAATTCTATTCTATTAAAAGTTAGAAAAACTTTAGGTTGGATATATTTCTCAACTCCATTCTATCTAATGACATCAGTTGAAGCTGTTTGTACTTATATTACATTAATATTAATGATAATCTTTGCAAGTATTGGTATATCAATGTATGTTATTCCATTTTTAACTGTATTACTTGATAGTATTTTTAATTCAGAATATGCTAAGATATTTAAGAATATTTTAGTTGCTCGTGCTTATTCAACAGTTTATAAGTTAGTTTAGATCCCCTTTTTGTGAGGGATTTGTTTTCAGTTATTTTTGAAGGTGGTTTTCTTTTTTTCTTTTGTGATAACTTTATTATTCTACTTAGCTTCAGTTCTTTTAATATTTGATTGCCTTTTTGCATTTTCTTTTTTTTGTTTTATGTTTTATGTTTTGATGAAGCTATATGTGATGTATGATTTACTGTTTATTTTTAATCTTTCTTAAGTTGAATGAAATACTTTTTTATTTATTTATGTAATATATAATATTATAATTAAATATAGATAGATATATAGATAAATAAATATTACTTTATATTATTCAAAATTAACTGTAGTTGATAAACTAAACCAATCATCAATTGTATTTTTTATAATAATTTGATTTTTTTCAAACTTAAATAAATATTTATCAATCTTAATATATTCTAATGGATGATCTTTCAATTTCAATTCAATTAATTGTATTGGTAAATGTTGTATCCTATACCAATTATCAAATAATCCTGGATATTTATTACCTAATCCAAAATGATTATCAATTGAATTTGAATTTAAATTCCAAAAATGTTTTAAATTTGGTAAATTTAAATAAAATATTGAATTTAAATTTATTAAATTATTAAATTCTGTATCAATTCTAAGTGATCTTAAATTTATCCATTTTATTTTAATTAATTTTAATAATTGATTTTTTGTTAATGGATTATTTAATTCTATTAAATTTCTTTTTTCAAATTTAATTAAAAATGATAATTTTAATAAACTTGTATTTTGTTTATTTAATTCAATTAAATATTCATTAATTATTTCATCAATTGATTTATTAAAATTTTCATTATATCTTATAGTTAAATCAAGTTCATTAAATTGATTTGTTGGAAATTTATTTAAAAAATTTGAATTCATATCATTATTTAATCTTCTTATATTTAATTTTAATTTTTTAAGTTTTTTAAAATTATCATTATTATTAAATAAATTTATTAACATTAAAGATTCATTATTATTAATTTCATTTATATTATCAAATTCTAAATATTTTAAATTTATTAAATTATTTGTTGAATTTAAATTATTATTTTTATTATTATTTAAAATTATATTTTTTAAACTAAATTTTTTTAATTGAATTATTTCATCATTTATACCTATATTAATTTTATCATCATCATCATCATCATCATCATAATCATTCATTAATTTATTCAATTCAATTGTATTTGTACATCCAACAATTCGTAATTCTTCAAGTTCTTTTATATTCATAAATTTAATTAAATCATTAAAATTCGATAATTTAATTGGTCCTATATTTAATGAAATTAAATTAAATTTTTTTAAATCTTTTTCTAAATTTAAATGAAGTATATTAACAAGATCAATTGATAATCTATTTAATTTTCTTAATTGACTTAAATTTTTTAATAATTGATTTATTGTAATTAAATTATAATTAAAATTTAATAATGATAATTCATTATTTTTTTTAAATTCATCATCATAATCATGATTTTTAATAATTTTAAAACTAATTAAATTTTCAAAATATTTTAAATTATTAATTAATTTATTTAATATATTAATTGATTTAATTAAATTAAAATTATTATTATTTTTTGATGAAATTGAATTTATAATTTTAATTGATTTAATTAATTTAAAATTTTCAATTGAAAAATAATAATTATTTAAAAATTTTTCAAATTTATAAATTGAATTAATATATGTTAAATGTTTATTAAAAAATTCAAATTCTTTATCAAACTTTGTATAACTTAAATCAAATATAATATTTTTAAATAATTTTGGTTTAATTAATTTATATAATAATTTATTAACCAACAATAAATTAATTAAATCATTTTGATCTAAATTCAATGTAATTAAATTTAAAATCTCTGAGATTTCAAATAGGATCATTATTAGTTTATTATATCATGTGATGGCTCATAATAAATATAAATTCAACTTAATTTTTTTTTGGTTTTTTCGTGTAAATAATATTTTTTGAACCTCACTTTTATTTCAACAGACAAAAAAATAAAAAAAAAATAAACAATGTATTATGTAAGTTTATCTAATAATTAACACATATACCTTAAAATCAATTAATGTCACAATTAAATTTACAAGATTTACAAAGACAACTACAGAGTAAAACGACGACGAAAATAGGTGACGAAATAGATTCATTGTATAATCATCAAGAGGATGATGATGATGATAATGATGACGACCTTGATGAATATATTGATAATGATGATGATGATGATGATGATGATGATGATGATTCATTAAATTTTACAACTGAATTAAATAGAGAATCATTTCAAATTCATGAATTTAAAACACCAACACAATTTTTATTGAAAAGTTATAAATTTTGGTCATTAGATGATCTATTAAATTCACTTTCAAATTTATTAATTAATATTGATAATGAATTAATTGAAGTTGTTAATTTTAATTATTTAAATTTTATAAAATTAGGTAATTCTATTGATGGTACATTTGATTTAATTCATAACTTAAAAGTTGATTTAAATAATTATATTTTAAAATTAGAAAAAATTAATGAAAGAAAAATTAATTCAAATCAAATTGATTTAAATAATTTAATTGATTATAAAAAAAATTTATTAAATTTTAAAAAATTTATAAAATTAATTTTATTATTAAATAAACAAATTGAATTATTTAAAAAGATTTCAGATGATTTAAATAATGAAAAAATTACTTTAATTGAATTAAAAAATTTATTGAGTATTTATTTAAATATTTTAAAAAATTATGAAATTTTAATTTCAAAATTTCAAAATTTAGAATTTAATAAATTTCAAATTTTATTAAATTTAATTAAAAAATTTAATTATTTGAAATTAGAATTTAAATCAATTTTAATTGAATCTTTAAAAGAAAATAATAATGAATTATCAACAACTGACAAATTTGAATTATTAAAAATGAATTCAATTTTAAAATAATCAAGAAAAATCCTTTTTTAATATTATTTAATACATAATATAATAATAATGATTTATACTTTAATGGATTTTATTGTACTAAAGCTATATATACATACATCTATATATAAACAAGTAATACATCAAGCATAACAAAAAAGCAACTAAAAAAAATAAGTAAAGAACTCCAAAAGATAAAACACATATAGCATCATAAGTAAGCAGACAAAATTTTTAGAAAGTAAACAAGAAAAATAAATAAATAAATAAAAGAATAATAATAATAATAATAAATAACCCAAAAAAGCATCAAAAAAAAAAAAAAAAAAAAGAAGAACTATAAAGAAGAAACCTACATTTCAACACTTTGATAAACAAAGCTTTGGACTTCAGTCCATATTTTTTGCCTTAATTCAGGAGTAATTTCAAATTTCTCCTTACTTAACACCTTCTTATATAAATTATCACTATGTCTACTAACATTATTTTTATTCTTGTTAACATTTTCTAATTTTTTAATACGTGATTTGAATTCAAGACGACATTGATTTTCTATACCTAAATTTAATAAATAATTTTCAATAATATTTCTCCATTCACATTTATCGAAACAATCATATTGATAATTACCTAATAAATTAAATTCATTAAATGATTCATTCGTTAGTCCGTCATAAATTGATATTAATGACATTTTATGCCGTATTCTTGCTTGTTGAATAATATAAGTTGCAGTATTGTATTTAAACATATAATCATATTTAGATTCTTTATAAATATCAGAATTTGCCAATGATTCAGCATATTGTGGATCATTTGATTCTATTGGTAAAACTTGAATTCTTAATGGAATATTAGGTAACGGAGATAATATCTCTGGAATTTGGTTATTCCATTCTGGTTTTAAATTTGGTATTATTAATAATGATCTAATATCATTAATTCCCCAATTTTTTAAATTTCTTTTTGTGAAAACTGGTCTATTATTTGAAAATCTTTCAACTTGTAAATCTGGGGAATAATAATCCGTAAAGTCTTTAGGTAATGCATCATCTAAAGATATTTGTAATCTATAACTATTATTAACTTGAATATTATTATTATTATGGTTGTTGTTGTTGTTGTTATTGTTATTGTTATAATATGACTCCACAGTAGAATAAGGGGCCGTTGAATTGGTATAAAGGGTAGCTAATTGATTTGAAAACATTGATGACTCAAATGTCGAAGCTGTGGCGGTTCTATTCAGGTTGGTATTACTCAAAATAGTCATATTTGAATTATTAATTGAATGTTCAGATATCATAGAAGAGTCTGACCCAACGGACGACGAACTGGAGACAATGCGGCGCAATGGCGAGGAACCGTGCGTGAGAGTTTGCGGCGTCTTGGCGGCGGAGACCGCGGAGGCTGCGGCTGAAAGGCGTGGGCCATGATGGTTTTTCCCCACGCCGGTGCCGATGTTGCGGTATTTCCTTAGTTTTGTAAATCTGTTGTCATCAAGTTTAATTTGTTGAATATGCCTTTCAACTTCATCTCTTGCCTTCACTTGAAATTCTTTGGGCGTATTGAAACTTTCCTCTCCAACGTTTTGAAAAAATCTGTATCCGAACATGGGATGTAATATATGGAATATTTGCACAGTGTATTGGATGTATTGATCGATTAATTCACTGATTTACTGATTGGAATTGAAAGCAAAAAGGGTTTATCAATATGGTGTTATTTTAATTTTCTGGAAAAACTTTAACTTCAATTACAAAAGATACCGGCTTCCGGTTGGTGCAATTATCGGGCTTGGCGAAGCAGGCGTGGCGTAACACAGTTTATCCGAGTTCCGGAACGTTAGATTCTTCCGGAATTCCGGAATACCGGACGTTGCGGATTTTTTTTTTGTTGTTTTGGGATCGTTTCGGACGAGTCGGATTACATCGGATGGTTTAGGATTTTCTCGGATTTTAATTTTTTTTTTTTTTTTTTATTTTTTTATTTTTTTTTATTTTTTTTATCTATCTCTTAAAAAAAAAAAATCTAAAGATAGAATATTCATTTTAAAAGAAACATCGAATGTCCCAGATATCTTCCAATTGGACAAAACTCTTGAAAAAGAATAATAAGTTAGCAGGTAAATCTACTAGGACGAGTAATTTTAAAAAAAAATCTAGTCTTAATAATAATAATAATAATAATACCACCACCCCAACAGTTATTAAAAAAGATATTGAACAAATTGTACCAACTCCAATAACTAAGAAACTTATAAAATTCTCAAATAGACAAAAGGAAACTGGTAAATATCTGGCGATTGATTGTGAATTTGTGGGTGTTGGACCTGAAGGTATTGAATCTGTTCTTGCTAGAGTATCAATTGTTAATTTTTATGGATATACTGTATATGATAAATTTGTTCAACCAACTGAAAAAGTTACAGATTGGAGAACTTGGGTGTCAGGGGTGACATCTAAAGATATGAAAGATGCAATTTCATTTAAAGAAGCTCAAACTCATGTTTCTAATCTAATAAAAGATAAAGTGTTAGTTGGACATGCTATTGAACATGATTTAGATTCTTTATTTTTATCACATCCAAAATCAATGATTAGAGATACTTCAAAACATTTACCATTTAGAACAAAATATTCTGGTGGTAAAACCCCATCTTTAAAAAAATTAACAAAAGAAATTTTAAATCAAGAAATTCAAGAAGGACAACATTCTTCAGTTGAAGATGCAAAAGCTACAATGAAAATTTATAAAGCACATAAACAAGAATTTGAAAAATTAAATCGAATGAAATTTAATAAAAATCAAAATCATACCGATATGCATACCACTGTTTAATATTTGTTTTCTTTTCTTTTTTTTCTCTTCTTTTGATTTTTTTTAGCTTCATAGACTTTACTTACTACTTAATACAATCTTTTTACGTAATAAATAAATAAATAAATAAAAAAACAAAACGAAAAACGAAAATAATCTAATCGATTAAATTTGATAAAATTATAATAATGTATTATATATATTAATTAAAATTAGACGAGAGGTCGAGGGATATAAAATGATAAAAAATATTCGTAAAAATCATAAAAACGTTAGAAATTAACAATTAATGTGTAGTTTAATCTGATACATTCGAATCAGTTAAACTCGAGATTTAAAAAAGCAGAAATTAAACGGCAAAACAAGAGGTATTCCCCTCACCAAAAAAAAAAAGGGAAAACCCCCTATGGTAGTAGTATAATCGATTAGTTGATTAGGAGAGGATTAAACGATTTCAACTCTTTCAACTTCTGGTTTCTTCCACGAACCAGGCATTCTTAAGAATTTAGCTTCTGGAATTGGAATAAAACCAACAGAATCAGACATTAAACCATCATAAACACCGTAAAAGGCAAACATTGAAGTTAAAAATGCAAAGACACCTGAAGCAGTTCTAACACCTGATTTTTCAGAGAAAGCAGCAATGGTGTATAACAACATAAAGAACCATTTACACCAGGTTAAGCAGAATAATGGCCATGTTGACTTTAAGGTTGCCAACATTAAAAAGAAATCAAAAACCGTCCATGAGGCTAAGAAAATACCTAATGCATTCTTATAATCATCCATATTACTATAAGCAGATTCGACATTAAATAAGTCAGTAACAATGGCACCATATGACATAAAGAAACCAGCATATGATAGCAAGAAAACAGAACCAAATAGATTGTTATCGACAATAGACCATATACCTGTAATGATTTGAATCAAACCTGAAGCAAAGAATAATGTACCAACTAACATTGACATATTCTCAACACCATTAGCATGACAAAGGATTAAACCTATAGCAAACAAACCAGTAGCAACGAATGTTAAACCAGCAGCACATGAGGCTGGATATGGTCTCCAGTTACCTTGTCTTCTATACCAACCAGCTCTTAAAAAACCAGTTCTTGGTGGCAAGACAACAGAACCATCCCTTTCGAAAGTTTCTTTTCCTTCTTTCTCAATTTCTGGAGCACCAACAGCTGTGTCAGTGTTTGATAATTGATCAGCAACTTCTTGTTGAGCAGACATTTGATTTATATATGTAACTTTGATTTAGAGTTTAATAAGATATTATTATATAGTACTTGTGAATAAGTATTTTATACTGGAGAAGGTAAAATGTTTTAGCAAACACCCTATTAAAACATTGGAAGGTTACTAGGCTTTTATAATCGAAACATTGATGGGTCATCAGAGAACAAATACTAGTATAATTCCAATGGAGCGTGACTTTCCAAGATATCCCGCAACTTCCAAACTCTAGAGAATTCTATACGAATAAGGTGACCGAAGGCACGTTACATCTTAAGATTAGATCTTAATCATTATAAACAAACTAGAGAGAAGTCCGATCACCACGAGATATTCTAGATGTTTAGTTTACTCTTTTAACTTATTCTGTTTAAAGGGTATCCCCTTTTCCTTCTTGATTTATATTATCAGGTAAATTCGAGAGTTACCCGGTTCTACATACCACACGTGTTATTATGCACGTGTTAAGACTAACGTTCGATCATTATCTTAGAAATCAAAGGGACTCTATAATATTTAATCCTTAATAAAAGGTGACTCGGCGGGGACAGTTCCACAGTGACCGTCGTAGCCGCCGTAGTCTTTGCGACTGTGTTTAAGGAATCTACGAGAAACATCAAAATCTGTGGAACTTTGCCCGAGGTATTTAACATGTACCGTACCGAAACTTCCGCCAGTTATCGTATTTTTCTTTTATCTCAATATTCTACGTTTATGTTAGCTTATTATTGCTTCCCATCTTAAGCACCTAACAAACGGGGGTTCGTGCCATATCTGTGAGGTGTAATATTTAGCAGAATCAAGATTTTAATTATAAAAGTATAATTATTAAATAAAATACACAATGAAAGACAAAGTTAAGTTTATAGAAAGAGAAGTAATAAAGAGAAAGCCAATCATAATATAACTACTCCAAAAATTCAACGTAAAAAATTTAGAAAAAAAAAAACAACAACAAGAAAAAAAAAACTCAACAAGGAACAGTTATGTAGAGTAGCCAAAAAACAGTATGAAATAGAAATAAAATGATAATAAATTGTCACTAAAATAAGTAAGACAAGAAATGCATGGCTAATATATGTATAAAATTATGAATTTCTGAGAGTAAACAAGTCAATTAAAACAAAAGAAAAACAACAAATTAAAAAATTAAAGAAACAAAAGAAAAGACTTTTTCAAATTTCATAGATCGTCCTCAACATAAGAAGATTGAATTCTTCTAAGAGTTTGGAATAGCAGGCCAATCTTTGCAAGTTCATCAGTTCCCATATGATTGTAGCCAGGAATATATTCCAGTAACTTCCCTGTATCTGTGAAATCATAAGCTAAAACTCCTTCCATACGTGCCTCCTTTAATTTATCCAATACATTCTGACGTAACTGCTCCTTTTCTTTGAATTTCACACTTAATGTATTATTAGTAATTAAATCTAAAACAGTATGGAACAATTGAGCATTTGATGCATTTTGTAAAATGGCATTCAGTGGTTCTTCCAACATAAAATAAAAATTCAAACAAGCATCCGTGTTAATAGCATAAACTTGTTCATATAATTCTAAAACTCTTGCAACCGTTTGATCGTTTGACTTTTGTGATGCAATATATTTACACACCAAATATGCCAATGCACAATGAGGTCCATCAGTAACAATAAAAAAGTCGACTAGCATTTTCGGAATTGAGTGTTTTGACTTTGTTTTAATATATTCGATATTGGTTAATCCGCAAATTCTCAACGTTGACATTAAATCACTGTCACTAGATGCTGTTGCATAAATGAAAAATATATAGCAACTAACATTATTATCAAATGAAATACCTTTTAACTTGACAAATTTTATCGCCTCTTCGTATCTGATTTTCAAAAGAGTTTTCATTGCTTCAATACACGTTCTTCTAGTAGACGGAATTTCAACACCTTTAGATAAAACAATTAATACTGTAATATCAAAATTTTCTTTTGTCAAAGTCAGTCCAGTTAATTCTTCAAGTTGGAAACATATATTACCAATTAAAGCCCTCGCCTCAAACAAATGATCGGCCAAAGAAGTATCTTTATCTTTCAAATATTCAGAAGCTCTAACCATCGTAGAAACGAGTGTTTCAACACCGTATCTATAGAGAACAATATTGTTTAATGATGATAGACCAAAAGCATAAAAGAAAAAATAAGAAACAAATGGAGAATCGTTAGGTATTCCTTGGCAAATCTTACTAAGTGCATAGAATGAGCACACCGTTGCCTTAACAAATTGGATATCAGTTTGATTCGAAATGGATTCACCAATAGGAACAATGAAATCTAAGAATTTGTAGATTAAATGGTTGTTAACACTTCTTGTAGCCAATGTACCAAGAACAACCAATGAACGTCCTTGAATCTGGGAATTACGCTCAAATGCAGTTCTTAAACAATATGAATTCCATTTAATAGTGTGTAACTCTCAATCTGGAGAGCATATTTCTAAAAATTCTAGTAAGATTTCAGTCACAGCACCAGAATCGTTACATTTACTTATCAGTTCTTCTCGATCTAGTCGATCTTCCTTAATACCATCATCCCTTGTTAATCCAAACAATAATCTAGATCTTGCACCATTTAATAATTCAATCTTATTCTTAATGTAAGAACGCTGTTGCATGGTCAACGAATCTTTTGATAAAAACGTGTGGAAAGTCCTAATCAATAATTTTAATAAACACTTTCTAAATTCCAAAGGACCTTCATCCATATAAATTGAGATTAAATAAAAAATATCACTGATATGCTTTTCAGCAAATAAAACAGAATCAAAAACCAAATACGATAAAAATCTTGTTAAAATTGTTGTTTCAATCCATCTTGTATGTTGTTCAATTTCCGTTTCTTCGTATGGAATGTTAAAACTTATTTCACGTAGTTTTCTAACTAAGGTGGAGCAAACCTCTAAAGTTGGAGTCATTGGCCAATATTTGGTAATATCCTCCCAATCATGACCTTCGGCTTGATGATCAATGGCAGCAGAGATAATCTCATCCAAAATCAGTTCAACCAGTGCATCTTCCATAGATAGCTGAGGCCAAATAAACAAAGCAAAATGTCTTGACATATCCTTTGATGCTTTACTTGCTCTAACAAATTTCTTAATTAATTCCTTTGTCTTCAATGTACCATGTGTAATATCACCTAGAAAAACGCTAGGATAGATATTTTTAATCCATGGAGAAGCATATCTAATTATAGAAGATCTATCTGTACCATCAACGTGCTCTAAAGCATTGAAAAATCCTCTCAAAAAATCATAAGTAGCATCCGAATAATTTCTAGCTAAATCACTTGACAAGGTAAAAATATAATCAAAACTTCCATATGGAAATGGAACTCCTTCAACTGGTTCGATTTTCTTACCTGGAATATTCAAGAGTTCAGAAATAGAGGCTAGAAGTGCATGAGAAGAATTTCTAATTTCGTCACAAGTAGACAACAAACCATTCATACTAATGTTTAATAATTGACCAATAAATGATTGAAGTGCGATCTCATCTTCTTCTTCCTCCATGTCAACATTTGAGTCTGTATTTCTAGCTCTTGAAAAGTAAATTGTTCTTAAGATATCTATTTTTTTTGGAGAAACAACAATTAATTTTGTGTTATTGACTGAATCAAACATCGAAAATTCATTGCCAACACCAGTATAGGTAGAAGAAGTTAATTGATCCAAATCTTCAAGTTTGAAACTTTCCATCAAACTAACCATTCTTAGTTTACCGTAAATCCTTATCCTTTGCGGTTGAGCGATATAAATCTGTAAATATTTATTACCAATCTTGAATTTGACAGGAATAAATCTTTTTAATTTTTCTTGATATAAGCTTACATCATGGAATGTGACTCTTGAATCTTTAATTAAAGGGTTATTAATCTTAGTTAAACCATACTTAGAAATTGTTTTTGAATCATCATTAGAATTTAAAAATATAGCTTTTATTTTGCTACCTTCGGGCAAATCTTGGGAATAATGTTTTTCATTTTTAATAACATTCCATAAAATGGGTGATAAATTATAAAAATATTCAACCATTAGATTCGTTCCAAACTGGCTTGGTGCCATTTGATCTAATTGAGTCAAAGTTTTAGAAAAGACCTTTTCATCTCTAAAACCAGTACAATCGATGAACATAGAAAATGGGGCATTCCAATACTTTGAAGAAACTTGAATCAGCTGGTATAAAATAACTTCAAATGGAGTACCACGTTCAACATCACAGAGGGAAACGATGACTAAAGGTGACCCATCTTTTGTAATTGATTCAGAAACAACAGGTCTATATTTCTGACCTTTTGCAGAAATTTGTGACATAAAATCATACAACAAAACACCTTTTTCAGATTTATCATTTATAATAGTATCAGGAATTTCATAACCTTTAACTCTACTCGGTAAACCTAGAGCAACTAAATTATCATCCATTTCTCTGATCAACAAGAATTTCTCATCTAAACCAGACTCATATAAAGTGGATGGTTGTGAATAAAGCTGTCTGATCTTCAACCAATGATCATAAAAGAATGCGTGAAAATAAGCATATCCGGTGTTGTAATTTCTAATAGTATCATCCACTTGGAAATCAACCTTAGTTTCCGCTGTATCTTCAATATTAATAACATCAAGCATAAATTTATTTATTTTAACTTTTAAATCTTCTAATTCATCTAATTTCGATTGTAAAGCAACATATTTTCCAGTAGCTACAGATTCATTAGCCATAGTTTGTAAAACTCTTGCAATTTCCAAAAGTGATTTCTTGAATGTAACTGGGGCATGATCAACAATATCAGCCCTCTCTGGGGAAACAAGTGCAGGATTATATAAACGTAAAAATAAAAATGCACCTAATGCTGCAAACTTGGACTCTGGAAAATTGATAGCAGCAGTTAAAAATACAACTTTAGAGATTGCTCTAATGCCAAATGGCATTGAATCAACGGACGAGCAGATCGCATCAATAATTTTACGAATATATTTCATTAATAAATGTAAATTTTTTTCCATTGATTCCTTATCCTTAGAATGATGGGTATCAAAAACCTCTTCTTTTTCAATCATTTCTGTTAAAATTGGCCTAAATAACTTAATCAAATATTCATGTGCTTCAATATTAGAATATAATCTAACCAACCTTGTAGCAACAGTATTTGATCTTAAAATTTCAACAGATGCAGTGGTATTTAAAATGTCAGCTTTCAAAAGCATTAACAATATTGACAATTCTTTTGATCTGTCAGTAGTCATAGTTAGTAAAGCATTTGCGAATGAGTCGACATCAGAAGTTGGGCACGAAGAAGTTGCCGCAAGCATTAAACCTGGATTATTGGCAAACATGTTCATTAACGAATGATAATGAGCAAGTTTCCTATTATCATTTGAAACGTTAACTTTATAATTAATACTTTCAACTAATTTAGAAAAAACTTTGATAAATGAAACTCTAATTAATGCATCTTCATGATACCCTAAAGGTAAAGAATATTTTAATCCAACTTCAGGATTGGCATTTAATAAGTTAATCAATGATTGAATTATATTTTTAACAATAGTAGAAATACGATGTTGCAAACTTAATATATTATTTTTTGTTTCTGATATTTGGTCCATTTCGTTTAATTTCTCCAAAATTCTAACAAACAAAGAAAAATAATTTGAAAATACCACACTTGCTGCTAATCTTTCTTCTTTTGTGAATGTTGCGGTATGATATGGTGTATCTAGAGGTAATTTGAATAAAATTATTTTCATCATCATAGACGATTCAACTTCAATATCAAAATGCAAATCTTCAAGCTCACGTTTAAATACATCATTAGCATTATTCATTAGTTTATCGGTACCTGAGGGATCAAAATTAAAGGATGTTTCTAAATAATTTGAGGCTACTTTAGCATATTCATTCTTCATTAATATGTTACCATGCATAGAAAGTTCTTCAAATTCAGATAAGAATAAAACTTGATTTTTGCAAAATTTCAATTTTAATCTTAAAAATGATATATTTTGAGAATCTATATTAAGTAATTTCATGATTTTAAAATTAATATTCCAAAGATCGATTGCATAAAAGAATAATGATTCATATTCAATGTGAGTTATACTTCTCAATAGATTAATGTATAATTCACAAACTTGATAGTTACCGATTGATAATGCTTTTTGAAATCTATTTAATTGTTTACCGCTCAAATCTAACAGTATACCACATAAGAATGGATGCAACGAAACACACAAAACTTCCCTTGATCTGTCTCTTTTCTTTGGATTAACTGAAAAAATATTAATTAAATTATAATTTAGAAACGTTGTGAGTTTTTCAACCATCTCAGGTTTCCTCGGATCATTTGCAAATTCAGGAGCCAGTATAACACCGCTCAATGAAGCAAAGTATTCACCATAATTATCAATTGATCCTTCAGAAATAGAATCAGGATCAAATTCAGAGAGCGTTCCAGTCATCTTATCATAACGATGTGCCGAACTTAACTTGTCGTACATTAAATCCCAAACATCTAACAAAGCATTTGTTGGTTCAGTTAAAGAACATAGATGATCTCTTAATTTCTTTCTAATTGCCATAATACCAGCAGGAACTTTATCTTCTAGTATAGCCTTAGCTAAATTTAAATTATATTTTGCATGACAACTTGATAAATGTGAAGAACCTTGAATTAAAGTAACATAGTTTTCCATTAATTGTCTCGACATTCTAAATGTATCAACATTGTCAGAAAATAGGCCAATAAAAACAGCTCTTTCATAATTTTTAATCAATAAACCACATATTCCAGTGTTATGGAAATTAACATTTAAATCAGGTCTCTGTAATGAATTAAGATTTTGAGAGCGCATCTCTGTATATGTAACAAGTAATCTAACCAAATGATCTTTTTCTGAGGTATTATCAGTTAATAAAATCAACCTACATAATAAATCATTTTTAACATTGTAGGCAATATAAGAAAGTATTGCTCTAGCCAAATCATCACAAGATAATAAATTTGGAAAACTTAAAAAAAACTTCTCAGTTGCTAATTTTAAATCTTTATCATCCAAACCAATCAAATACGTAACAGGTTGAATAAATTGCCTAAATTCATTTTCAAATTCCGCTAAATTGATATCATCAATATTTTTCGAAGTAAAGTATTCACTAAAACATAAAAATGGATAAACTCTATAAGCACATAATAAATTAATTAAGATGGCTTTTTCAGCTTTAATAGTATCTGTTGTTCTTTTAACATACATTGAAGGTTGTGAGGAACTTGAACTTGGTAAAGAACTTGAATCGTCATACGGAAGTGGAGATAATGCAGTTGGCATTGAAGAACGAGCTGATAAACGTGAATTATTTCTGAAAACATCTGGTGTATTTGTTGTAATAATTGCATTATTTGAACTATTGCTTGAACTTGGATTGCTACTACTGAAATTACTACTATTGATATTATAAGAAATGTTTCCCATATTGTATGAAATATTAGTATTTATTAGATTGGTTAAATTACTACTATTGAATACTGAGGAAGTGTTTGATGTCGTTGATACAGTAGCGTTAGCAGAACTTGATGTTGTAATAGTATTTGAAGTACTTGAAGGGGTACTGGTAGTATTAACTGTGTGACTATGACTTGGTGAGTTAGTTGAGCCTTGAGATTCAGTTGAAGAAGTTGAAATTGTATGAGAGGATATTGGAGATGTTGTAGAATGTCTATTTAAAGAATTTTTAACACTTTTAACCTTCGCAGTAAGAGCTTTAGCTTTAGATTTTGTATTTGAAGTTTTCGGTTGTAGTTCAGATACAGTATGCGGTCTTGCTAATAATGCCGAGCCTTTATTACTTGTATTAACAGGTGACTGCAGGACACCAGTATTTGTCGATGAAGATGAAGAAGTTATAGAATGATTTGAGGCAATAGTTGATGCAGTTGGAACAGGAGCAATTGGACTTAATCTTGAATTATCTGTACCCAATGAATAACTACTATTTCTATTAGAAACTTTATTTGGAGTAGAATTTGTATTATTGCTATTATTATCTCGTAAAATATCTCTGATATCAACCACTGGATTGCTTGAACCTCTAGTAACAAGAGAAGAAGAACTATCACTTTTGTATATTCCAACTGTTAAACTTTCACTAATTCTATGTAAAACAATATTCATATGTGGGGCAATATCTATAATAAAATTAAAGATATATTTTGAAATACTTGGAACACCAACAATTTTATTAATACCACCTGAAACTGGAATTAAATTAGCAGGAGGAGTACTATCATTTCGAAATATCGTACGAAAAAATTTATTCATCTTTTCAGTTTCTAGAATACATCCCACTGCAAAATAATAAGATCTTAATTCAGTAGTTGTTGCAAAATCTGAATTTTGTGGGAAAAAATCTAAATTATCAATCAATAAATCTTTTTTACATTGAATAAACAATTCTACTGAAAACTTTGCCAGGGGATGATCAGCATTTTTAATTTTAACGACAGAACCAATCAACAAAATTTTCATTAAAGCATCTCCAGCAACAGGATGTTTTTGAATAACAGTTACAAGTTCTGAAATAAATTTTTGTTTTGGATTGATTTTTGAGCCTCCTATTCTTTTTAAGGTTAGTGCAGATATTTTTGCATTTCTATCTTTTAAATATCTTTCAAAATATTTTGGAATCAATAGTAATAAAGCTGATAACCATTTATAAGTTGATTTTGGAGGTTTGGGATCGGACAGTCTCACAGCCAAATCAAATAATGAATCAACTTCATCCGATAATCTTGAAGATTCAATGGCTTTCAAATAATCATCTGTTCTGCATAAAGCCCATTCAAATATTGCATCAGATAATGAATAAACAAAGGCATTTTGATGTAAAAATCTACCAGTAACTTGAGTTAGTTTTCTAGCTAAGTCAAGATATTTTGTTATTATCAAAGAATTTAAATAAGCAATTGAAATAAATTCAGTGTCTGGTAAACGCTGAGTATCGACAAAGCCTTTTAATTTAAATTCATTAAAATTATAGAATTCCGATGGATTTGAAGCGGATAAAAATTTAGCAATTGAAATAATATGTTGATCAATTTTTGAAATGAAAAAAGTATAATCATTTGATTGCGAATCTGATTTTTTATTTGTTGTATTATGATTACTTGATATAACTGTGTTTGGTGTTGAATTAGAATTTGAATTAGAATTTGAATTTGAATTTGAATTTGAATTTGAGTTTGAGTTCGAATTTGAGTTTGAATTTGAGTTTGAATTCGAATTCGAATTCGAATTTAATGAGGATAACGAGCTCGTTGATGAATCCTTTGTAAATGCTCTTAACATTTCATCATTTGTTTTTAAATTCGATATTAATAATAATAAAGATTTATAATAACTGGTTGGAATCTTCTCAGGCTGAACGACTCTATAAACCTTACCATCTATTGCAGACTGAGGAAACACAAAACCAAAATTATTGTATACATTTGGAATATTTTGCCTTTTATGACATTCATCCCAAACATTAGAAAGTAAAGAATCTAAAAGTTCTAAAACTACTGTTAGAGAACTTAACGAAATAATACTTCGATCTTTCAAAGGACTATCATCTGCATGTTTGTTGATATGTTGTATAATATTGACATTACAAACAATTATATCGTTTAATAAAGGTTGAGAAAATTTGAATAAAGCACGTTTTGTCTCCAAATAAAAGCTATCAACCTGTAGTTGAGCTAGAGAATAACCTGATTTGTAGGGCAACAAGGACTCTATCTTGTTGTATAAGCTTGCCACTGGGGAATGTTCGAAGATGGGGTCAGACAGAAGTTGAAGCTGTGCCATAGCGAAGACGGTTGGGATGGATAGGGCACGCTAGTGTACAGTGGAGGAGTGGAGATGGATTGGTTAGAGGGAGGTCTGGATGCAGAATGGAAGGGGAGAGAGAGAGAGGGAACGGGAGATGTGATACGGGGAAGTGGGTAAAGAAGAGGTTATGCGAACTTATATTTGGGGGGGTTTCAGTGTATAATACGCACTACTCCTCTAAAATCTACTAGTTTCTGCCTCTCTTTATCCAGCTATCTATCTATCTATCTATCTATTTATCTACTACACACTCACCATACAATACAAACTATGAGAACAAGAGATCCGTCACTCGTGCACGCCCAGCTCACGCACTGTGGCAAAGCTCTTCAGCAGCTTGTTGCGCGCTCCCACAGTGGCCACGCCTAGCTCCACGAGGTCTTCGTCCGTCAACTCCACCAGTTGCTTCCATCCCAAATGTTTGAGATTGTCTGTATACTTATGGAGACGTAGAGCTTTCAACCATGCTGGAACATCATTCAACAAGCGTAATGAGGCAATATCCTTGGGCATAGGCGACTTGGTTCCAGACAGCGGCGTGCTCTTGCCCAGTTGCAACGACGCCATCGAGTTGGTTGACGGCGATGCGCGGAGAAGCCCGCCGCTCTTGGTAGGGATCGGAGTGAAGAGCGTTGCAGTGCCGTTGACAACGCCTGTGGTGTGGCCTGCGTTGCTGCCATCGCCTTTATTTGGGGGGACTCCAGGGTGGTTCAGCTGTTGGCGACCAACTGGTGGTAATGAAGTGGATTGAGTGTTGTACTGTCTGTTGTTCAACTGATGTAATCTACCGGCATGTCTACCTCTTTCAAAGTTGTGAAACTGCTGCTGCTGTTGTTGTTGTTGTTGTTGTTGTTGTTGTTGTTGTTGTTGTTTTTGTATTTGTTGATATTGAAACTGTTGTTGATGTTGTTGTTGCAACTGATCCGACTGTTTCTTATTGTTATCTAATCTATATCTACTTGTAATAGTTGATAAAGAATGATCCAGTTTAATGGCATTTTGTCCTGCAAAATCTGTATTACCATTGTTATTATTATTATTGTTATTATTATTATTATTAGTAGTAGTATTATTATTAGTACTATTAACATCTGCTGAAAATGCTTTGGTTAAAGGTTGAGATTGTAATGAATTACCAAAGTATGCATTGTTTGTGGGTGTATTTACTCCAAGAGATGCATTTGTAGTGAATCCAAAATCATTATAAAATGGTCCAGCAGATTTCGGTCTCGCTATCGGTTCCAATAGATTGTTATTTGAAAATCCGGCTAAACGAGAACCACCACCAACATGTAAAGGTAATGTTGCAATCGGAGCTAAAGGTTGATTATTATTAAAGCTATTTGATGTAATTGTATTAGGCAATTGATCGTTTAAAAATTGATCTAGAGTATTTGGTTCATTATTCAAGGCGACTAAAGGAGAAATCGGTCTAATATGAGTTTGATAAATATTCGATGAAGAAATAGCAGGAGAAAACATTAAGCCACCATCTTTATTATTATAATTATTGTTACTATTATCACTTTTATTAATTTCTAAATTATTTATTTTTGATTTAAGATATTGTAAAACTTCAGAATTTAAATTTAGTACAAATATATCAATACTTGTCTTTTGTTCTTCAATATTTAAATTCTTAATCCAATTAGTAAACCTTCTTAAATCATTTGTAAAATTTTCCAAAACAATTTCAGTTTTTGGTTCAAAAGCAGGAATATCATTTGAATTATTACCTAATGTTGTTAAATTAAATGAGGAATTACTAGCATCAACTTTACCCAATATAGGGGGAGCAGGCAGAGAAGGAGGTTGTACATTAGAAGTGGATGTATTAGCTGTTGATGATAGCAAAGGATTGTTCGATCTAGGTGATGTTATAAATGGAGATCCTGCTCTTGGGGATAGGATAGAATTAATGGGAGGAATATTATTAGTTGCGATATTGGGTTCAAAGGCATATCTAGAAGCAGGAGGTGACAGCAGTGCCATCGACGAATGCGATGGAGTAGGAGAGTCAATCGAATGATTGTTTGGGGTGTCCATTGTAAAAGCCGTTAAACGGGTTAAGTAGGAAGAGACAGAAAGGAGAATCCGTACAGAGTACTAATAGCAAAGAGCAAAGGAATTAAACTTGGAAGTTTGAAGTTTTGGACACGAAACGTGTGAACCGACGCGACGATGGTACAACCAAACAAAATTGCGTCGACCGACGCACAGGGTTTCATGATCTAACGAGACCGGAGACTTGACTGATCAAGTAACTAAGGTAGGTAAGAAGAATAGTTTCAAAGAATAACCTGCTATGTCGACTCAATCTGGTATCACGCGTATGTTTTGACTATCATATGAATTTTTTTTCTAACTTATACATACTAACTTAAAGCTTTAGCAACTTCTGAATTAATTGAATCTTTTAAACAATTTGTTAATAAAGATTCAGGTGCTTTATTTATTTCAATTAACAATGAAAAATTAATACCAAAAAATTTAATTCATTCAAACTCATTAATTTCTGAAATTAATTCATATTTATCTGAAAATAATGAAGTTATGTATATAATTATAAAAGATTCAAAATATTATTTTATTTCTTATGTTCCTGATGAATCACCAATTAGAGAAAAAATGTTATATGCATCATCAAAAAATACTTTATTATTAACTTTAGGATTAGAATATTTTAAAAATAATATATTTTTTATAAGTGAATTAGATGAATTATCAAAAGATGGTTGGGAGAAAATCAAAAATCACGAAGATGCCGAAAATCCATTAACTCAATCAGAAATGGATTTATTAAAAGTTAAAGAATTAGAATTAATTCAATCTACTAAAAAGAGAAGTTTAGTTTCAGCAAGTAATCATTCATCAACTGGTGGTGGCTTATTAAGATATAAAATTGATGATGAAAAGTTATTAGATTTATTAAACTCAAAAACATTGATTAAAAATAATTTATATCAAATTTTAATTGATTCAAAAAATGAATTATTTTATTTGAATGATACTATAAATAATAGTGAAATATCAGATATTCAATCAAATTTAAAGAACATTGAACCAAGTTTTAATTTAATCAATTATAATAACTTAAATTATTTTATTTATTCTTGTCCATCGGGTTCAAAAGTTAAATTAAGATTACAGTATGCTGCAAATAAACAATCTTTAATTAATGAATTTAGTAAAGAGAATGGCATTAAGTTTGACAAAGTGATTGAAATTGGTGATCCAGAAGAATTAGATTTATCTATCTTTAATGTAAGTTCAAATAATAAAATTGAATCATCTGAGAATGCCCCTATCTCAAATGGTTTAAAGTTCAATAAGCCTAAAGGTCCAAGACGTAGATAGAGAATGTTCTGGTTAACAATAATTCTTACTTCCTGATATATATATATATATATAGGTATATATTTCATATATTTAAATATGCTAGATTAGTATAAGAAAAGATATAAATTGAAATGGACTTAATGACATTATCATGTACAATGTAAATAATTATATTAAATTTGATTTTTATAAAAGAACAATGTATAGATTTTTTTCTATTTGTTTCAGATAAAAAAGAAGGTTTTCATATTTGAGGAAAACAACAAACCAAAAAATTATGGCAAAAAAGACACAAATTATCACAAAAACGAAAATAAAAGGATAAGAAATCACTAAGGTAAATTGGCATAAAAAGAAAAAGGGAAATGTCATGGCCACAAAAAAAAAAAAAAAAAAAAAAAATATAGAATACTAGAATTTCAATTAATGAAATAATAAAAACAATAATTCCGAAAAACAAAAGGTAAAAGTTTGACAGGATTTAAAAAATAAGTCACCAAAAATAAAAACAATCAAAAAACAAAACGATCAAGAAAGAAAGAAAATAAAAGAAACCTAAAAGAAAAACTAAAAAAAAATATATAATGTCTGTTATCTAGTAACAATGCAGGAAATAGCTACATGTATTGTAGCAACAAAAGATAAGAAATGATGATGCAGGAATAGTAACAAAAAAAAAAGGACAAATTCATTGGAGAGATTAAAATACAGTTAAACAAAGAGTTGCAATAATAACAAATTGAAGCTAAGACACATAAACTCTCAAAACTACTAAGTAAAGGTGCGAAGGTATAAGCCATGCTCTTGCTTCCTCTATTAATTTGAACTATAAAACCAAAGGAAGTGGAGGTTGCAAAAACAATTTCAAATGACTGGGGGGTATAATAATGACATACCAATCTATGGGACAGTTAGTGGTTTGGTTTTAGATTTGGGTTTATTTGATTTTGAACTTGCAGGGGAACTAGACCTCTTTGCTTAAGCTGTTGTTGTTGTGACATTTGTGCTGGACCTGATTGAAAGATTGTAGATTGTGATTGAGGTTTTTCCATTGTCGGAAGTGGTTGTGAGTTCGTTATTGAGGAATGATTTCCTGTACGATTCATTAAATGATTACCACTTGCTTGGAAGGTATTATTAAAAGTAACCGTTGGCATTGTTATTGATTTTGATAACGAAGAGCTTGATTTTTTATGTTTATTAATCTTTGAAGAATTATCGATTACAGTATTAGATCTTGTAATCTTTTTATTTTTCTTTGATGAGGATGAATAATGCGAAGTTAAGGTTTTAACATCAGCAAATATAATTTGAAAACGATTGTTATTTTGTCTATTATTATTATTATTGACCCTTGGTAAAGTATTTTGTTGAAACTGAGTATTAGAGGGTGCGTTTGAACTAGGGGTATTATTGGTCGATAGTAAAGCTTTACTAAAATTTGATAAAGGCTTTGAATTAGATTTATCATTAAATATTCCAATAGCAGGTTCTAATAGAAAGTTTGATTTGACTAATTTACATGGAGGATTCGAAGATTTCATTGGAAAGGTTTTATTATTTGGAGTTGGAGATAATTCAAGGGAAGGTTTTAAACTTGCAGCCTTTTGAGTTGATTCAGTAATAATTGTAGAAGGAGAAGATTGCGGATGAGAAATTCTCAATGGAGTTTTATAAATATTTGAAGACAACTTTCTGCCTGTTGTTGTCGAAGTTAACATTTGTTGTTGTTGTTGTTGTTGCTGTTGCTGTTGTTGTTGATTATTCTTATTCTTATTGTTATCGTTATTACTGTTATTATTATCCATTATATTTAAATTAACAGAACTTAAAACAGAAGGAGTATAACCAGTTCTTGAATTTCTTTTGATTTTAGGGGTAGTTAAATCCGGAGTTTTGAAGAATTTATTTAACATTCTTTGAGTTGAAGGAGTGCCAAAATTGTCAAATAAAAGTGGATCATTTTCCTTTTCAGTTGTTGTATCACCTCCAGTTGCTAATACAGTTGTAAAATCTGAAATATTTGGAGTCGTCTCAATGAAATCAGATAATCTGAAGGTTCTATCAGCGGTTGGAGTTTTCATATTAAAGAAATCAGGGTGTTTTAAATTTTGATTATAAAACTTTTGCTGAGGAGAAGAATTCAATTGATGTTGTAATTGAATATGATGTTGCATTTGAGACTGAGAAATAGGACTAGCAGAAATAGAAGGAGGAATTTGAGAAGCAAAGACCTTATCAATGAAGGGTGTCCAACCTGAAGTAGCCGTGGATGTGTTTGTAGTTGCGTTTGCAGTCATTGTTGTTGTGGCAGTTGTTGTTGTAGCATTGGTAAGAGAGGAAGATTGAGTAGTTGAATTCTTAGCCAACTCGGAGTCTAGCAGGTCGTCAAACATTTTCGACGGAGACGAGCTCAGGTTGAAAAACTTGTCTCTGTGGGAAGCCATTGTAGTGAAATTGGAAATGGGGAAAGAGAAGGAAAAGGAAAGGAATGGGGGAATAGAAGGGTGTGGTAGTGATGTAAACAAACAAATAAATCACAGCAGAGCGCGAATTGTGAAACTGCAACTGAAATTAGCAAAAAAAGAAAAAGACCGTGTTTTGTGGCACAGTAAACAAAAATTAAATTCTGTGGCGCAGTTCACCGTTGTGGCTGTGCCGTTTTTTTTTTTGCCACCGGTTGCGGCTTGACTTCTCCTCCTTACGTGGCGGTACCGGTCACGGTGGCGGTGCACTGAGTTTCATCCATTTTGTTATTTTACGATTTTGTTATTTTTGATTACTTTGTCCTTTTTTATAACTTCTGTCTGACCGTTTAACATCACTCTCCTTTCCATACCCTTTTACATTTTTAAATTTTCTACTTCTTCTAATGATCGCCGAAATCCTTATTTTGGATGATTCAAGTCCCAACAATTATTCTCCCCCAAGTTTTATAACAAGTTCTTTCCATTCAAACTTAATAACTTGCTTTACTGATGCTTTAGATTTAGTTAAATATTTATTAACCTTACCAAACTACATTATAAATGAAAATTATCAGAGGGTAATAAACTCTCAAGAAAAAGAAATCTATTATCCAATAGGTATTATTATAAATGATAATTTTTCTTTTGATGATAATTATATATCAAAATTAAATTTTATTACTTTATTGGAAGAAAGATTTAATCATTTAAATATATTAATTGATTCAATTCAGTTTACTAATTTAAATGGTGACTTTTTAAAATTCAAATCAAATTTATTAATAATATCAAATTTAATTAATAAACGTTTGTTAAGAATCAAAACTTGGGTTGGTTTAAATAAGGATATTGATTTACAATCTCAATCAAAGCTAAAAATTAATTCAATGATGAACTGTTATAGTTTAGATGATAAACCAAATAATTATTACAAGTTATTTAATAAAATTCATTATAAAGATTTATTAATAATAAATAATCATGATCAATTTTATTTTGATAATTTCAATAAATGGGGGTTTCCTGCTTATCAGCTGACTTCTGATGAGCTATTATATTGTGCTTTTCTAATGCTCAAAGAGTTTATAAAAGATGATTCCGAAGATATAACGTATATAAATGAATATGAAGATGATAATGGTTTATTTGGATTGTTGTTCAACATTAGAGATAATTATAGGTATGGTAATCCATTTCATAATTTTAGACATGCAATTGATGTTACTCAAGGTACTTATTACTTTATTAAAAAATTACAAAATGATAAAAGTTGGAATTTACAATTTTCAAAAAAGGAAAAAATTGCTTTATTATTAGCTTCAATTGGCCATGACTTAGGTCATCCCGGTATAACGAATTTATTTTTAAAAATTTATCATTCACCAATTTCAATTAAATTACATAATTCTTCTGTTTTAGAAAAATATCATATGAATCAATTAAATTTAATAATATCAAATTATAATATAAATAGCTCATTAAAATTAGCAATTAAAGAATCAAATTTATTAATTAAAAATTCAATTTTGGCAACTGATATGGCAAATCATGATAATTATGTTAAAGAAATCGATCAATTTTTAAATTATAACAATTTAAATGAAAAAATTCAAATGTTAGGCTCCTTACTATTAAAATGTGCTGATATTTCAAATGTTTGCAGGCCTTTAGATGTTTCCGTTAAATGGGGTTTATCTTTGGGTAAAGAATTTAAACAAGTTTTAACCTTAGAACACATTCTAAAAGGCGAAACTACAATCGATGTTTCTGTTGATGATGATGATTTTGATAATAACAATAGTCAGTTAGACTTGAATATAATTAAATTAATTAATCCAAATGATGCCATTAAATTAGTTCCAACTTTATCAAGTTCACAAATGTTTTTCATCAATAGATTTGCTTTAGGATTCTTTCAAAAAATCGGTGAAAATATTCCATCTTTAAGATTTTTAAAGGATCACTTAGAATCAAATGCATTATACTGGGAAAAGGATATTGAAAATCAAAAAAATGAAGAGGGAATATAACCTTCCAATTTGGTTATATTTAATTAAAAGTCAATTAATATTTTGGCTATTTACAAATTATTTTTTTTAGTATTTTTATTTTTATTGTTATTATTAGTACTCGTATCATTATCGTTATTATTTTTTTGTTTTTTTTATTGCTTTTTGCTATAGAGTTTGCTTGATTACCTTAAATCCTTTATTTCTTACCTCCCTGTTTCAGTATTCCCAATTTTTTCTCATTACTACATCCTTAATTCCAAGCATTTTTTATAAAGGACCTTTATACATCTTTTTCTTTTAATTGTTTAAGTATTTCCCTTTGTCTTTTTTTTTTTTTTTCCTATTTTTTATTAAATATCATAATTTTTACATTTGTTGTTTTTTTATTTTACTTTACTTTACTCTATTTTATTTAATATACCAGTTTCTAACTATAAATTTTTTAATTTAGTGAATAGAATTAACTTACCCAGTAGTTAGTTACCCTCTTCAAAGCAGGCAAGTGACTCGCGCCACTCGAAGTCAAAAATGAACAACTCACCGAGTCAATTCAGTGACTTCTGGAGTCTCAGATATAAAGCTCAGCATATCTCCACACAGACTACCGTCAAGCCAAGTCTCAACCGAAACCGTCTACCCTTTTATCCCGTTAAAATATTCATTTCAAATCATGTTTTCTAGATCATTATTGGCAAATTCTACAAGATTAATTACCAAATCCCCAACAATTTTAAGATTATCGGCAATCAGATTTAATTCAACACAATCACTTAATAAATTAAATGTTGAATCATTACCATTTACATTTTCAAAAAAACCAATATTAAGATTCACTGAAGAACATGAATATATAGTGATTCACCCCGAAGAAAATGTTTCATTCATTGGTATAACTAAATATGCAGCTGATGCACTTGGCGATTGTACATTTGTTGAATTACCTGAAGTTAATACATCCTTTGCTAAAAATGATGTTTTAGGTTCAATTGAATCTGTTAAATCTGCAAGTGAGATATATTCTCCATTGGATGGTGAAGTGATTGAAGTTAACGAGATCTTGAATGATGATCCTTCCTTGATTAACTTGGATCCAATGGGCAATGGTTGGATTGCCAAAATTAAGAATTCATCCGAATTTAACTTAGATGAAAGTGACTTGTTGGATGAAGATGCTTACGAAAAGTTATTACAAGAACATGATGACTAAGTTTTCCTGTTTTTTTGTTTTTTTTTTGCTTGTGTTGATACTCGATATATAATATTATTTATTAATAAATTAAAATAAAGTCCTTTTATTTTTTTTTAAGTTAATTTTTAATGAAATGAATAAATAAATAACGAAAAGATAAAATTAAAAATAATAAAAAAACATTCTAATCAACGCTAATTTAAATTTTCTTTTCTTGCCTTAGCAGGATCTCTATCCCATTCTTCTTCGGTCTTGGTCTTTAACTGAATAGCATGAACCCCACATTCACTAATCTCGTAATCTAATAACTTATAAACTAATCTATGTCTAGCTGGTAAACTTTTAATGTTTTTAAATTCATTTGATATTATTATAATATTAAAATGTGATTCATTCATATTACGATCATCCATCTCTAATCTTTCCTTATGTCCTGCATGTTTCCATGAATCATTCTTAATCAACAAAAAAGTGGGTTTAAGTTCAGTTTCTAATTTTTTTTTAATTGATAATTCAATTGGTCCCCCTTGGAATTTCATCTCCGGTCTTGCACAAGATCCTAATTTTGCTGTTGATTGCGACATATTTCTAATTAAAGTTGTCTTATTTATTAAGAATTTTGTATTCCTAAGGAGCATTTATTAATAAAAATGTTCTTTCTTATTTAACTCTCATAAATATATTGATTCAACTTTTTTTTGTGGAGATATAACTTATTAAAAGGCTGCGCAAAATGTGGCTAGTTGAAAAAAAAAAACATAATGTGGCGCACCAAGGAAAGGAAAGGAAAGGAAAGGAAAGGAAAGGAAAATTAAATACATTATCGGCTCCTATCCAATTTAGATGCCTCTTGAACCAAAAACCTTATATTTGATAGTTGTATACCCTACGAACAGATTCCATTTAGAATACAAATAAGAAGGTACAATTATAAAGAAAGCTATAGAAATAACATTGGCGATAATCGCGGAGTTATTGTTTGTTCTCTAGTCAAGTAACCAGATTTCTAAAATTCGCTGTTCCGTCAAACCAGTTTTTCTTGGCCGGAAACAAACCATCCATATATTTGCATAAATTATAACAAGATCTCGCGATGAAACAATATATTGATATTAATGTGGCCCCTGGTTAAGCGACATGCTGAGCCTCCTCCACATACATGCCCACTTTTTAGTTAAAAACCAATTCAAAGCAAACATAAAATGCTTGAATTTAATGAACATAAACTATACATATGAACTCTCTAGTTTAAATTGGTAACTTGAAAGAATAAGAATAAATAAATTAATAAAAAAAAAACTTAAGATCCAATTCCAGTCAATAATATAAATGGCGATGTGGTTTGTCCCCACGCATGTGTGGTGGCGCCCTTAAAATCAACCAATTAAAGTGTGGTATACGTTTCATTTAATTACCCCCCACACCCTGGTCTTTCTTAGATCATCTCCTGATACTTAATGGAAATGACTTAATTCACATGTGAAACATTAATTGATTTCTATTGATTATAATATTACAGTTTACTTCAATGCTACAATTGACTTAATTCGAATTGAAAGATGGAAAACCAGTACTTACTAACTTTGAGTATAAAAGAATAAAAAATAGTAAATAAAGAAAAGGCAATATTCAATTGATCTCATACAAATAAAAGTATACGCTTTACGTCCGCATATGATATTCATACTAAATGATTAATTGGACAACTTGAAGGCTAGCTCAGTAGTCATTACCACCTCTACCGCCGTATGAATTGTTATTATCATTTCCGTAAGAGTTGTTGTTATCGTTTCTAGATGAACCATAGGAATCATTGGATGAAGAACCATAAGAATTGTCATTGTCATTTCTGGATGAGGAACCATAAGAGTTGTCATTGTCATTTCTGGATGAAGAACCGTAAGAATTGTCATTGTCATTTGAAGAGGAACCATAAGAGTTATTGTTATCGTTTCTAGATGAAGAACCGTAAGAATTGTCATTATCGTTTGAAGAGGAACCATAAGAGTTGTCATTGTCATTTCTAGATGAAGAACCGTAGGAATTGTCGTTATCATTTCTAGAGGAGGAACCGTAAGAGTTGTCATTGTCATTTCTAGACGAAGAACCGTAAGAATTGTCATTATCGTTTGAAGAAGAACCATAAGAGTTATTGTTATCGTTTCTAGAAGAACCATAAGAATCATTGGATGATGATCCGTACGAGTTGTCATTATCGTTTCTAGATGAAGAACCGTAAGAATTGTCGTTATCGTTTGAAGAAGAACCGTAAGAATTGTTGTTATCATTAGAAGAAGAACCATAAGAGCTGTTACTGTTGTCGTTACTGCCCTTGTTCTTGTAACTGTTGTAAGCCTTAGTGGCACCTTCCTTCACTTGAGTTTGGAAGCTTTGGTCTTGTAATTTGTCTTTAACAGTGTCGAATAAACCCATTGTGATTTGATATGTGATGAAGTAAAAATATAAGCTTCAATGAATAAAAGTAAACGAGAAATGAAACGTTTGCAGAAAAAAAAGGATAAATTGACTGCAATTTATAGCTGAATTTCAAATTTCAGTTGGCAGAGTTATAAACTCCACTGAAATTGCAGACCTCAAAAGAGTGGCACACATCAGCAATACATCATCATAACACAGTTCCTCCCCCATATATTTATGGATCAGATTTGCCGGCTTGGGTCGGAGGTAGCAATCGCGAATTTCAGAAAACTATTTGTTTTTTGAAGTCTATTCTGTGCAAAAAGGTAATTGATTTTAATAAAATTCAGCTGATGGTTAGGTTGATAAAGTGGAAATCATATCAAATAACAGTATTGATATTTACAGTCCAAGTGAAGCTGTTACAAAGCTATGAGTTTAAATACTATAGACTAAATAATTTGTTCTTTATATTAATGGGTAAATATTGTCAATAATTCCAAACCGGAAAAACTGCAGCAGTGCGCGCTTATTATATATATTATTTTAGAAATGTCTATAAAAAAATGAGAATCGAATAATATGCAAAAGAAGCTTGAGGTCCGGTCTCTACTGAAAGCCAAAAAGATTCGATGAAATGAACGCGAACGCCAGTAGAATAAAAGGTTCCGTTCCCAGACCGGTTATTCACGATCACGTGGTCGGTGTCTGAATTTTGTCTAAGCGGTGTTGCCTTGACTGTTGGGTTAAAAATCCCAACGATACTTAATTGGTTTTTTCAGATCTCTGATCGAAATGTACGTCAATATCGGAACATGTACGTCAGGCATTCTTTGCTTACATACTGTAGTATATTACAACCCCTCCTGATAAGAATATCTAATAGTAATTTTGATATAGTAGATTGATTCAAAATCCTTACCTCTTGATATTTTTATATGGTGAGGTGGATACTCTTGTAGGGCGACCACCGCACGTGCCCCGCCTGGCTGATTACGATAGTCTATAAAGTGGTGTAACCACATCTTAGATCCGATCGGTGAAAGATATTATAAAACGTTTAATTAAATTTTTCCAAGACTGTGCTCATCACTCATCACTCATCACTAAACATAGAGATCGTTTAAATTCTGATATCTAATTAAGAGGTTTTGATAAGCATTCCCTATCGCCATGTCTATTATGGAGAGTTTGAGATCAGAAGAACTGCCAAAAAGGCATGAAATAGAGGTTACCAATCCCATAACATGTCCAATATTCGAGATTAACCACGATTCAAACTATGTTTTCACGCCACTTTCAAATGTCATAAGGGGAAAAGTTTCCTTTGAATTTACTAATTACGCAAGTAATATTATCTCCATTGAAGTAGGATTTAAGAATACGGTTCAGTTAAACAATAGGTATATAAAATTCAAAAAACAAAGTAAGGCTAACCTTGGTGTAGATATTGATATATCCAAAGATGCTAATATTGAATATGTTAAAAACACTTTTTCTAATAGTTCCTTATTTGAATTTAAAAAACCGGTGTTTATGAGTATTGATTTTGATAAGGGTGAACCATTTGGTCCCCGTAACTCCATGGTATTTCCTTTTGAATTCTCCTTCCCAGATGATGTGCCTTCTTCTACGTTTGAAAAAGGTACTCACCATAAAGGGTTTTATATCAATGTTCTGTATTGTCTATTTGTCAGAGTGACTTATCTTTCTTGTACAGATCTCGATGCTGACAATGAAAAAAAATTAACGTATTTGGATTATGCGGTTCCTATCAGATATCAAGATGAATGTGCTTTTAATGTGGCATTTGATGATGACTCAAATTATGCCGTTTCCTGTTCTAATTTATTTGAAAACAAGTTAATACAAACCACTAATCTTCTTCACAATGTGTTATCTTCTCATAATACCGAAACTAGTGATACTTCAAAGAATACACCAATCAAGCCTTTTTGGGGTAAGTCAAAAGACAAATCAAAATATAAAAAAGCTTCATTGGATATTATTTGTCGAATTCCAAAAGCTATTAATGTTTTAAATACCTTCAATGATTTTGAATTGGAATTTATTAATCCAAATGCGAATAACTTGGAAGATTTTAGAAGCATAGATGGTACGTCCACTGGGTTTGGCTCTTTTAAAATTGAGAATATTAAGATATACACCACACAATCAAGGTATGTGAAGATTAAGCAAGGTCTAGATGGTATAGAGAAATATGAACTTGTCTTTTATGATCAAGAAAGAGATCAAATCCGAGATCCTATTTCTTTTGATATGGCCAATTTTGAATACGATAAATCAGCAAAAACGGCAAGTTGGAAAGTGAAATTAGGAGATTTAATATCAATCCATAGAAAACATTATAAAAATAAACCTATTGCTTGGTTTTTAGGTGATCAACAAATTATTGGTAATTTCAGAATAGGTGATATCTTCCAAAATACTAATAGATTTAAGGTTGAAATAACTGTAAGAAATAACAATAATAAGTCATTCAAATATTCTTTCCAAAGGGAAGTTACTTTTGAAAGAAGAGAATATGACTCAAATAATGATTGGACATCTGGTAACATAAGTTCTTCGAAAGTCAATTTGTTCCATAGTGAGCATGGTGGATTTTCAGACGGTCATCACAGAGTTTCCACTGATTATATCAGTCCAATAAAGCTGACGAGTGTTGAACCAACACATATGGTTAAGTGGTATGACAAACGAAAGGACTTCGAAGCGTGGGGTATTACTGGAACTTGGAGATCTTTCTTTGATGGACGAGAATTTGGATATCATACAATCCGTGGACCTGATGCAAGCTCCTTGCAATAATTTTATAGATGTACAAAGATCACGAATTATAGAATTAAAGCTTAATAAAAATGTGAAACCTATAGAAATTTAATAAAAGTACAAATAGTAGACATTAATAATTATCAAAAGTACATAGGAAGAAAACTATTAATCAAAATAATAATAACAGTAACAAAAACATGTCACAGATAATTGATTGCAACAAAAAAAGGTTGAATTGAATTTAACCGCTAAATCTATTTTTTTAGACAACAGAAAGTAAACACTTAATGTCCATAATATCACTTACTTCCTGTATCTGCAATAAAGAATCTCTGCGATCGCCTTATTCTTCTTCTTCTTCTTCACTTTTAATCTTCTTGGCTGTTTTTTTAGGTTTAACCTTTTCTTCTTCATCATCATCATCTTCATCGTCGTCATCACCTTGCTTCTTGTCAGCTTTAACCTTTGTAGCTATCTTCTTTGGTTTAGATTCTTCCCCTCGGGTGGCTTTCTTTTTTGGTTTCTCTTTTTCCCTAGCTTCTTGATTTGATGTAGACTTAGTCTTTTTCACTAAGTGCTTCTTTGGGGCCACTTCTTCTTCTTCCTCTTCTTCCTCTTCCTCTTCTTCCTCTTCCTCTTCTTCCTCTTCCTCTTCTTCCTCATCCTCTTCTTCCCCCTCTCCTTCTTCTTCTTCTTTGTCTGATTCAGACTTGGCCTTTTTACTTGTGCGTTTCTTTGGGGTCGCTTCTTCCCTCTCATCACCACCCTCGACTTCTGCCTTTGATTTAGTCTTCTTGGTTAAGTGCTTCTTAGGGGCCTCCTCTTCTGATATATGTTTAGCCTTTTTGACTGAGTGTTTCTTTGGAGTGTCTTCTTCCTCTTCATCATGATCATCGCCATCATCCTCTGACTTTTTTATAACCTTCTTTTTCTTTTTATGCTTGCCTTCTTCTTCTTCTTCTTCTTCTTCGTTCTCCTCGTCATCATCTACTTCCTCTTCATCATCTTCACCTTTCGACGATTTGGTCTTCTTCTTGACCGTATGGGGAGTAGGAGAAGTGGTTTCTATTGGTGTCTGGACGGGAACTTGGATATACTGAACTTGAGGTTGGGCATATGGTCCTTGAGGTTGGGCATATGGTCCTTGAGGTTGGGCATATGGTCCTTGAGGTGGAAGATACTGAACTTGGGGTTGGCCATATGTCCCTTGAGGTTGGGAATATTGAACTTGAGGTGGAGGATATTGAACTGGAGATGGTGCATACTGTGCTGGGTTACTTGGGTCAGGAACAGCTGACGCTGTAACAGGCGCTGGACCAGGTGCAATAGAAACTGTAGCTGGGGTGGTAGTGGCAGGGGTTGGAGCTGGAGTTGGAGCTGGGGTGGTAGTGGCAGGGGTTGGAGCTGGAGCTGGAGCTGGGGTGGTAGTAGCAGGGATTGTAGCTGGGGTTGGAGCTGGGGTAGTAGTAGCAGGGGTTGGAGCTGGAGCTGGGGTGGTAGTAACAGGGGTTGGAGCTGGAGTGGTAGTAGCTGGGGTTGGAGTTGGGGCCGGTGCTGGAGTGGTAGTAGCATCAGCAGTTGGTGCTGGGTTCTTTGAGTCCAAAGAGGGTAATAGAGCACTTGGATCAGAAGTTGATAAATCACGTTGATAATCTGTATATGCATCCTTTGCTTCTTTTCTGACATTCAAAAACACCTTGTACATTCTCTCAACTAACATAGCATTTGAAACTATAGCCGTACAGATAAATGTAACTGAAACTGGCATGTTGGAGAAGTTAAGATGGTTAGTTTTCCTGAGATGTGAGTGCTATGAGAAGAAAGGAAAAGAGTTAACCTTGAGTTACAGAAGATGTTGCGGGGTGCAAGAAGAGCTAGTGTCGTGGTTATAGTTTGAGGAATCCAAGGAACGCCTTCAACTGTAAACATGGCCCCTTTGAGTGAGCCCTGCACAGCCGTCGATTCCTTTTTTACAAAAGATTGTTTATCATATTGCGAGAAATCCTAGAACTGTGCTTTTTTGATTCTTAGAGTATATTCTGAGTCTTCTCTGGAATAAACTACATAATGGGAAACTTGTGGTATCTGACTGGCAATGGTCAACTCAAAAGAGACAATGCTTGTTAATGTAATTAAATAGTATTCTTAACACTAAATTTGCTTTATACTGGTTCTTGTTAGATGGCCAGTTTAGTCTTTAACAAATTCCATCTGATTTTCCTTTATGATTAACAATTTTATTTATTATTCTATTTAGCCCTAAAAGGTTCTTATGTTTAGAGAGGGGTAGACTAGAGTTTAGTAGATAGTTAAGAAAATAGAATAAGTTTCTCCCCTTATCACGATTTTCATTGTGTTCTTGATCAATTTTTTTCATAATTTCTTTGTTACAACTTATTTCAATTTTTCTATCTTTGGAAGTTAAATAGTTAAAAGTATTAAATTTCAATTTTTTTATTCAACTGATTGTTATAAATCAGTTTGGAAAATTCACTTAAATTACAGATTTAAGATAGGAAAATATTTGTATGCGAGAAATTTGTGGAGATGAATAAAAAAATAATAGCTATAAAACAGCTTCCTCATATTTCTTAAATAACTTGATTTTCATTGTTATATAATATGAAAACAAAAAATCGTTGGCATCTTAAAATAATATACAGATATATTTAAATACTTAAACAAAATAAAGTAACCGGTTTATTGTAAAGTTGACAATAATTGTAGTAAAATATTTCTTGTGGCAACATCTTCTCTTAATAAACTAGCAAATGTATCATCTCTTAAATGTTTAGGCAGTCTTTCCTTTAATGCAACTTTAGCATCTAAATTATCCGCAAGTCTCAGATAACATCTAATAACATGTCTTAAGAGTCTAGTTGTTGGATTTATAGCTAATTGTTCAATCATCAGATGTAAAACATTGGCAACAGCGTCAAATCTATCATATGTCTGACAAACATAAGCTAAACCAGCATCATCCACTAAAATCTTCTGAAGAATAAAAATAGCCACGGTTTTACTTAATTCACTGGAGGATTCCATAATTTTTAAACAAAGTGGAATAATTTCCGTTGTTAACAAAAATTGTATGACTTCAGGAGTATCATTCTTAACTAAAGCCCCAATAACACCCAAAGATGTTAATCTTAAATATTCAAATGGTCTTTGTTTCGAATTTGTGTTCAAAAATGGGTATAAAAACAATGGAATTTGAGCATTGAGGAAGGGTGTTCTAGTATCTGGATGAGAAGCAACGCATTGAAGCAAGGCCAATGCATTACAGACTCTATTGGAAGCTGGTGTAGTCAAAACTGGTGGAGATAACGAAGGATAAACAGCAATGATTTCTTCCAGTAAACTTGTCATAACACCAAAAGAATTCCATAACACTAGAGCTAAATGATCATAAGATTCTCTCTTTTTACCTAATTCTAGTAGAGCTTGCTCTTTATCCGGACCGTAAACCAATTCAATAATCCAAGAATAAACTTTTTCATCATTTAGTGCTTTACTAACCGTGCCTGATGCTGAAGGATTAGATGAGTCGACGGTAGACACATTCGCATCAACTGGGGTTGATACATCACTAGTGCTTGAATCTAATAACTGAGTATGAGTCTGGGAAGGTGTTGGAATTTGTGATTGGCTCACCTGCTGCTGGTTATGCTGTTGCAAAGAAGCTGCTTGCAATTGCTGAGCTAGCAAAGAAGCATTGGTTTGTTGGGGAAAAGTTCTTTGCTGATTGATTTGGTTTTGCAAGAGAGTTGGGTCTTGACTAAAATTCTGTCGTGGGAACATTAGGAACTGTCAGTAGGGAATTCTGTATGAATAGTGGGTATCTGGGAGAGTTAGCGGTGTGGTATAAAGAAAAGAATCTGGAGTCGACGATTGTCACAAGGCAAGTGTATTAAACTGTCCAAGTCTCGATTAGTTGGAGTTTTTTTTAGTTGAACTCTGTGCGACTGAGAACGAGCCAACCACATTTCCGCAAACACCCTTCTGTTCTCAGTTATAACTTGAGCCGTTATCATATACTATAAATTCTACTACAATATTTAGGTAGATGCAAAAGAGTTTTAATTTCAAAGGCAACTATACAAAAACCAATTTAACATAAAATAAAGCCCAAATGCAGAACAAAGGAAATAAAGAAAATGAACCTTTTAAAATCATCACAACTCCTCAAAACTAAACATCAGGAATAACGTATCCCATTCGTTCCCTTGTCACATGCAAAAGATCCCAATGTCTCCCTTGGGGTCCTCTAATCATAACATCCATACGAGCACAATCCTCATTCGGATCATCTTTATCGCCCAACCAAAAATCATGTACAGGTTGGAATCCAAATCTTATATAAATTGGAATATTGTTCAGCGAACTGCTCTCTAAATAACCTATTCCATTACTTGGATCAACATAGTTTTTGAACATATAATCAAACAATATTCTAACATTACCTTTTCCTCTAGCAGCAGGAGTAGAACCTAAATAAACAAGAGTCCACAGATTAGTTGCATTTGGTTCATCCCTTAATATCTCTTCACATTCATCATGCAGTCCTTTAATTAAACCACCAAACATTCTCTTCCTACCTTCTGCACCCACTAACCATGCATATTTTGCGAAACCCGATTGAACCATAGTTTTATAACTTTCAACACTTGCAGAATCTGGGCCAGTCCATAATGCTACGGTTTCAAATGAATCCCTCTTTTCATGTCCTTCTCCTTTTATAGCAACAACGTACCCTTCCAAGATATGCGAATACACAAACGATTCAAATAATAATAGATCGCATCGTTCTTTAAACTCCATATCATTTTCTAAATGTCTTGTACAATATCTAGTAACTTTATCTTCTTTAAAAGACTCGAATAAAGTCCTTGCTGCTTTCTTGTAGTCTTTAAGTGTCAACAATTCCGGTTGGGCCATTGCTAGCGAGGTTGTAATTTTTGAAGATGACATCATTGGTTCTTGATTTATCATTCCTTGGACTTTCAACAGCGTACGGACAACTCAAGGAGTTTTTCTAGAAATATATAGAGGCGATAAATCTATAGTACAAAAAAATGAAGAACTACAGAAACCCTACTAAGTGGTTATATACCGCATTTTATTGACATTTTTAGCTTGTCGTAGTTAGATTGATAGCACTTAGTTGAATCGCGGTTATTGTGTTTGGAAAACGTAGACCAACTTTCTTGAGTTCACCCTCTTGCAAGATTATGATGTATCAGATCTATAGGCTTGCATTGGTTATTTACATTACAGTTAAAAAGTTAACAAATCCCAGAGTCACGGTAAATTTATGTAATAGTATTGTAGTAAATGCAAAAAAATTAAATAGGAAACAAAAACAAAAAGCTCTTATAAGGTTTACTTGGCAACTGATATGTCGTGAATTTCATAATCACGATGATCTCTAACATCTTTCAAATACTTCCATTCTTCACCTTTAGGGCCTCTAATCATAACATCCATTCTACCGCAGTCACCATTTATATCATTTCGATCACCTAACCATATGTCGGCAACTGATCTCAAACCAAACTTTTCGTAAATCGGAATATTTTGAAGATGAGAACTTTCTAAATACAATAAACTTTCTGTTGGATCAATATAATTATTAATCATATATTCAAAGACTGCTCTAACATTACCTTTTCCTCTTGCAGAGGGTGTCGAGCCTAAGTAAACCAAACTCCAAACATTATCCCCATTTTCCTTGTCATAAGATAAAATACGATGGGCTTCATCATGTAGTACTTTAAATAAGACACCGAAAACTCTTTTGCGACCTTCAGCGCCAGTAATCCAAGCCAATCTTGCAAATCCTGATCTTATCAATGTAATATAATCGTCAAATGTTTGACCTGGCCCAATCCAAACAGAAACTGTTTCAAAAACATCTTTATTTTCATGATCATCACCTTTAACAGCAACCACTAAACCCTTTAATATATGGGAATAAACATAAGCTTCGTACATTAACAAATCACATTTTTTCTTTAGTTCAGGATTCGTATCTTCCAAATGACGTGAGACATACCTTGCAACACCATCATCCGGGCCAAAGGATTCATATAGAGTTCTTCCTGCTTTCTTATAGTCTTTTAAAGTCAACACTTCTAATTTAGGCCTAGGTTTAGAAGACGCAGTTGTAATATTACTTGTGGTTGATTGCGTACTATCAACTTTATTCATAGGCATCGCTGGGAAAGTTAAGTGAAAGATAAGGGGAAAAAATTAGTGTGGAACAAAGAAATAAAGAAGAGGTAATGGCAATTGGAGTAAAATAAAAGTCAACAACTTAAATGTGTGTGACAATCAATGGGAAACGCCGATTGTTGGACAAAAAAGTTATAAACGGTAAACAGTTTTCTTAAGTTCAATCAGACATCATAGAGAACAGATTATATGTGGTGAAAACCTTTTAGAAAGCGCCATTTACAGATGGTGCAAGCGAAAGGTTGCAACTTCCCATAACGGCCACTCCAGCCGGTCTCGATAAAAAGCATCGCGATTACTGAGTTTAGGTGAAATATGCTAATAAGGTTATTAAAAGACAAAAAACTAATTGCAATTGGTAACATACAACAAGAATGAACTAAATACTGATATATATTATTGAACTACCTGCCACCAAAAGAACCCATTTTATAGTGAAAAATATTAAATCTGATAAAAGAAAGACAGTTCGACGAATAATGCGCCAGATAGGTTAGATGTACTATGTTCATTGACTAAATCATGAAAAAGTAAACAAAGATATTAATATCAGCGGATTAAATGATCAATAAGATATGCGTAAGGTGATAAATGAAAATGCAGTGGAAAAAATCAAAAACAATGTGGAAAAGAGAATGTTTTAAAATGAAAAAGGTGACTCAGGTATAACATAAATTTAATTGTTGTAAGGGAACTGAAACAAACCTTTTTCTTTAACGTAATGTAAGCATCAAATCTTCAACACTTTTGGAACCTTTTCGGGTATTTCTTGGGGCAAAAAAGTCTTCTTCTTGCTCACGAACTTCAAATAATTTCCAAAACTTCAAATTCTCATCTGCTGCCAGAGTAGCTAAAATTGTTCCATCTGGAGATAAACAACTATTTAAAATTCTTGATTCGTGTGCATTCATAATAACACCGGTTTTCTGTAATGTTGGATAGCTATAAACTGTAATATCATTATTTGGAAATCCGTGTGTTGCCGATATTTCATTTCCTATACCGTTGGAATAACCCCATCGTAAAGAAGAAACCTGAGACTCGGTTTCAATTGTATTAATTCTAGCACCGGTTGAGGTATTCCAAAAATGTATTTTACGACAAGAAGACCCTCCACCTGTAGCCAATAATGAGTTTTGAGTTGGGCACCAGGCTAATGCCTTAACTGCAGGGTTATGGGCCGTTTTGGTGAATTGTGGGATCGAAGCTCTTGCATCCCAAATGTTAACAATATTATCATTACCACCAGAAGCAAATTGGGTTCCATCAGATCTCCATTCAATACCACAAACCTCTGCAATATGACCATTCAAAGTGGATGTTATATGATTGGCAATTCTAACGTCGTGATGACACATTTGACCCGACCTTGAACCCGAAGTAACAAGGTGATCATTCCAAGAATGCGAACTGATTCTTGTATCAGAGCCTGTCATCGTTCTTAGTTTTTCATTCATTTCATAGTTCCAAATTTCTATAAGTCCATCATCCAAACCAACAGATAAGTAAACTCCATCCTCAGACCATGAAATTGAGGTCACTATAGAATCACATTCAGCAGCAACATTGACACTACCAGTTGTAGCATTCCAACAATAAACAGCATTCTCCAATGCTATAGCCAAAATGTTTTCAGAAGACCAAGATAACAAATTCAGGTAGAAATCATCTACTAAACCAGGTGCATCAAGGACCTTTTCCGGGCATGTTGGAATCTTTTTTAACCTTGCTTGGGCAGCGGATGTAGAAATTTTTGGTTTATTCTTAAATTGGTTGGATTTTAGTTTAGAGGTTTTTTTTGATTCTGGAGCAGCAGGTTGAAATTGCAAGATTCTTTCTCCAACTTCTAAACCACAAGCTTGAGCAACTGTATCTTGATAAATCTTTGATGTCTGGGATTCAATATGATCATTTGGTAGATCAAAGGTTAATGGTAACTGTTCTTCTAAACTTAACTTACCAGAGGTGGTTTGCCTGGATGGAATGAATCGATCTAACATTTCATTTGTATAAGTTCGACGCAATTTTTTTGGAGAACCTAAGAAATCGGCAGATTTGTTCCTTGAATGTGATGTTTCCATATCGATACTAAATCTTTTTGAAGACAGTGACCAATCCGAAGAAACTACATTAAAATTTGGAGATATAACTTTTTGTGTATCTATGATGGATGCTCTACAATTGCTCATTAAGTTGGGGCTCATGCTTCCAAAAACTGTTCTATGTCTTGGGGTGTTGTAGGATGGCGTTCTTCTAATTGGACTGTGGTTTACCATAATAATGAATGTAAGTAGCAGTCAATAAATGCAAATATAAATACTGGAGAGAGTGAGTAAGAGAAAAAGGGTTGTTCGTCTATGAAAATAATATGGTTTTCTACCTAGATTTTATAATGTCTTTTGTTAAATATGAAGAAATTAAAATGAGGTGTACCTGGTATATAATTTCACTCAGTAAGCCTTCCCAGATGTATTAAAAATGTGACTATATAAATTAAAGGGTGCCCAAATTTGATTTAACGAGGTCCCAATCAAGAAAAATGCTGTTTCATTAGGATTCCACGAAAATACCCAAGACGACTTTAATTGGATTTGTTTATGTTTGGCCCAATACGGAAATGGCCGCTTGGGTAACAAAAGTCGCACTTTTATAATGATGTGAGGCGTCATGGAACTCCAATAGACACAAGTGGCAAAGCAACAAGAGTATTCGAGGCAAAGTAATATAGGGTGCACAGGTGTATTAAGCAAAGTTACCCGGCGAGTGCGACTTGTGAAATCTATAGGTGAGAAACATCTAAACAAGCCAGATCATCAGTTGTAAGTGACGAGCAACACAATTGAATTTAGTTGGATCAAACAATATACAACTGGTGTTTCATTGGAAAGGTACCTGTCATTATTTGCTAATACTTTAATTGCTGTTACACCTGATATATAAGAACCAATTTTCAGTAAATTCATCATGTCCACATTGACTTACAAGAAATTCGAAGATGTGGAAGCTAGTGGTCAGCTTCCTGATAAGATGACTGTTTTTCAATCTTGCCAGCAAACTTTCAATGCCAGTCCAATTCATGCTAAAAGATGCCGTCTACTACTATCTAGATTGTTAAGATTATTATACGCTGGTGAAACCTTCCCTAGAGTTGAAGCAACTAAATTGTTCTTCTCTGTCTCTAAGTTATTCCATCAGGAAGATGCTTCCTTACGTCAGTTAGTTTATTTAGCAATCAAGGAATTGAGTCCGATTTCAGATGATATCTTAATGGCTACTGCTTCTATTATGAAAGACATTCAAAATGGTGAACTTATCTATAAGCCAAATGCAGTTAGAACCCTTGCCAGAGTCTTAGATGCATCGACTATTCCTTCTGCAGAAAGACTAATGAAGAACTGTGTTGTTGATCGAAATCAAAATGTTGCCTCTGCCACTTTAGTTTCTTCTTATCACTTACTACCGGTCGCTAAGGATGTCGTTAAAAGATGGGCAAATGAAACTCAAGAAGCTATTAGTGCAACTAAGACCATTACTATATCTCAAAACACGAATATCGAAGGACTTGGTGGTTACAGCCATGTTCCTTCCTCAACATATATTTTCCAATACCATGCATTAGGTTTATTGTATCATTTAAAAAATCACGATAAAATGGCTTTAATGAAAATGCTTCAACAGATCAATGATCAACAACATTTAAATACCGCATTTGGATTTTTACTTTTAATTAGATTCATGGCTAAATTAGTGGAAGAAAGTCCAAATTTAATAGAAACATTAGCTCCACTTTTTAAGAACTGGCTAGGCCATAGATCCGAAATGGTTGAATTGGAAGCTGCCAAAGCTATTTTAAACTTAACCAATATTGACAATAGTTATGTTACTGCAGCCATCGAAACACTAAATTCTTTATTGTCAGTTCCAAGAACAGTTACTAAATTTGCTGCTGTTAGATTATTAAATAAAATTGCAATGAAAGATCCTGAAAAAGTTAGAATTTGCAATGTTGGTCTACAAGCTTTAATCAATGATCCTAACAGATCAATTGCGACCCATGCTATTACTACCTTACTCAAAACTGGAAGCGCTGATAACGTTGATAGCTTGGTTAAAACTATTTCTAGTTTTATGGATGATATTACAGATGAATTCAAAATTATTGTTATTGAAGCTATTGGTACTCTATCTTTGAAATTCCCAAAGAAATACAAATCGATGTTAGAATTCTTGAACGGTTTATTAGGTGAAGAGGGCGGTGCTCCAATCAAAACAGCTATTGTTGATGCGATCTTGGATATTGTTAAATTCATTCCTGAATCAAGAGATTTTGCTTTGGATATGCTATGCGAATTTATTGAAGACTGTGAATACACCAATTTAGCTACAAAGGTGATATTCATTTTAGGTGAACAAGGCCCAAGTACTAGCAACCCAAGTTTATATGTCAGACATATTTACAACAGGGTTGTTTTGGAGAATTCAATTGTTAGATGTGCTGCAGTCAGTGCATTAGCTAAATTTGCTTTAATTGATGACTTAGTGTTAAGGAATAGTATTGAAATTTTATTAAAGAGATGCTTACAAGATGTTGATGATGAAGTTAGAGATCGAGCTGCTTTAGCCTTAAAGTTTTTGTCATCTCAAAATAAAGAACAGGCTAAATCATATGTTGACCCTCAATTCAGATACTGGTTAACTGATTTGGAAAAACAATTAACCACCTATGTTAACAACGAGGACAAATCATCATTTAACACCCCATTTGATATTTCTGTTGTTACATCAATTACTTCAAAGGAATTGTTAGACCAAGAATATAAATTAAAAACATCTGCATTTGAACCAACAACTGAAACACACGTTAGTGAGGAAAAGAAGGATGAGTTTGCAGGTATGGGTCCATCTGTTAAGAGACAAATTTTATTAAAAAAATATTCAGAAGAGCTTTCAACAATCCCAGAAATTGCTGCTTACGGAGAATTAATTCATTCCTCATCTCCATCCGAATTAACAGACAAGGATTCTGAATTCATTGTCACCGCTATAAAGCATTTCTTCAGAGACCATTTGGTTGTGCAGTATGATGTTGAAAACACATTAGCAACCTCTCAGTTGTATAATGTCTCAGTTGTAGTTGAGCCAGAAAGTCAACTGTACGTTGAAGAATTTACTGTTCCGATAGAGGTTTTAAAACCAACTACTTCAGGTACAATTTATGTTTCGTTTACGAGACCTGATAAATTTGAACCTGCCACTTTTGAAAACAACTTAACTTTCTTGACTAGAGATGTTGATACTGAAACAGGAGAACCATACGAAGATGAAGAAGGCATTGAAGACGAATATCCAACTGATCCATTGACCGTTAATCCTGGTGATTTCATGTTACCACATTTCACAAACAGCTTCGACGAAACTTGGGCTGGATTAGGTAACGAAGAAAGCGGTGTTTTCAACTTAGGTGATTACAGCCTTACCGACATTGTCGAAGTTGTTGAAGGTGTTAAGAAATCTTTATGCATGCTACCAGTCGATCCGGCTCCATTGAATAAAGGTGATGTAAACTATACTTTGAAATTAGTTGGTACTACTATTGATCAAGATGTTGTTGCATGTATTCTAAGATATGTTAAGAACGGCTCAAACTTAATGATGAAGTGTCAATGTAGATCATCTAATCCGGAAATAACAGAAGGCATTATTAACCATATTGAATAGATATTTATAAATATCTTTTGTTATTTTCTAGACTTTTTTGAGTTTTAACGCTTTTTTATTGTGAAATTGTATAGTTATTTTTCACTCATAATTATTTCAATTACTTTTTATTTTCACTTCACTTCATTCTACTGTGATTATTTGTATTTCAAAAAAAAAAAAAGAAAGTATATAATCCCAGCATAAAAATTAAATCAAAAATTTATTACTTTTATTTTGTAGCTGATACGATATATACACATATATACATTTGAAGTCAATCTATGAAGTTTAAGAATAATATGAAAGTATCCATTTAATTATGTACATGGTATCCAACAACAAAAATATGGCAACGAAGGAAAAGCAAAACGATAAAAATCCTTCCTTTATGTATATACAGGTGTAATTAGTTTTAATAATATGACAAGCCTATATTAGGGAAAAATGAGTCAAAATATACTAAGAACAGAAGAGAAAGGCTTTCAAGTTTTAAAAAGTTATTTAGATTTCAAAGCCAAAACCTTTCATACATGTCTTATATTGGCTAATCATCTCTTGACATTTTGGAGAATCAATACCGTTAATTAAAAGACATTCATCTCTCGAGGATTTTTCAGGCTTGCAGACACAGCATGGCTTTGGTTTGGCTATAATTAATAAGCAAGTTAGATTGTTAGTAAGATCAATTTTGACAAAAATAACAACGTTGTTTAAAATTATTACCCACTAGGACAAGCAGCAGAATCAGAATTTTGGATAACACTTGATTCAGACATTTAAATAATAATTATTTGACAACGAACAAAGGGCTTGTTTTGGATTAAAGAAATTAAATGGATATTGTGCTGACGTTCGTTATACATGTCAGAATTTACTGCAAAACCCGACATGCGGCGCAGCAGTTTTAACAAATGTGGCGTGCGTCTGAAAAGTCACGCGCCACGTGAATGCTCCACCACAGGTTCCAGGTTTCCTGAGGATGCCACAAAATTCCATAAATTTCGATCGCTAGCCATACTCTCTATCAGCTGACACAGGAGAATAAACCAATAGTATATATGATATCTAGAAATTTCTGGCAATTACAGCCATGTGGTATATGGTGATCATGGTTGTGACGTACCCACTATTTTGAATGGTATAAAAGGATCAAGTTGTTCCTTAGTTTCCATCTTCTCTCTGGTCAATCTCAACCATCAGATAGTAATACTCAAATTAATATCAAATCTTAATTACAACTACAAGTTCAAATTACAAAACATAAACTAATGTCTTTATCAAGATTTACAGGTAACAATGATCCATTCTTTAACTTCTTTGGAAATATCAACAGAGAAGTTGAGGTTATGAATAGCTTATTTAACGATCCATTCTTCCAAGGTGTTAGACCTGTCGCCAAGAAGTCTAAGGAAGGTAAAGAGGTCGCTGAGAGTGACAAGAAGGAGAATAGAGTCACTCCATTTGGTTCTTCGTTATTTAGTGATTCCGATCTTTTGTTCAGCCCACCATTGGATGTCCATGAAAATGATACTGGTTATGATTTACAACTTTCAATTGCTGGTGCTCCTCAGGATAAGATTACAATCGACTTCGATAAGGATTCCCATTTATTAACTGTTAAAGGTGAAATTCCAGAAACAGTTAATGAAAAGAAGGATGGTAATAAAGTTGTCTACTCTGAAAGAGCTACTGGTAGCTTTTCGAGAAGTTTAACCTTACCTGAGAACGTTGATGGTGAAAAAATTGAAGCAAGTTTTGACAATGGGGTTTTACATTTAGCTGTTCCAAAGGTTCCAGAGTCTGCTAAAGATAAGAACACTGTTCACAGAATTGAAATTACCCCAAAGAAAGATTAAACGGTGCGTGTGATACCTTTTTTTAGTTTCGGTTTAAATAGTTTCTTATTTTATATAAAATTCGTGTGTATATCTGTTTTATTTTAATGGAAGTATAAATGTTATGGTATTATTTCTCAACTATTTTGTTGATCGTCCGTATTTCTGTCTTTCGTTTCGTTGATCGTCCGTAATCCGAGACTAGAGTTAAACGTGCCCTGCTTGACATTTTGGAAATTAACCTCTGCTAGCTCTACAAACAACAATTCAATCTCTTCTTTTCCATTGTATAGTGGTCCTGTAATAGGGTAGTTGTTAATTATGAAACTTCAGCCAACAATACCGGACCAGGATAGTTGTGAACTACTTGGTCCATTTGCATTATTTATCCAGTTAGTAATGGGTTTAGTTTCCATGTCTTCCCTTTTATGGAAAAGATCAAAAGAATTTCCTCAAAGACCATGGAAGATATGGTTTTTTGACGTTTCTAAACAGGTTTTCGGAGCATTGGGAATTCATTTTCTAAATTTGTTTCTAAGTATACTTGGTGGCAAATCTGATAATTTTATTTCTACACTATATGACAAATACACTTACACTCACGATATTGATGGTAAGATCACATTTACCAAGGACGACGAATGTGGAGATGGGTGTATTGATAACCCTTGTGATTATTACTTTCTTAATACTCTATTTGATACTACAATTGGAATACCCATCTTGTACTTTACATTACATGAAATATTTGCCTTTTTTAATTATTTGAAAGTTGAAGGTATTCAAAGTGGACAATATGGAACACCACCTAAATACTCTTATTATATTAAACAGCTTAGTTTATATTTTCTAGGCCTAATTTTTATGAAGATTATCATTTCGTTAGTTTTATTCTGTTTCCCATTGTTGATAACACTTGCAAGTTGGGTCTTAAGTTGGAGTGATGGTATACCTTCTGTTCAAGTCTTCTTTGTGGTATTAATTTTCCCGTTGGTCATGAATACTATACAATATTACGTTGTTGATAATATAATTCAAAGTCCAGAGTACCATCAAAATGATTGTCATTTATTACTCAAGGCTGATGAACACGATAACGAAACCACACCCCTACTTCCGGATGAAGAAGTTGCATCGCGTGAAGGTGTTACTAAGACCACCCCGTGATCAGGCAAATTCATTTACCGTATATTTTGATACTAAAAGATGATTCTAATGATGGGTAAGTTAACTGGAGAAGCTCACTTTTGATGTTGCTTATCAGCGCGGCCAACTGAGGGCCCTTAATTTGAAACGCGGTGTAGTTGAGCGCAAAAGCAGCTTTACTATCACTTTCCTTTGTTTTTTCTTTTCTAGGGATTCTTCAAACGATAATCTACCGCCATGTTTTGGTTCAGTAAAGGTATCTCTTTCTCCAGTTCAACACAAGAAAAGAGTTTGGATAGCAACATCCAGTACCAAGCTCAATCTTACCATAAACTGAAGTTTTTTGCCTTTGGAACTCTATTTTACTTTTTACTGATCATTTCTACTTTCAAACCTTTGGTTCAGTCATTGAATACTTCTAATCAAGGCTTCAAACAAGTGCAAAATCCAATTTTATCAAATGACTTCGCCGGAAAGAAAAATATAATTATGATGGTCACCGACGGTACTGGTCCTGCTTCAATAAATATGGCTAGATATTTCAAACAATATAGAGATGATTTGGAATATACGGATGTTTTAGAATTAGATAAGTATTTCATTGGGAGCTCAAGGACAAGAAGTGACTCCTCTCTAATAACTGATTCTGCCGCAGGCGCAACCGTATTTTCATGTGGCTTGAAAACTTACAACGGTGCGATTGCAGTTGATCCATTTAAAAATCCATGCGGTACCATTTTGGAAGCATTGAAACTAAAAGGTTATAAAACTGGCTTGGTGGTTACCACATCGTTAACTGATGCAACGCCAGCTTCGTTCAACTCACATGCTGACTTGAGAAGCATGCAGTCTTTAATTGCTTCTCAACAATTAGGCTTCAACACAACCTTAGGATTAGTTACAGATTTGATGATTGGTGGCGGTAGATGCTTTTATTTACCTGGAAGTTTAAACGAAGGCTGCCGGTCGGATGAAATTAATTTAGTCAATGAGGCTAATAATTTGGGATTTAGTGTTGCTTTAAACAGAGAAGAGTTTGACCAGTTTCAATTGGGCAAGAATGCTACGTTACCTTTACTCTCTCTATTGGCGTACTATAATATTCCTTATGATTTAGATAGAGATTCAAAAGTGTATCCATCTTTGGAGGAAGAAGTTGTTACCGCTCTCACCGTTTTATCTGAGGCCACTAAGGACTCTGAAGAAGGCTTCTTTTTATTAATCGAAGGTTCGAGAATTGACCATGCTGGCCACCAGAATGACCCAGCTGCACAGGTTAGAGAAGTTTTAGCATACGATAAAGCATTTAAAGTAGTTACTAACTTTGTTGATTCAACTGATGTTGAAACTTATGTCATTTCAACATCAGACCACGAGACTGGTGGACTAGCTGTAGGTAGACAAATTTCCCCTTCTTATCCCGATTACTTATGGATGCCAAGTGCTTTATTAAATGCAACTAAATCGAGTGAGTACTTGAAGTCGAAGTTAATTTCTTACAGAGCTGAATCCAAAGATGATTTATATAATTATGTCAAAACTGAAATTGTTGAAAAGAGTTTGGGTATTTATGACTCTACACCTAAAGAGATCAGAGCAATTATTGCCGCTGGAAATGATCCAGCTAATGTTTTAAATAATATGGTGTCGGTTAGAGCGCAAATTGGCTGGTCCACACACGGTCATACCGCAGTTGATGTTAATATATACGGCCACTCAAATACAGAACGTGGCAAGAATTTGATATATAAATACCTGTCTGGAAACCGTGAAAATACCGAAATTGGTAAGTTTTGGGAAACCATCACTGGTTCAGATTACAGTGAGACTACAAAATTATTAGAAGGTACTGTTCACAATGCTGAATCGTTATCAACTTTAGAGGAAGAGACTTCGAACGAAGATTCTAAATGGGGATTTATTGTTCACGATCAAGAAGACCCTGAACAATTAATCACTGATTCCAAATTAGCCATGTTCTATGAACACAATGCTAAACTTGTTTAGACACACTTTGCACTATTTAAACCTTATTTATTATATATTAGCTTAAATTTATTAGTTATTCTTTTGCCCCTTATCGTACCGCGCCACCCGTGCCACTCGTGACATTCGCGCTTTGTGTACTTATTTTACGTAAGCCTGATGGTTTCAGGTTTTTGTTGTTGTGTGTGGATGAAGTTGAAACTTCTTATCATTCCAACTGGTATGGCCCACAAAGACCATAATCCAATGTCAGAGGTTGATCCTAGTATATTTTTAACTACAGAAAAGGAGAATATGATTTCTTTGAAAAATAAAGTCATACCTTCAACTGAAGATGCTAAATTATCTCCCAGTCCAGTTTCTCAAAGAAGAAACATTAAGATATCACCTCTGAGAGATTCCAGAAATGAAGTAGATTTGACTCACACTGTTAATACAGATGATTGTATTCCACCTCCAACAGCAGCGAAAGTTGAAAACAGATATGTGTTGAATCTAGATTTCAATTCTCCCGCAAAGTTGCAATTTGGTGATAACGAAACTAATAAACCTACACTTCAGCCATGGATGCCTGATATTTTACATGATGAAAGCTGGCCTGAATTATCAGCTAATTCTGTTCAACATAACCAACATAAAGAGAAAGATGGTATCGATATGAATGATAGCTACAATCCCTATATGACGACGAACAGCAATATAGTAAATACAATGATTAAAAATGATTATTCTAGTACAAAGAAAAATACAGCTGCGTGGAAAAAATACCAGTCTGAACACTTCAAGAACCAATTAAAGATGAAACAGTTTGAATGGCTACCTACTAATGAAACCCAAGAGTTTGTTCCAGATACATTTGCCAATAAGGTAAGGCATGCCAATCATAAGAAACAAGAAAATGCCTCATTAAAGTTATTTAATAACAATGGAACTTATACCAAGGGCAAGATGAATAATGTCTTAGCTAGCGTCAAAGATGATTCAAGAGTAAGTAGTACATCATCTCATAGGACTGATCATGAGGATGATAAGATCAATAATATCCTTTCTAATTCCGATGCTATTTTTAATGGATTACTAAAGAAAACTCCAAGACTAGTGTCCAATAACTTTGACTCCAACACCTCGATTACCTATTCGGCCAGCGATTATACCTCTGATGCCGATGAGTTAGGTACTTTAAAGTCAACTGGTGTTATTAAATCATCAGGTTCAGGAGAATGGGAAAGCAATGTTCCAATTCCGAATAGCACTATTAATATGTCAACTGCCAAGAGGTATATGAGAAATGGGGACAATCTATTCAATGATATAAAGAAAAAATTAGGTAAGTCTATGCCGACATCCAAAGAAGAAGAATATTCAGATTATACTTCGGATGAAGACGAACTAAGCCCAACCTCTGCGTTTGAAAGAAGCAGCGAAACTGAAGCCGATATGATTTCTGAAGACCAAATGGATCCAATTCTGAGTGCTTCTTTAGAACAATTAAGAAAACAGTTCAGCTTAGATAACATTACCAAAAGAGATATAAATACACCCGTTTCATCCCCAAAGATTAGGGGATTAATGCCAAACAATAGTATTATAAATAAGTCTTATTCTTCAAGTGAGCATAACACAATAGAAGAATCGGATGTGACTCGTAAGAAACCAAGCGGTATTAATTTCATCCCAGCGGACGATTACAGGGATAAAATTTACGATAAACAACAAAGGAAATACATAACTAAAGCTGAATATCAACGTAGGACCCGGAATAAAAATCGTCTTGATAATTTTGAAGCTCTGGAATCTGAACATGAAAATACAGTTGATGTGTTTAATAACTTCACTGATACAAATATTTTACGTGATGCCACTACCAGTATTTTGAAAAAAGAACAAACGTTTACAAATGCATATAAGAAACAGCAGGAAGTCTCTTTTGCTCTACCTGATGAAAAGGAGTCTGAAGAAGAAGGCTCAAGTGCTGAACACATTAATATGGTTAGAGATATGTCGAAAGAAATGTCATTCTCACAATCAAGCGGAGCTTTGGTCTCTGCAATTACTGAATCTTACCCACTTGAAAATTGGGATGATACTGAGCAGTTGAATATTCAAGGAAAAAATCTGGACAAATTGCGTGATCTGTACAAATTCACACCAAATGTCTGGATGATCAATGCTTCGGATAATCAAATCTCTCACGTTTCTGGGGTACCAAAATCTACCCAAATCCTGATGTTAAACAGTAATAAATTTGATTCACTTTCATTATTTAAAAAAGTTCCCTTTCTACAAGTTTTAGAGCTGGATCATAATAACTTAGAGAATTTGAATTGTCTATCACAGTTAAAAAGTTTAACTAGATTGAGTTTAGTTTCCAATTCCCTTAAAAGTTTATCGGGATTAAGAAATTTAAGAATGCTAAATTATTTGAATGTTTCAAATAACGAATTAAGGGGTCAATTAGACTTTTCCCAATATGATTTATGGTGTCTTGAAGACGTGATACTGAACAGTAATAGATTAACCTCAGTTACCGGAATAGAATATTTACCAAATCTAGTCTACCTGTCAGCCGATCAGAATGCCCTAGTAAATATCAAGTGTGAAGATATACATCATCATAATTTGAAAAAGATATCCCTCGTCATGAATAATTTTAAGACGTTGGATTTAACAAACTTTCCGAAACTTAAAGAAATTCGTGCTGATAAAAATCAACTTGAAACAATTATTGGGTTGAACGATGATCTAGAAAAAGTTTCCTTAAAATATCAAGCAAAGAGTGAGGTTTCAAGGACGGTTATATCGCATAGCTCAACTTCTGCCAAACTGAGAAAATTGGCACTCACTGGTGGTTTAATTGATCTTGATAATATTCTGAGAAAATGCCATTCATTTGCCAGTATCACTCAACTAGTTTTATGTGCAATGAATCTTGAAAAGTTACCAGTTAATTTTAGTTCAATTTTCCCAATGCTACTAGATCTAAATTTGAATTTCAATAAGTTAACTTCATTAGATGGCTTACAAGGATTATCTTATTTACGTCAATTGAAACTATTGAGCAACAATGTCCACTCTGCGGATGATATAATCGAATTCACTGAATCATGTAGAAAGTCGCTAAAGTTATTAGATATTAGAGTGAATCCATTGACAAAATCTATTTATCCTTATGTGTTTTATGATACCAACAAAAAGGAAGAAGATATCGATGATGCTGATAATGACGGCGAAGATGATGAATTTGATGAAGCAACTACGCTAAATTTGAAAGATTATGACGACATCGAAGCCTTCTCCATTGAATATACCAAATTATACTCTAAGCAAGGACTAGATTCATGGGAAAAGAAGAATGGAATGTTACTTGAGGCAAATTCGGGATCAAAAGAGTTCGTGAAAACTAGGAGAAGGTACGAGATGAAGATGATCATTTGGTTTAAGAATTTGGTGTATTTGGACGGTCTAAAGATTGATAAAATGAGAAGATCTTTTGAAAAAAGAACTCTAATGAGCAAGAAAGTTTAGTGTACGATTATATATATATCTTATTTGTATTTTTATTACCTGTGCTTTTACAATTTGTAAACTACTTTCTATATAAGCCTTTAAGGGCAACGATCGACGCGTCTTTCAAAGGTCGTCCCGGTTTGGAGCCCTGTGTGCAGTCTGAAGTTTTTACGCCATAGCACCACTAAGTTATCACCTACAAATCATTAGATTAGACATAATAAGAGATCATATAACTCAAGTATGTCTAAGTATTATCCATGGCACGTCAGAGCAACTGATATCATACATAGAATGACCGTTCTTGGTTTATTAGGTATCACTGGATACTTTTCTGCTGGTGTCGCATACACTTTATATAATACTGGTAAAATTAATGAGGAAAGAATAAAGAAACAGAAAGAATTACAAGCTCAACAAGCAGAATTTGAAGCTGCAAAGAATTAGTTCATATGTTTAAATTACTAAGTTGGTAGGTTGTTTGGTTATTTGCATCCAGCGTACTTATTCCCTTTTTTACGTTTGCACTTGTACATATAATACAGTTATTTATTTTTTAATTCTATAAACAAAATAATACGGAACCCAAACATGGCGACCATTAATGTTTTAATCTGTCTACTGTACAATTATTCATTTGTTATTACCAGCTCCTTTTAAGGACTTTTTCTTTGTTGATTTGCTATTATACTTATCATCGTGACTTCTCTTTCTACTTTTACTTTTCTTAATATTCTTTAAAGAATGACTAAGCCCTTGCTCTTTCAATTCGTGTAATCTTTTCTCCTGGATTAATCGTATATCTTTCATTGAACAAGAAACACCTCCGATAACAATTACATCTCTAGATGTAAATGAGGAATTACAAACAGGACACTCCATATTTATATATTGATGGTTTATCTTATCTTCGTCTTTAGATTCCTTTACTGTAGCAGATTTTAGATTGATTATATCATCCAATGTTGTCTTATCCATACAACAACCACACGGAACAATATAACAGAAAACAAATTTTGTTGAATCGTCCGTTTCTTCATCGGTTGCTAAATTTATTGCAAGTCCACTAACGGGGCATTTGATAATACGTCCAGATATTCTCTCATCTTGGATTCCCTTTTTACACTCTGCAAACTGAATTTTTAATTCAACTACATCTCCAAGTGAAGTGATATGCGGGAACCTATCAGTCTCGGTAAAGCCTTCAGTGGACCTTTTTTTTAATAAATATTCTAAAATAGATATTTTACTAAACACTTGGCCCTTGTAGTCTGATACCACAGGCAATGACAGCTCTTTCTTTGTAAGTTGGCATGAACTTAATCGTGATTTGAATTTTAAAATTGAAGATTGTATTCCAGAAATACCTTCATGTTTATCAGTAAAATCATTGTATGCTTTATTGCCGCTTAATTTTTGAGAACTGAAATTCAGAATTTCTCTTCGTGATGGAATAGTTCCCCCGTCGTTCTGAATAATAACGTTCAATTATGAAATTGAAGTTGTTAGTAATAATATTCCCTCAAAAGTGTCTGCTTATAAGAGGAGTCATACTAACTCCATAGCAAAAGCATACCCCTAAAAGCTATAGGTATACTTACTCCCATATCAAGGTAATACTAATTAATATTGTTGTCAGTTAAAGGTTATGTCGGACCTTTTCCAAAAAAACAACAGATTCAAACCTTTGAGTTAAAGCAAGTGCGTAATCTTTGTGCGCATCGACTTCGTATTCATCATCATAAACTTTCTAATTTGATATCATATACAAACTTTAGAGCAATATGACCTTAACAAATTTAAAGAAAAGAAAGAGAGATATAAATAGATACAAGCTTTTTTCCTTGTGAACTAGAGCATTATAAACCCAACAAAAACAGTAAATTGTAGCAAATGCGTATGTTCTTCGCCATATACTTAAGCCAGCGTATGCAGATACTTTTTGAAAGGAAGTTAAGAGAAAACTACCCAAATTGGATCATCACGATGACCAGATCGACAAATAAAAGCAAGCAAATAAAAATATAAGTCATCGAAATTAGAAAAACGTTAGGCGTAGGAAGAAAGGGAAAGAAAAGTAAAGACCATGAACCAAGTCTGGTAAAATAATAAAATAAAATGATAAAAGAAATGTCCTTTTTGTATCTGAATTAATTTGCTTTTCTAAACTGAACAAAATACAAAGAAAGAGAAAAAATACAAACTATTAAAATAAAACCAGTCCTGGGTATTCATAAAATCTAAAAGCAGCCCAATTGATAGAATCGCCTTCGATGCTATCTCTAGACCAAAGGCCAACCAACAACTTCTCTAGCTGACCAATATAGGGAAATCTTAACATTCTCTTGATTATAGTTAATCTTGATAGAATAAAATCTCTATCTTCTCTTTTAGTCACAACGGAACCTGCCAATACCAGTGGAAATAAAAGACCCGTTTGAACAATTGACTGTTCTGGGATTGATCTAATCGCTTTCAAAATATTCTCTAAACAGGTTTGGGGCTTTGATTCTGCTCTGTTGTAACCATGAACGACTTGATGCAACCTTAAAAATGAGGCCCACTGTAAAGCTAAGGCGTATTGCGATCTAGTAAATTCATCCACATTTTCAAACGAGAAAAAACTTGGACTTGACCAATTCTGTAATCTCAATTCGATCTTCTCAGCTAAATCATTAAATTGTTTTTCATACTTTGATCCTTTAGACTTGTAGCTTCTTAAACTTGCTAAAGTTGAAATATTACCCATAATTTTAAAAATCTCTCCAGCAATACCAAATCTAAAACCCGATTGTGCGTTCAAAATATCCGATATTTCAGTTTTGTGCTCCTTAAACAGCGATGGCTTTAAGAAATGTGATTTTAGTAAATTTTCAATATTGACATCCTCAGATTCAATCCACAACATAATTTCCGAATCCATAAAGTTTTCAGGAGAATAACTAAACGTCTCTTCAACATTAGATAAAGGGTCAATAGATTCTGGTTCTTCTTGCTTACTCTGCTGGTTTTCCTTTTTCTCTGTATATGGAGTAATGCAAGTACTAATGCTTGAAATTAAGTCTAAATAGCAAAATAGCTGAACGACAATTAATTGTAAGTTATTTTTCTTTTCTGTTTTTAAAATATTATCAATGCCACCAAGAGATTCAATTATACCGTTCGCTTTTTCCAATAAGACAAACCAGTCTAAAGAGTCACCGATTAAAACTTCCGATACAACGACCAGAAGAATACTTAGCAGAGTTATTTCTGTTTGAATGTTTTCAGAATAACTAAATGCAACTAATTTGGATCTAGATCTAAAATAATAATAATCTCTAAAGGTAGAAGATCCGGGCCTTCTAGATGAATTAAAAATTTCTTGAACCTTTTCGGGTGAATTAAAAGATCTATGCGTAGCAGCTATAGCAATCACAGGATCTCTTATTATAGTATAAGAACAAGCTAATGGAATGATACAACGCAAAAATTTATCTGAATTGTCATTTGAAAATAGTACAGGAACAACATGTGATATGAAATACTTTAGGTAAAATTCCTCAACGGGGATTAACTGTTTACAGTCTTCAACCATATTTATTAGCATTTTGTTTGCCTCAATTAAACTATCTTTCGAGTTACAAAGACTTTGGATAGTTAAAGGCGATTCCGAAATAGGAGAGTGTTGAATGGTAGTAGCTAAAGGGGAGGCTTGAATTAATGGAAGTTGGTGAGGTTCAGTATTATTAGAAAGAAGTGAAGACTGAGGGCTATTGTAAATATCTGAAGGATATGGATTCATTAGCATGTTAAAGCTTGATCTTGAAGATAATACATAGCCTTGGCCTGCAGATACAGAATTTCGGTTTGGTTGTTGGTTGATATTGTTATTGTCATTTTTGATGATTAAGTTATCTGGCACTTTCACTGCTACGTTGGAAGTGCAAATAGGTAAGTCATCATTCAAAATAGAAGCAGAATTATTATAAGATGGAAATTTAGGAGTTGAAATTCTGGAGGAAGAAGATGAGGAATCTGAGACTGTTGTACAAGCAAGTTTATTATCTCTACAAAATTGACAAGGCCAGTGATCATTATCGCAGGATATCCTTCTTTGAGAGCAAGCAACACAACTAGAAGAAGCATTTCTCTTATGTAATTTAAGCGGAGGTTGTGGTAGTTGGTCGTCTATATGCCGAGGCATCAGTGGTGCAATATGACATGTAGGGTGATTGTTCAAAGACTGAGAAGTGACTGAGCTATGTCTTGGAGTGTCACTATGTTGAGGACTGTACTGCTGTGGATGATGAGCTGCATGAGAAGGGAATAGAGGGGTAGTTCTGTTATTTTGAAATGAATGTTGCTGGAAAACTGTAGGAGACGAATGAGACAAAGGGTCAGTGTAGCCTCCGTAATGTACAGACGCCGGAGTAGCAACAGAGACAGACACTGGAGGGGCTGGTAATGGTTTGTACTGCTCCACTGGAGACACAGCAATAACAGCACCATTGCGATTTGACACCAAAGAAACTCTTGACTTTGATTTTGGAGGTCTCCCTGTCTTTTTCAAAGGTCTTTCGTAAACACATGATAGATCCTTAGACTTGCACCTTGTACAGGGTAAACCACCAGAACAAGTTTGTTTGATTTCATGGCATCTGTCACATGCTCTTTTCCTCACCATGGCTTGATATCAAGCAATAAAATGAGCAAAAATGACTAGCTGAAGTTGGTTAGAGAAGAGAAGTTAGTCGGAAGTTGTTGGGCATCTTCTTCTTTAATTATGAAGGAATAATATGACCCAGATGAACGTACGTTTTGTGGTGAAAGATCCATACGGGCTGTCGACGGCCCGTCGACAGTAAACGTCATTACTGCGGCGCAGAAATCAATCATAGTGGATCTGGGCATATTAGATATATAGAACCAGCTGCTGAAGTAGCATAGAATCTTGAGCTCGTGTAGCAAGATCTGGTTGGTATTTTTTTTTGTTCTTTTAATTATTAATTAGAATTTATATTTAGTTTTAGCGCACCTCGTATATGCGTCTTTCTGTTTAAAAATCGTAGCAAAAATATAATTAAGGGGTGTTAATTAGATTCTGCTTGTGCAATACTTACCCATTACCCATTCAAGCTTTAACACTACCACGACTAGATAACAAAGGACTTTCCAAGCCCTGTGAACTGCTTAGTTTGTTCCAATTGTGGGCATCAAGAGCGGCCTGGCGGCTCAGTAAAACTCCCTTATGAGCTCGCTGGTGTAGACTTTGTTGATACTGTGTTGCACATTCAATCCACGTCTTTCTTCCGTTGACGTTCTCAAGCATCAATCCTTCCAGTAACTTGATATCTGTAACACCATGGTTGGTACTTTCGCCCCGATACATTGTCATGCCATGCGCAGCGTCTCCCGCTAATAATATGAGGCCGTTATGATCATTCCATGAAGCATGTTCCCAATCAGTCAATTTAATTACCAGTGTAAAATTATCTTTGTTTAATAACAATGCATCACTCAAGACTTTCAAGTGACTATTTAATCCTTCAGTTCTTTTACTTAATGCCTTCCATTTGTCATCTGGTGTATCAAATTTTTCTGCATTTTCCAACTTCCATGAAAAATTAACTTGACATTTATATTTTGAAGTTCCATTATTCGTTGGTGTTGATAACACTGAAAACCAGAAAAAAGTATTTGACGCTGGAATTGTTCCTTGGAATAATAATGGATCGAACTTTTCAGCTAAAGTCTCATATTGAGCTGGGCTTAAATCAATAATTCCACCAATAAATCTAATGGGTAAACTATAAACTTCGTAATTAGTTGGGTTTGTTATTCTACGTATGTTTGAATTGGTTCCTTCACAGTCAATTAATAAACCACCCTGGAAAACTTGGCCGTTTGTACAGAAAACAGACACTCTTTGATTGACATCTGGAGAATTCTCATTAGTTAAAAACTTGTTTGATTGGCAACCCCAGTAAACTTGTATTCCTGTTGATAATGCATTTCTTACTTGTTCTCTTCTTAGCCTTAGCCTCTTTGAAGGGGGAATCTTAATTAAAGTTTCTCCAGTAGTGGCATTAATATATTGAAAATTACCAGAGTCATTTAAATTAAATCCATCGATCACTTGACATCTGTAAATCTCTTGTTGAAGTTCTGGTGGTAACATTGACAGGAAATCATCTAATGCCCAATGTAATGTAATTCCCCAGCCTTGATTTCTTGAATTGGAACTATGATCTCTGTCAAAGATAATAAATGGAATGGACAATTTTGTAAGCATTTGTGCAGTAGTTAATCCAACTATACCTGCTCCTGATATTAAAACTGTACCATTTTTCCAAGCGGGACACATCACCCTTGACTAGATTATTTTCCTAATGAGTGCCGAAATGTGTTTTCAAAGTTTTAATGAAATTAATGCAAACCAATACTCTTATATATTGCAAGATACATGTAACCATTATTAATTTAGTCGACTGATTTTTTTATCTTACCCCTTTAATCAGACTTGCTGCTGTTTTGCGCCATTAGGATTGTTCGGTGGCTAAGATTGAAGATGTCACATATATATGGATATACACATTCCAAATACTGTTTACAATTTAAAGAGTTCCTACCAGCTATTTTAAAGGAGCATCGAACAGTTAATATCAAAGAAAGTTGGCTCTTCAGTTGTAGACAACCTAAATGGCAAGCATGGCTGACCCAGTTCCGCATTCATCGAAGATCTCTAAGACCGGAAACTAAATAAAGCATTTCCTGCAAAAACATTATTTAAGGTCCCGTCTTAAAAAAAGTCATGAATGGCCTTAGACACCGGATAAACACAAATTGTGAGAATCCCTCCGTGTTGAAGGAATTATATAAGCAATAAGTCGAATAGGCCCAATCAATGATACCAAAATCTTCATGATTTTTTAGTTTTTGAATGACCCTTCTTGTACTAACCTTAAAAAGCAATTTGCTAACACGAAGCTGCAGTTATTTAAAACTCACCAGATCTCCGAAAGTTAATATCATATATTGAGAACCTATGAACAGACAAGCCTCAAACATAGAAATATATATATGACTAGTATTAAGGAGACGTCAGACATCGCAGCAATTTAATCGTGCATCAGTACTACGATCCTGAATAAATCTATAATAGTAACATGTACCGCTATATAAAATGTGGAATTTTGGGGCTATTTCCGATGAACAATAGAACTAAACGGTTTTTTTCCTGTACGAGGGTATCGACCTTGTCGACAAGAACCCGAGAAAATTGGCGGTTTCTTTGATCATCAACTATTCAGATTGTTCCGGTATAACTTGTATAAGAAACATAAAGAATAGGCGTTATTAGAGCTTCACTAGGAATGACTGAACAGCATGAACAGATAAATCCAATCCATCCTACTTTAAAAGGAAAGCTCGACCCCGAATTTATTGACTTTTATAACAAGCATCTTTCTAAGATTCCATCCAGTAAACCTATTGATTTGAAAACACTCCGTAAATCATATTCCAATGCTTATAGTTATGCATCTAGATCACCCCCAATCATCAATAATATTAAAGATACTAAGTTTAAATCATTTGATGGAACAATGATAACAATTAGAATATATAAGCCAAATAGATTTGATCCAGTTGAATTACTACCTGTTCATATAAATTTTCATGGAGGAGGTTGGGGACTGGGTGACTTAGAGACTGAAGCCCATATATTGAAACAATATGTGGATATATCAAAAGTTGCCGTTGTTGATGTTGATTATAGATTGGTTCCTGAGTACCCATTCCCATATGGATTAAAAGATAGTTTTGAAGCAGTTAAATATATTTATAAAAATGCATCGGTTTTAGGATTCAATAAATCTTCAATTTCCCTTGGAGGCGTTTCGGCAGGTGGTAATATAGCCTTAGCAGTTGATCACTTATGTAGAGATATAGGTATCAAATTAGTGCTAATTTGTGCAGGTACACCACAAATTTCGGATATCTATACTATCTCCAAGCCAGAAGATTCCCCATATCCTTCAATGAAAGAATATGAATTTTCTCCTACTTTGAATTGGGAAAGATTAAAATGGTTTGATAATTTAAAATGGGCTTATTATAAAAACTTATCTCCGGAAGAAATCGAAGGAAAACGTCAAGAAGTAGGATGGCTTAAATCAATTATTGATGCTCCTAATTGGAATGCATTAACAAAGACCCTTATATATACCGCAGGTTGTGATCCAATGAAAGATGAAGGGGAAGCATATGGAAAGAAACTAAAACAGGCCGGTAACCAAGTGATTATTCATAACTTTAAAGGTATGGTTCACCCATTCATGCACATGGATAAAAATCTTTCCCAGGCTCGGAAGTTTATTCAAATGACGACACATGAATTGAGTTTAGCTCATAATACTTGATTGTTCAAATTTTTTGAATTGAAGGCTTTCATAATAATATATATTTACTATCTACATAGCTTTCGATTTAATTGAACTTTAATTGATGGGTTATCTCTCTCTAGTGGAGTTCGAATTATGGTAGGGTATAATTTTATTTTTATACAAGCTAAAAAAATGAAATTTACTTTCTCGCCGTCTTGAAAGTTGAGGATTTCAAAAGTGTAACAATTCAGTTTCCCGATTTGCTCTTGAAAGAGCCACAAGGAGGTTATGATCTCTTTGGACAACCAGCAAGCATAAGTTCCAACAATCTATCTGTTTCAGCCATAGTGAGCATTTCCCAAGGATCCTTCCACATCGAACGGATCCCAATAATATCTCACCAGAGACCATTCCGGCTCGTTTACCACCTCCTTTTCAATAACTTGCCGTGCTGCCCCCAACAAAGATCTTCGGCGACTTCCCCTACAAAAACTCGTCTTTAAGTTAGTACCTTAAATGTACAAGCTGGATGTTATGAAAAGCTTCCCGTATAGGGCAGTAATTTCGGGTTTGCTTTCTTGATTTAAAAGGAACAGTATTTCCTTTCAAATTCTTCTCTTACTCATCCTAGGTGTATTTTTAGATTTATAAGAACAATATTTCACACAAGCAAGAATGCCTATAGACACAATACCCCATGGAGCACAGATACTGGTCACCGGTGGTACTGGGTTTATTGGTATGCATTGTATCAAGGTTTTGTTAGATCAAGGTTATTCTGTTAAAGCGTTGGTTAGATCCAACCAAAAAGGTAAGCTACTAAAAAGATGTTTTTCTTCGATATATGATCACAAATTACAATACGGTATTATCAGGGATATTTCTGATTATTCATCTATGAAGAGAGAAATCAGGGGATGTCAAGGTGTTTTACATTTAGCTTCTCCGTATACTTATTCAGTTCAGGATACAGCTAAAGATCTAATGGAACCTGCACTAAAAGGTACACTAGCTATATTGGAAGCGGCTATGTTAGAAAATCAAATCAAGAGAATTGTCATAACATCTTCTTTTGCCGCCGTGTTTGATGCTTCCAAAGGTAGGCAACCTGGCGCAGTTCTTACTGAACTTGATTTCTCTCCACTATCATATGAAGATGGTGCAACTACTTCGGATCCTGCCGTCGCATACCGTGCTTCCAAGATTGTTTCCGAAAAGGCTGCCTGGAATTTTATGAGGGAACGTTTTCCAACTTTTGACCTTGCTGTTATATGCCCTCCCATGGTTTTTGGCCCACTCGTTTCAACTCAATTATTAAGATCTCTAGATGAACTTAATTTCAGTAACTCAATGATATGGCAATTGACTAAATTGGGATCCGATGCTCCAGTTCCCGCTACAAAAGGTCCAATTTACGTTGATGTTAGAGATTTGGCTGAGGCTCATATCAAAGCTTTAACATCTGAAAATGCAAGCAATCAAAGATTTGTGGTTAGTGCAGGTGACTTCTGTAACCAAGAAGTTTGTGATCACTTGAGGCATTATCTTCCAAAAAATATAACTAAAGATGTTCCTATTGGAACCCCTGGGTCTAGACTTACAGGTACCCACTTTACTACTGATTCCTCAAAAGCTATTTCTATTCTAGGTGTTACTTTCAGACCGATTGCTGAGTCTGTTGTTGATCTTGTCAAACAGCTCTATGATTATGAACATTCCCTTATTGATTAAGAAGATTTTCATTTTTTTTGGGCTTACATTTCTATTAGCTCTTTTTTCCTTCTAATTTTCACTTCTTGTTGATCTTGATTTTTAATAATAAGTTTTAATTAATTCACCCACTTAATAGTTTGCTCCTCAAATGGAAAGTTCCTGTCGACAAATGTTTCCGCTCATACCCACCAACTGTTTTCCGGCTTGTGGGTCGGATGGGTGTGAGCACACCAGCACCGCCCTGTTGGTAAATTTGAAAATCAAACCACTTTTTTATTTTGTATAGTTGTCGACTGGAGCAAAGAAGTGCTTTACTAATCCAGCAAATATTAAGTTCATTTTGTATAAGTAATCTATTTATATTGCAGGAGATTTAGGAGTTTTTACTTTTTTTTAAGGTCTAATTGTAATTTTTAACTTATCTTAATGAATTCGGGGCGATGTCATTTCCAGAAATCAAATCTTCATTGTTCTTTCAATTACTTTTAGAATACAAAGTTTAGTACTTTTTCTATTAAATCGTAAATCTAAGTGTTTGTCGTTTTGATCTAGTTTATCACATCAATCTAATTTTACATGTATTCGAACAGTATTGAGATCTTCAACTTATGCTCAGATAAAATATATTTAGGTATACGAACAATAATTACAAGATTACTAATCGAAATCGAATGATTTGTTCGGAGATCAAAGTAGCATTAATTGAGTATAAGTTTAATATGAAAAAAAATACTTCCATAATTTGCAGTGGTTAAAGGTTCACTCGTGTTTACTTATCTTGTGAGTGTTATCAGATCATGAGCAAAAATCATGAAGTGCAGTTAACAATTGATAAAGAAAAAGAGCTACAGGATAGACAGTTTGTTTCGTTTGAGTTAAGAACTCTGAGCTTTATAAGACAGTACAAAGCAAATTATGATGACAGCCGTATAGAGTTAAACGATGTTAGTATGAAATACATAGTCAGAAAAATAGATAAACATATGTTATTATTAATGTTATTTGCTTACTTCTTACAATTTTTAGATAAAGTTGCACTAAATTATTCCAATGTGATGGGTATGGCTACAGATATTGGTTTAAAAGGAAATGAATTCTCATATTTACCAACATATTTTTTTGTGGCGTTTGTTATATTTGAGCCAATTCACGGAATTCTTTTGCATAGGTTTCAAGTTACCGAACTCTTGGGTCTAAATATTGTGATTTGGGGTATAGCTACCGCTTGTTGCGCTGCTGCCCAGAACTTTGGAGGAATGATGGCATTAAGAGTTTTATTAGGATGCTGTGAAGCTTGCATTGGTCCTTGCTTGGTTTTATTAACTTCAAGCTGGTTTAATGTTAGTGAGAGTGCGCTCAGAATGGGATTTTGGTACTGCGGTTTAGGGTTGGGACAGATATTTGGAGGTCTCATATCTTTCTTATTTCAATTAGTGCCAAGTGATGTTTCCTTTGCTGGCTGGAGGATTATGTTTTTAACTATCGGTGTCCTGAATATATGTTGTGGACTTTTATGTTACTTTAAATTACCAAATGATCCAATAAGTTGCACTTTTCTAGATGATCATGAAAAATATGCCCTGATTATGAAATTAACTGAATCCAAGGTTGGTGGATCAAGTAGACATATCAATTGGCATCAGATTAAAGAATCTTTCATGGACATAACAATGTATTTGCACTTTTTGGTAACAGCGTGTGTTTCTTTTTCTTCTAATACGATTTCCACATTTTCATCAACAGAAATTCTTTCATTTGGGTTTACAGCTAAAGAATCTGCATTATTAAATATGCCATCCGGTATAATTTCCATTGTTTCAACTATAGTTTCTTCTTATTTTATAATGAAAGGTTTCCCAAGAGGTATATCAATAATGATATTATGTATACCAGCTGTCATCGGCGCAGCATTAATGTCATTTTTACCTTCAAATAATCAAGGTGGTTTATTAACTGGTATTTATATGATTAATACAGCAGTTGCTCCATTATCAATAGTTTATGCTTGGATAGGTGCTTGTGTATCTGGTCATACAAAAAAGGTTTGTTTTAATATGGCAGTGATGGTTGGATTTGCAGTGGGAAATATAACAGGGCCTCAATCATACAGAGCGAAAGATAAGCCTGAATACTTACCTGCAAAGATCAGTATATTGGTGACACAAGCTTCTGCAATAATGTTTGCTGGATTGACCCTTTTGGTGTACTATCTACGAAACAAGAGGAGAGACATAAAGGAAGCAGAAAGAGCAAGTGAGTCCGAGGTCGAGGAGCGGACTGTTGAGGCTTGGAGTAATAAGACAGACTTTGAGAACAAGTACTTTCGGTACTTCTACTGATGCTTTACTTTTTATTACTATTTATAACTTTTTGTTTAAAGAACGCTTTGTCTCACAGAAACCTTACGTTGAGTGTTGAGGCTGCACTTTCTCTAATAAACATTTTATTTACTGAGGTTCCTTAAGCCGCTGCGCCTCACAGCACCGCCGTGAGATGAAATTCCAATCACAGACTCCCGTGCACCGCGTATTCTCCAGATTAGGAAACCGCCTTGAGGTCTTTCCTTTAACAAGTCAGAAGAAAAAGAGGTGTAAATTGCCCAAAGTCTTCGTGGTTCAAACTAAGCTGTTTAAGGCCCGAATTGATAATTATAGTTATTTTTGTTGGAGCTTTCTGTTTGAATTTCATTTCGTTCATCATATTTTCTCGTTGAACCTCTTCAGCTATGCCCATCTCTTCTCAACAGAAACAGAGGATTCCTTCGTCCCAATCGCATCATGGTAACAGATCGCTATCTCCCAAAGACATACCAGCCAGTCATTACAGTAATATAACCAAGAATGCCTCTAGTGTTTGTGAGAGATACCGGACAGCCATTGACTTATCAAAGGGTCATTGCAAAAAGGATTCTGTTGAATGGTGTTATAACTACAATCCACAAGGTTCTCATAATGGACCCAATGGTGATTGGCAGCTTGCTGCCCTCGAAATAACACCAAAGGGTGAACTGACTCTGAATCATTCGTTAGTACTGCTTGACAGTTTACAGCATTGTAGGTTACAATTATTCTCTCATTTATTCCTTATCAAAATTATATCTCATAGTCAAACTACCGTTTATACCAGATTTGAGAATTTTAAAGACTATGAAGAATTTCTGAGTAGTTTACTTGTTTGGCAGAACTTAAAACCAGTTGGAATTAAAAATAAATGGACTTTTAATAAGTCAATCATTTATGATGAAAACATAAAGAAAAACGATTTATTGGTTTGCCGTTTCAAGGTCTATGGCCCTTTACCAAACAACAAGAAAGTCAAAACATTTACCAAACCGGATAATCCAGTTTATCCAACTGATCCAGCAGAGAGTAGTGCCCCTGAAGGTTGGTTTATGGCAATGGGCTACTTAAAAGAAACTGGTATTCTTGATTTGTTGTGTGAAAGTGATGGTTCACCACTTTATTCGCTTGATATATCTAAATTGTTCAGTTCTGAAATTAGAGAGGTTCATTATTCAATACTGCAAACTTCAAATGTTTTATTTTTGGGTGCTATTAATGAATTAAGAAATTTACATATTTTCAAAAATGAAATTGATTCTAGTCAAGGGGACCCATTTTTTAAACCCATTGAGCACACCAAGAAACCTATCAAATGTAAAAGAATACTAATCAATTTTGATTTGAGGATAGATTTGGAAGATTGGTTTGTTACTTTAAGTTCATTCACAAGAATTGAGTTTATTGGAAATTCTATTACCCAGCAAAGAATGAGAGTTGTAAAGAAAGCTAATTTGGAAATAATCGAAGCTAAGTTAAATAATTATGTCACAGATACCGATTTAAATTTGTATTGTGAAGTAGTTATGTGGAATGCGCCCTGGTTCAGAACCTCCATTGTTAAAAACAAATCTCAATGTCCATTTTGGAAGGAATTAATGGAAATTGACCTACCATCTACATGTGATTATTTTAAGGTTTATCTAAAATCTTCTTTTTCAGAAGATTTGTATAATGTTGGCAAAACGCCTGATGTTATCTTGGGTTCTGCGTTTGTCACTCCAGATTTGCTTGCCAAAGCGCAATTTATGTCAAAAATTCCTATTTATACAAACTCCAATGAAGAAATTGGCCAACTTGTCATTAACCTAAATTTATATGCAAGAGATTTACTTCCATTCCAGTCTTATAGAATGTTTGAAAAGTTTGTTTCACTATTTGATATTGCGACTCTTATCAAGTTTATTCAGCCGTCAATTACTCCAAGGAATATGGAAGATATTTCTATAATGCTGTTAAATATTTATCAAACATTATATAAGGAAACTAAATTTTTTGAGAGTTTAATGGAAATTGAATTAGAACCAATCGATTCAGCTGTAAGAAATAATAGAATGAATAGGGCTCCAAAGAATACTGGTGTTAATACGATTTTCAGAGGTAATTCCATTCTCTCAAAAACCTTAGAAAAATATGCAATTCGTGTTGGTCAAGAATATTTGGAAAAATTATTTAGTGGATTTATTTCACAAATAACAAAAGAAGATTTTGATTGCGAATGTGATCCAAGGGTTGCACCAGAAACACATTTGATTAATTATGGTCATTTACTGAGATACCTTGAAATGCTATGGAAAAAAATTTATATAACATCTAATGATTTACCTCCTGAACTAAAAGAGCAATGGAAAAACTTAAGGACGAAGGTTGAACTATCAGTCGAACCGGGAGACAGGGAAACTCCGATAAATGCAGTTAATTCATTTATATTCTTGAGATTTTTGTGTCCCGCTCTATTAAATCCAAAGCTTTTCAATTTGACTCGTTCTCACCTTCCATTCAGAGCTGAGAGAACATTGAAATTGTTAGCCAAGGTTCTGCTTGCCCTATCAAGTAGACAAACATTCAAACCTCATAAGGAGCCATACTTAATTGGACTAAATAAAGACTTTCTTGAAAAACATAAAGATGAAATGGCTATTTACTGTGATAAAGTTACTGGTAGAAGAATGGATTTCAATGATAAAATTTTAGAGATGTCAAATTTAGTTGAAAGGCTATCATTAAATGCATCCAACCAAGTTTTGAATGAATTACCAACTATGCCTTTTTTAATTGATAAGTATTTGAATTTTTACAAAATGGCAGAGTTATTGGATTCTAGAAATGATATGGAAGAAAAAGAGCATATTCAAGTTAACAATCGTAATGCAGGACTTTCTGATTTAAAAATAAGCCATCTGGAATTCGAAGAGACTGATTTTGGCTCCGAAGAATTTTTGAAAAATCTAATGAATACCTCCAATAGTCAGTCAATACAAGATTTCATGTTTGAAACAACGCTAGATACAACAACTCCAAAATTACTCAATCAAGCGTCTTTGCTTGTTAAAAGGCAAAAGAAACTAGAAAGGCAAATACATAGGGCTGAAGTTTCAACTATGTTTGCTCTCGAATCCTGGACTGTTTTTGTTGATTCAATTATAAAAACTCTAAGGTTGACTGAAGATAACTATATAATATATGATCAAAGTGCATTTTCGGATCCAAATATCATGGCTAGTGCAACTTTTGATACAACTTTTGAATCCTTTATTACTTCACTGAGTAAAAAGAGTGGAGCTAAAGGTGATTTTGGTAGAGTTAGAGTTTCAACTTATGATAATAACATTAATTCAAGTATTGGTGCTTCCAATGCAACCTCTGCTAATTCAAATAGAGGTGTTTTCAAAAAATTGTTTAGTAGAAAAAAAACAACTGTTTAATGATTCTTTTTTAATTCTTTTTCTTTTTTTTATTAGTCCTTACTTTCCTATATTTTTGGTTCTATTTTTTGAGTTATTTTGCGCTTTTATATCTTTTTTTGCTTTACATATTGCTCAATGTTGTTTATGTTTGCTTTATTTCCTCAACTTTAATGTTCTTTTCTTTTTGCCTGCTCTGTTTCTTGTATACTTCACTTTGTATATTCGCATTTCCGTTTCTTGTAAATCATACTTTCAAAAGTTATACCATTTATAATTTAATCCTGGTATTTGTTGATTTATTGCTGTCCTAGTACGGTTTAATATACCTTATATTTTGTGGTATGGCGTGGTAATGTTTCTGGAGCTTATCATTTTCAGAAAAAGATAACTTACTTTGTTAGGTGTTTCTAACTTTTTATGCTTTTTTTTTTTGCTTTATTAAACTGTAATTCTATTCTACTGTTTAAGCTACTTTACACATTCTTTTATACCTAATAGTTCTTTGTTATTGGCTACATTGATTAATTTATTACCATATGAAATAAAAACATTAGACTCTTGAAGGAACAGAAAACTACACGACGCCAATATATATATTCTAGATGTATATCTCAAAAAAAAAACGCATTAATTATAAGAGTACAAGCAGTAGTAAAAGTCAAGGCAGTTAAAAATATATATCGAAAAACAAAGAAACGATATTATCAACAAGAAGATAACTAAACAGCAGGTGCTGGTGCTTTTGCAGGAATAGGAGCTGGGGCAGTGGACGTAACGGATGCAGCACTTGATTTTTCAGGTTTAGTAGCGGTAGATGGAGTACTAACAGAATCAGATGAATCAGCCGATCTTGGAGCTTCACCTTCGGGACCTATGAATCGAGGATCTCTCCATGGACCAACATCACTTAAATATAATTCACCACCTTCAGCTTCAGTAACTGTACTCTTACCACCAAATTTAACAGGCAAATTTTCAGCAGGAATTTGCTTCAATAATTCTTTTTGATAGTAATAACCTAAAATAAAGATTTTAGAAACAGTGACAGGATCCAAGAATGGTTTGAATAGTTTAAAAGCAGTTGAGAAACCAAATGGAGAATTAATTAAATAAAATTTACCCATTCTTTCAGGATAGTAGTCTTGACCGATCTTTGAAGCTTCCCTAACATAAGATAAAACTTGAGTGATTGAAGAGATTGAAATACCCTTCAAGTCTAAAATTGTACACGAAGTTTCAATTAGAGTACCTGCTTTTCTAGAGCATGCAGGAAGTCTGTAATGGACAAAAGATTCGTATTCCCAAACTAAATTTTTTAACATTCTTTCTTGGGTTGTAATTTCATACATCTTACTGATATTCACAGTACCTAATTCTTCAATATAAACAGGTCTTCCATCTTTATCAGTTTTATGGTAGTATTGTGGATAGTATTGAGCAACTTTCTTTTTTTCATCATAATGAAAGTCCTCTAAGATTGTATTAGTACCAAATTCTTCTCTCCACTTTTCACAGTTGATGAACATTTCTTTTGCTTTCATGATATCAAACTTTCTTGCCCTTAAGAATCTTAAAATACTGGCATCATCTAATCTTTCGGTATAACCTTCTGCAGATAAAAGCATTTTCAATTGTTCAAGGGCAGATTTTTCTTGATCGGTCAGATAGCCTAAATAACCAGTTTGCTTTAATTCCGGTGGGGCAACCGTCTTTGGTAAGGTGTCTAAAATTTCTTGTTCAGTTGCTGGCATTGTATGGTATATTGATATAATTCTAAAGGGCAGTGGATATCAAGTAGGGGAAAATTTGGGTATATCCAAGTAGTGGATGTTGCTAGGCAGTAATTTGTAGACTTGACAAAAGTGAAATGGTATTGTTAAGTAAACAAGGATGAAGGAATCGAAGGAAAACTATGCCGCCTGAATTATGTGTTTGTTGTTCTTTCTCTATGACGCGGGCTCAGCAAAAATCATCCAACTACCAACAGGGCGAAGGAGGCGCACCACCAACAAGGACTATAGGGAAGCGAAAATAGAGTTGAACTATATATGAATGATTTCAATAAAACTTACAAAAACTATACAATTCAGATTACTCCATCTAACAAGTGGACACAGCAATGAAATAGTGAATGTGTCCATAGCGTACAACCTGTTCTTGAAAAAAAGCACCAATGTTAGATAAAGCTTCATCAAGTAACGAACCTAATGTCTCCAGTTCATAGGCAAGCTCAAACGGTCCTCTAACTTCAACATCACTAATGTTTTGAGGTAAATCTTTTTTGGTAATATAAAAGTCGACACCTGCATGGTAATATCCCATGGAAACCAGCGGAACACATGGAACCACGTCGTCGATATGCGTGACTCTAGTATAAGTGTTAGCCGTGAAACTGTTGATAGTATTGTCGTCTAATTCGGAAAGATAGTCATCTGTGTTGAAAGCCTTATCAACCCAAGTTGTTAAAGTCGTTCCAAAAACTTTTGGTTGAGCATATGTAACGATTGCAGGGTTGAATCCCATTAAGTATAATTCAACACCAGTTAGTGAAGCAAGAGCACCGCCTAAAGAATGGCCAGTTACAACAACCTCGTAATCTGGGTATAAAGTTTGCAGAGCCACCAAAACATCATAAGCGTTTTCCAAGAAGTTATCAGTAGCAGTTTTGAATCCTAAGTGTACTGTTGGATCGGTAGCGTCAAATGACTCTGTATTAAGACCTTTGGCGACAGCATAAGGTTCATATTCAACGGGAAGGAAGGTGAAATCAATTAACCAATCAACAAGTGATGAAGAACCTTGGAATGCAATAATAATTTTTTGTTCATCTGAATAAGTCATTATCAGTGCATGGGATAAAGAGTCGACAACGTTAACAACATAAATATCATCATCTGCAGTAACACAGGATTCCCCAGTACATGAAGAATTCAAATAGCCAACTGAGACACCTGAGGTTGAATCAATACAGTAAGAAGCAGAGCAGTATTCGACGTCTGCTAATAAATCATTGAATAAACCTGTATTTGTTAAAGTGAATTCATCGAAACTTCTTGGAAACAAGATTGGAGTAGCTGAGACTAATCCTACAATAAATGAAATAACACCTAAGAATTTCATAGCTCTGTCTACTATTTAAATATGAGAGTGCTTAGCATTACTAAAATGAACTTGATGAACTTTAAGAGATTTCCAGGTGTATTTATATACATTTCAAGTACCCTGAGGGTAAATAATGTAATTTCATAAATAATTGAGTTTGATTGGAAAGTTACCGAAAGGGTGACTAAGCTATGGGATCTTCATGTTAATTCTTGTATAGATCATCCTTAAAAAGTCAAACATGAACAAGAATTTCTTCTTTGATAGTGTTTTTAGTCAAATTTTCTGCATTATTTCCTAAATACTGCACTTTGTAGTTATATTCCATGGATGTTTTTTTTTAAAATCTTTCGAGAACAATAAATATTACAATATAGAACAATAAACTAGTTTACATCTGTCTTCAGAGCTTAGGTTGTGCAAGATGTCTATTTCAGTTGAGGGGTAATAGAGTTAAGTTCGTTTTAAGAGCTTCCCTTATATTGCAACTAAGAAATAACAACTCGTATACTCCAGTTTGAGATGTTCTAGGTCTCCACAGTCCTAGTTACTTAGAGGCGTTACATGCCTAAGGCAGCTTTGGAGAACATCAATCCAGATGCAAAGCAGATTTGGGGTTTACCAGGGTTTCTATGCAGCTCCCGGGCATCCTCCTCTTCACCTACCAAGTATCCAAAGCCCAGATATTCCTGAAGACTGTAGGTAATTAGGTAATATCACTTTTTGCTGGTATCTCTCTCGTGCTACTTATGTTACTATTTTTTATAGGATAACTTACCTTGAATACATTTGGTTACTGGTGTGCTAATACTTTCAGATTTTGAAAATTTGTTTCAGTAAATAATTTATTTAATAAATAAACGAGAGATGCATTTTCCAGTCCATGTGCCTTTTTACCCTTTTACGGACAACCTCATTAGACGATCATGTGATTGTATAAATCTTTGATGAGGTTCATTATGGTTACATTACATTAATTACTAATTTCAGTTCCTAAGTTTTTGCTTATCCTTATGATTATGAAATATAGTTGCTTTCCCAACTTCAGTTTGCTTGTGCCCAAAGCTTTCATGTTCTTAAGCATAGCAAAGGCTTCGAAAAAGCACCCTGGTAGCTTTCAGAGAATAGAGTATTACTGAGTATATCTTAAAATGTTTCAGTACTTCTGCAACAAAGAAGTAACACAGTCCATTTGTTTAACACATTACTGGATGCGCTAAAGCAAAAACCTCGATTGTGGCATGCATATTCAAAAAGGTGGCTTATTTACATCCCAACGGTTGAACGCTTTGAATATCGAGTGACGTATATATCCTAGATGGTAAGTAATATCATTGAGACTGCACAGAAGTAAAGTAAGTGAAGCAACGCGGAAAGAAAGATAATAGTAACTTTGTATAGATCATACAGATATTTAGGGTAAGTATGGTGTAAAAGACCCTATTCAGATTAGATATCATTGCTTACGGAAAAACGTTGCAAGGCTGCGACGTGCACTAAACTTTTATTAAAGTAGCACATGTTTCAACATACATTAAATCTCGGAGCTCGTGCCTGCAGGCGTTAGAAAGGGGCATTGTATTTCAGATAGAAGGGTACTAATCTAAAAACAAACAAAAAGTCATGGAACTGGAAACTCCAACCGAACAGAAAAACTACATGCCTCTTTCTTATTAATCATTTAGCCAGAATCCTTTCATGGAATAATTATATTGAATCAATGCAACCAAATAATAGTTCTGAAGAGTTTATCAAGATATGATCTTTTAAAATACCAAATGGTTTCAAAAAAGCTGTACCAGCATTAATACCTTAAGTTTTGCCTGCGTAACTCTTGTGAAACTTTCTTCTCATGATTATTCAATCTTTTGCTAGATGAAGGTGTGGCTCCTCAATTAAAATTTCGTACCCACCACATTTGCACCTCATTCTAATAACGATACCGTTGGGACAATATCACGGTAATGTATAATTTTAGAGTGAATTCCCAACTTCTACGGGAGAAAGTGAATTATAGTCTAATTGACTACTAAAAAAAAAATCTGCTCTAAAAGTCTTGTAAACTTGTTTTTGCAGAAATGTACCAAAAGCCTTAGTCTTGGCAAATGTCTGCCAAGTCTACCTTAGGAAATCATATCCTTCAGCCTGAAATCTATTTGTTTCCGAAAGACGAAGGCTTGAGTTAGGTTCTGAAAACTTTAAAGAATACTAAAATAATTGATGAAACTTTTATATATCGTCTCTTCTATGAAACGACCAGACAAAATATAGAGTTAAATATATACAAGACAAAAGCAAATTGATTAATTTACATTTATTAAGAAAAAAAAGTCACCTATTCTTTCATTCTTTCTGAAATGTAATTATGAGAAGGTATAGATTTAACAGAACCAAGAGCGGCCATACCGACAGGTTTTCCGTGAATATACTTAGAGCACCATTCCACAATGTCTTCTCTAGTTATGGTATTAACAAGTTCAAATATTTTTGCGGGCGATTGTCTATCACCGGTTGTGACTAACTGTCTTCCAATATCTTCTGCGACAGCTGTTGTACCATCCAGCGTCATCAACAAAGAACCTTTTAATTGTGACTTTGCAGTTTCAATTTCTTCATCACTGATTTCACCTTTACTTAATCTTCCCCATTCAGTCAAAACGCTGTCTATAACACCTTTACAGCTAGTATCCTTATCAAGAACGATATATATTCCCCATAATCCTGTATCTGAATAAGAAGTAGAGAACGACATGTATGAATTACACTGTGGCTTATTTGGATTTTCAGTAACTGCGCTAGCTAAGGGTGCGGCTGAGTTATTGGTTGCTCTGTCCCAGTTTCCAACAATTCCTTGAGCAATTAGTGCTTTATAGTAATCTTTTGAAGACCAAGAACATCCTTCAACTGATAATGCTATATATGTATTAGGTAATGTGGAATCCTGGATTTTAATTTCGCCTCCATGGAAAACAGGAAGTGCACCTCTTGGAGTACCTAAAGGTAAAGGCTTTTCAGAAATTGGAACATGACCAAAACTTTTTTCAGCTAATTTCACTAATTCTTCATGGTCGACTGAACCGGTACCAACCAGAACCATTCTATCTCCCTTATAATTTGTAGAAATATAATTTTTTAAATCAGATTGAGTGATTGATTTAATATTTTCAATTGGACCCAAAATAATTCTTCCTAGAGGTTGATCTTTAAAAACAACTTCATGTAATCTATCAAAAATAACTTCATCATACATCTTATCGACTTCTTCAGATTCTCTAATAATAACAGGACGTTCTTTTTCGATTGCAACTTTTTCTAATTTAGATCTGGTTAGGATATCAGATAATATGTCAACGGCTCTAGGAATATCTTCCTTCAAAGATTTTGCATAATAGACAGTGTTCTCTCTTGAAGTATACGCATTTAAATGAGAACCGCAATCTTCAACTTCTAACTCTAAATCAAGTTGGGATCTATTCGAAGTACCCTTAAAAGCTAAATGCTCTAGAAAATGAGCAGTCCCTGAAGTTTTATCAGAAACGTCTGCTCTCGAACCAGCATCAATCCAGACACCAACAGTTGCAGTAGATGAGTTTGGGAATTCTTCAGTTGCCACCGTTAAACCATTTCTTAAAACAGTTGTTCTGGTTTTTGGTAATGCTGCAGCAAGTGAGTAAGAGCGACTTGGAAGAGAAACCCTAGCTCTTGATGGTTGTCTTAAAAGGAGACGGATCATTGTACGATCAGATCGGATATATCCAGAATTATATTGAATCATAGTTTATCAGTAAACTGCCTTTCAAAAAAGAAGTTCTCAAACTTTTCTGGCAGGTGCACGGGTGCAACAATGAGTCTTAACAGAGCGGTCGAGGTCCCGTTAATGTTCCATTCGCTCTTAGTTAATCGAAATTTGCTGAGTAATTTTCACAGTATGTAAATAGTCATGACAAAGTACACGTAAGATATAACTTTTAAACAAAGGCACTGAAGTTAGCAATTTGTAAGATTTTACGAGGATAATACTTTCGATAATTTTAAGTGAGTTTTCAAAAGTCGCTTTGCCAAACAGTTACACATCCACAAAAAATAACCGAAGTATCCCTTTTGTATGAACATTTATTCTGGTTTTTTGGACATCCAGAAGTTTATATACTATAAGTTAGTAAGCATATAAATATGGTTTTGCAGAAGCTGGAATATTACTCCTACGTATTTGGAAAAGTTGTATTTTTCAAATTGGCGTATCTTTACGTACAAACAAAAGTTATCATCTAATTTGTTAGGTTCTAGCTCTTTATAATGGGAGTAAATTCTATTAGGCTTTAAGTAAAGTGTTAAAATTGGTAGAAGTGTGTCTAAACATTACATTTTGTAGATTGTTAGTACTTAATGCGTTGATAGAAAAGTAAGTAAAATATATATGACTTTTCTACATTATATTAGAATTCCATATTAAGTTGCACCCTTTATTTGCTTTTCTTATGACGTACCAAAGAATGCTCTATGGTTGTCATTATTTAGCCTATTCAAATAAAAATAATTAACTTCAATAAACCCTTGAAAATTAATTGAATAAGTTTTGATAATGAAATTCAGCCATAATATACATTTTATGCTTTGATAAAAAGTTATAATGCAAACACATTTATCATGACAAGAGTGGATTCAAAAAAACAATAGTAAACTTGTTTTTATTAATCATGTAAAGAATTTATATTAATACAAAGTAATGAACCATCTTGAATACATGAGGGTGTCCATCTACCGAGTCTACCGCTCCAACAACATACTCTTGCTACCATTTTTGCAGTTAGCTGCTAGGAACTTTGAATCCGAAAAGTAACACCCGAAGTATTAAATCAAAAGATGCACTTCCCCAGTTCACATAATCATATTTGAGTCTAATTCTACAGGTCTACAATCTTTGCAGCTCATAAGTCGATTGGCAGCTCGGGATTTTTGGTGTAATTTTGCTAAGAAAACTTTTTGACCTTGGATTGGGGATCGGAAGAACAAAGTAAACGCGATGGAAAAAGTGCTGAAATGAAACCTCCGTGCGACTCTGGTGCTTAACAGCAAGGGTAAAAATTCAGCTCAGGGGAAGCAAGGGCCTGCCGGATCAAAACAACGACTTTTCCCACTTTCACAGAAAGCAGGGGGCTCTGAATGACCAGAAAAATATATTTATTACCCCTATATATACCCCAGTCTTTTTGACTCTAGTTTCATCTCTTCAAAATAATCACAGCTAGAAGATGTATAAGCGAGTTCAACTTTTAAATCATTCCTTAATTATTCTTACTCTACAAGCAATTTCATCATATCTATGAATTTTAATAACTATGTGCCAAATGGAATGCCTGATTATTTTGGATATCAGGCTTTGAAACAACTCTGATTTCTCAAAGTTAAAATAGCTGTTGATGATAACAATCTTGAAAAGGATGTTAGATTATTCAGAGATATATCCCAAAGAATAAGTGATGTTTAACCAAAAGAAACCCCCCAATATATACTAAGTTAAAATCATATTTATCATCAAAATATAAAAGCTGCGGTTCCAGTTTTATTTTATTATTTCTTAAGTCTAGATTAATTTTAAATGGCGAACATTTACGAGACCTAAACTCACCAAAAATTTATGATTTTATTAACAAAATATGTTTTCATATATTTTTTGTTTGATCTGGTTGTAATGAAACATGCAGGGTCTGGTATCCATCTACTGTTTATTTTATACATGTAGAAAATTTATATTTCACTCTAATGGTATTCTTTAAACTCACTACGGTTTCCAACTTAGTGCCAACATAAAGTTTTACTTATCAGTAATAAACTTTTAGTGTATGCGGAAGTCAAGATAGTCAGTTCGGCTGACACCGGTAAAGCACGGGTGTAGCCGGAATAAATGAAAAAAGTTCTTCCGGCAGGAACAACTTGTGGGTAAAGATGCGTGATAAAAAAGAAAGTCAACTATGGTGGTGGTGAGTCACTTCCACATTTGTGAATCATCCTGTTATGTACTTCAATTAATTTTTTTTATTTAAAAAGGGTGCTTACCCCTTTCTGAGGTTTTAACTATATTTGCTATGTTCTAATCACTTTTGATTACAAAAAATCATATCAAACATATATTAATAAAGGCATGTTTGTGGTAACAGACCAAGACAGAAAGAACGAAAGAGAGATAGTGAAGTACATGATTGGTAATTACAGAAAGTACATTAATGAAGATATAGAAGATGTTGCTATTAAAATCGAGAACGAAGCCTTCAGAGAAGCTTCAGATAAATCAGATTATTCGTTTTTGGTAACTATGAAAGCCTTAAGTTTGAAAGACGACATTCAGAGCTATCGTAGAAGTTTCGTGCTCTAACATTTTGAATTTCCGTTTAAAAGAGGAGTTATTCTTCTTTGAAAATAAAATATATAGGAAGGTCACCACACATAAGCTTCATAGATTGGACCCTATATAATTTGTGGAGTCATGATTTGGTATAAATACTTGGTTCCTGTATATCAAGTTTTATCTTTCTCCATGACTATCTTTAATTTATTTACTCTCATTTTCATTTCATGTATTGTATGTTGTCTTATATTTTTAAATTAATAATTTTGTTTGTGCTATAAAACATTCCGACTCTTAGAAATAAATTTAGGCTCCGAAGCCACATATGTATCTATTCTTAATAACCGATATTTTACATTCCCGGTTTTAATACTTAACCTTTTCCTTTCCCAAAACCACAATTCCCAATGATTTCTGATAGGATGACCCCATCACCCCAAAACAAAATGAAGGTTACAATTCAGTTTGCCGTTGCCAATTCAGATAGACAAAAGGCCATTGAACGTCTTTCTTACGAATATTTAGCGTTTCAATCAGATAAATATAAAACACAAGATCAAGCTGAGCAAGCCGCTGTAAAGCGGGAAAAAAAAGTTTTAGAGAGTGCTTATTGTGAAGCTGAATACTTTACTGGCATTGAAATAAGTGTTTTTAAGATAGAGCAAAAGGTTATTTAACTTTAATTTCTTTCAGTTGTGTATAACCCAAACCTTTTCAAGTTTTACCGTTTTATATAGTATCTATGAATCAATATACCATTTGTTAATCCATTGCAATCCTTTTTTTTTGTAGTTTTAGTTTACTAGTTTTACTTTGCTTGTCAAGGTTACCTGGAGCAGCTGACATTTACAAAGACATCCCAAGAAATTTTAGTTGTTATACCCAAACTACCTAGTTGCCTTAACAAAGCTATCATCTAGTCCAGTACTCATGGCTGAAGTGGTTTGATGTTGTGGTGGCTTCTGTGGTTCTCTGTGAAACTCTGTGAAACTCTGTGGTTCTCTGTGGTTCTCTTCCCGCAATGCTTTCTTAACTAGAAATCGAAAAATTGAGCCTACACACGACCTCCGCAACGCTGTCGTAAAGTCTTTATTTGCCACACAACATCTATATATTAATTCGTTCAAGCTTTCTCCACAACTAACTTAATTGAACGCAGTTAAGATGTCTGTATGTTCAATTAGACTGTTTTTTTGTGTATGAATAGATATAATGTATACTAACTACTGATAGGACTCCAACATGCAAGTTGATTCTCCCGAAGTGGACGCCGATATTGATGAAGGTTTATATTCACGTCAACTATACGTCCTAGGTAAAGACGCAATGCTGAAAATGGCGGCTTCAAACGTTTTAATTATTGGTTTGAAAGGTTTGGGAATTGAAATTGCCAAAAATGTCTCCCTAGCTGGTGTTAAGTCACTGTCTATTTATGACCCAACTCCAGTTTCTCTGCAAGATTTATCTACTCAATTTTTCTTATCTGAATCAGATATTGGAAAATCAAGAGCTGCTTCTTCTCTAGAAAAATTGTCTGAATTGAATCAGTATGTGCCAATTTCAGTTATTGAGGAGTTAGATGAAGCTACAATCACAAGATTTCAAGTTGTTGTTGTTACAGAGACTTTATTGAGCAAACAATTACAGATTAATGACTTGACTCACGCTAATGATATCAAATTTATAAGTGCCGATTTGAAAGGTTTATTTGGTCAAACATTTGTTGATTTAGGCGATAAATTTACTATTTTCGATAGAAATGGCGAAGAACCAACAACCGGTATCGTTTCTGATATTGAAAAGGATGGTACTGTGACCGTTTTGGGAAACAGACATGGTTTAGAAGATGGTCAACATGTGAAATTTTCAGAAGTTGAAGGTATTCCTAAATTAAATGATAGCACCGTCTTTAAAGTTCGTGATGTTGGTCCATATGCTTTCCAACTCCTTGATTATGATCCTCTATGGGGCACCTACAAAAAAGGTGGTATTTTCACCCAAGTTAAAACTCCCGAGGAAATTTCATTTGAACCATTAAGAAAGCAATTAGAACAGCCAGAATACCTATTTTCTGACTTCGCCAAATTTAACAGACCTCCTCAATTACACCTGGGCTTCCAGGCTCTGAGTAAGTATCAAGAAGACTTTAATGATTTACCAAGACCTCATAATGAAGAAGACGCTGAAAAGTTTTTATCCATTGTTAAACAATTGTCTGCATCAAATCCTTCAATCTTAGGAGAGGAAGATATTGATGTTGATTTATTAAAAGAACTATCATATGGTGCAAGAGGTGATATACCAGCAATGACTGCCATGTTTGGTGGTTTTGTTGCCCAAGAAGTTTTAAAGGCTTGTTCTGGTAAATTCACTCCTCTAAAGCAATTTTTGTACTTCGATTCATTAGAATCGTTACCAGAAGGTAAAGAGTTCCCAAGAACTGAGGAAACATGCAAGCCAATTAATTCGAGATATGATAATCAAATTGCTGTTTTCGGTTTAGAATATCAAAAGAAGATCGCTAATCTTAAAGCCTTCTTAGTTGGTTCGGGTGCCATTGGATGTGAAATGCTGAAAAATTGGGCTATGATGGGTTTAGGTTCGGGTCCAGAAGGGAAAATTTTCATTACTGATAATGACTCAATTGAGAAATCTAACTTGAATAGACAGTTCTTATTCAGAACTAAGGATGTTGGTAAAAACAAATCTGAAGTTGCTGCTAATGCAGTTTCAGTGATGAATCCACAACTTGAAGGAAAAATCCAATCCAGTATTGATAAAGTTGGTACAGAGACTGAACATATATTCCACGATGGTTTTTGGAATAGCTTGGACTTGGTTACAAATGCTTTAGATAACGTTGAAGCTAGAATCTATGTGGATGAAAGATGTGTTCATTATAAAAAACCTTTATTAGAATCCGGCACTTTAGGTTCTAAAGGTAATACTCAAGTGGTTATTCCAAGAGTTACTGAATCATACTCTGCTTCTGTGGATCCACCTGAAAAATCAATTCCATTATGCACTTTAAGAACCTTCCCTAACAAGATTGATCATACTATTGCATGGTCGAAATCATTATTTGAAGGTTATTTCCACGAAGCACCAGAAAATGTCAACTTATATCTAACGCAACCAAACTTTGTTGAAAGTGTCTTGAAACAAAGTGGTGATGCTAAAGGTATTTTAGAAACTGTTAGTGATTACTTAGGATCGAAGAGACCATACACTTTCGATGACTGTATTAAATGGGCAAGATTACAATTTGAACAAAAATTCAATCATGATATTGAACAATTATTATACAATTTTCCTAAGGATGCAGTGACCTCAAAAGGTGAACCATTCTGGGTTGCTCCAAAAAGAGCACCAGATGCTTTGAAATTTAATATTGATGATACAGATCACTTCCACTTTATCGTTGGGGCTGCTAACTTATTAGCATATGTTTATGGATTAAAGGGCGACTCTGGCGAGCCAGATAAGAGCCATTACCAGAAAGTCATATCTCAAGTTGAGATAACTCCATTCAGTCCGCAAACTGATTTAAAGATTCAAGTTGAAGATTCTGATCCAGATCCAAATGCGAACATTATCCCAGAAAAAGAGATTCTTGAAAAATTAGCATCCAACTTACCATCTCCTTCATCACTGGCTGGTTATAGGTTAAACAGTGTTGAATTTGAAAAAGATGACGATACTAATCATCACATTGAGTTTATTGCAGCAGCATCCAATTGTAGAGCAAAGAATTATGCTATTGAAACTGCAGACAATGCTAAAACTAAATTCATTGCAGGTAAAATTATTCCAGCTATTGCTACTACCACAGCGTTGGTCACTGGTTTAGTCTGTTTAGAATTATATAAACTTGTGGATGGTAAAGATGATATCGAAAAATATAAAAATGGGTTTGTTAACTTAGCATTACCTTTCTTTGGTTTTTCTGAACCAGTGAAGAGTGAGAAGATTGAGTTTAATGGTAAGCAATATGATAAGACATGGGATGTTTTTGACATTCAGGGTGATTTAACATTACAAGAATTATTAGACTATTTTGAAAAAGAAGAAGGGTTGATTATTTCTATGATTTCATGTAAAGTTTACTTGCTATATGCTGATTATCAAAACGCGAAGAAGAAAAACGAAAGAAAGAAGATGACCATTCGCGAAATTGTTGAAAGTATTACCAAAGAACCTCTTGGAGAAAATGAGAATTCTTTAGTGTTAGTTGTTTGTGGTGATGATGCTAATGGTGAAATGGTTGATGAATTTCCAAGTGTTGTTATTCATCTAAAGTAGATATTTTAATGCCTGAATATTTTTTTTCTTTCGTTTTTTTAGTAAATTTTTCGTTTTATCTAAATTTGGTTTTTATGAAATTCGGAAAGTACAATAAATATTGCCGATCCTGTAGATTTAAGAATTCAGAGCCATGTAAACAGAAAGTTTATTCATTCTGGTACGTATTGCCCACCTCCTACTTAAACCGTAATTAAACATGAACTAAACTTACATATAGCAATTATAATTTTGATGCTGAGATAGTTAAATTTATAATAATTCAAGTTTCCCCAAAGTGCATGAGTGCATGCGTATACATATGCATATATATTAAGCTTTACATTTTCTTTGATACAGCCTAAATAATATTTCTTTGATACTCTAATATTAAATTTTATATATGTATGTATATATTATGTACATAGATAGATAAAATAACAATAATCTAGGGATATTGGATCAAACTCATTTTCCGATATGAAAAGCAAAGGGGTTTTATGGTCTTTCTGTGCACTATATATATATATATATATATATATATATATGTGATAAATTAAGTTAATTGCTTGTCATAGATGTACAGAATTCTAACAGCCTATAATTTTTATCCGTCGATCCCAAATGTGTGTTCAACTGCTGACAGTATATTGATTACAAGAGGCGTATGCAATATTCAGAAATCTGCCGGCGGCTTATAAGTAACTAAAGTCATAACTTTTGAATTTGGAGCAAACGGTTACATCGCTCTGAGACCTCTACATGCAAAACTGGGACATAATTCCAAATCTGCAGATGAAATTAACCTTGAAGATTCATCATCCTGGAGTGCTATATATACATACACTTAAACGTAATTCGACATAATAGATGCAATCACCATGATTTTCAGAAGCTGTAGCAGTACACGAAATATACAGAATTTTTGCTATTATTTTACAGTATCATGTATTACTACCTACCACCGTATCAGGTACAGTGGATGTTCGCTTCAAAGCCTTGAAAATTACCGCTGGAATGACCACCATTGTCTTAGCTCATAAGAGCACAACAGACATTTTCTTCTTCCTTCCAGTTAGGTAATTTCCTAAAAAACGTTGGAACAGACACATGGGCAGGAAAGAAGTTACTTACTTGTGATGGCCACTTATCACTATCATATATATATATATATACTTCCGCACTTGTTCAAATAGACTTGAAGAGTGATATACATCGCAATCCCAAGGGGCATTGCGATGTATAGAATGTTTGTAAAATGGTTTTCGGGTTACCGACCTTCCCAATTGAGAGCATTCATGGTCTTCTACATATCAAGTTTCCATGTTGATGCATTGTTACTGTGCAACTGTGTGTGCATAAATGCTATAATTTCCCGTAATGGCATTAACTTGATGCAACTCCAAAGAACATTAACAATAGCCTATGAAGTCGAGATTATGATAGAAGGTTAAAGTCTATTTTTTTTGGAAAGATAAATGGGTCTACGATTGCTAAGGAAACAATATTTATATTAGACCGTCTGAACACCTCAGGAGATGCGTGTCATCTATACTAATAATTTTGAAAGATTAAGATACAAAAACGCATTGGACTGTAAGATGTAGTGGAAATAACGTACATTAAAATCAAAGATCATTGTCAATAGATTAAAGTTTAATTTATACAAAGATTATTTTGACAGTAGGATGAAATTCCAAATAAAAACAAATAAAAAGCAGGAAGTGAAAAAATATAAAAGCCTAATTAATTAACCTGAAAAATTCACCTTGCACTTGAAATAACTGATCAAAATTACCTTCTTCAGTTATAAAGCCATCTTTGAAAACAACAATTTTATCAGAAATACTCATCAAATCTTCTTTATGTGTAATCAAAATAACAGTGGCTTCTGTTTTCAATGAAACAATCAAATTCTTTATAAGGTTTGCGTTTTCAGGATCCAACGCCGATGTACATTCATCAAAAATAAAAATATTTGCACACCTTAGCAAGCCTCGAGCAATTGAAAGTCTTTGTGCTTGACCACCTGATATTAACGATGATTGTGTTGATCCAACTTTTGTATTTAAACCCTTCGGCAATGATAAAACAAATTTGGCCATATTAACCTTATCTAAAGCTTCATAGATGTCTTCATATGAGATTTCACTTTTGAATGGATTGCTATATAGTAAATTGTCAAGTAATGTAGAATCTGTAAAATAGTGATCTTGAGTAACAATAGCAACATTTGAAACCAAATAATCCAAGTTGACAGAACTTATATCTTGATCTAACAACGATATATAACCTGAAGATACCGGATAATAACGCGTTAGTAAGGATATTAAAGTTGATTTACCACATCCAGATTCACCAACAAAACAAGTGATTTTATTTTGCGGGATTTTTAAATTGATTGATTTTAAAACCTCTTTTTCTTTTAAAGATGGATATGAAAATGAAACATTATGTAGTTCATAGATATTTTCAGTATTTTTATTAAATTCAGGTTTATTAGATCCTCTAATCAAATTGAGATCATCTCTTAATTCTAAAATTGATTTTATTTTGAAGGCCGCTCTCAAAGCTCTACTTAAATTAGGAACCGAGTTTAATAAAGATGTGATGGATCCGGCAGAAAATAACATCATAATAACAACTTCCATTAGTTGAATGAGATTATACTCGTCATAAGCAACTAATTTGAATCCATAAAAGTACATCACAGCTTGTAATAGATTGATTAATATAGCAGTAAAATCGAACCCGAACCCCGATACATATGATCTCATCAAGCCATCTCTTCTTAAATAATTTAAATTAATTCTAAACTTCATTTTGAAGTGATCTTTCAAATTTAAGCAAATGACTGTTTTGATTGCCATAACTGTTTCATGAACGATATCTTCTAATTCAACGACATCTTGTTTATATTTATTTTCTATTTTCTGTGACATGGAATTATATATTACAGTGAATAAGGCAAATAATGGGGCAAAACTAAGACCAACTAAAGCCAATTTCCAACCGCACACAATAGCCCAAGAAACACCGACAAGTAAAACTGCAATTAAACAGCAAATGGAACTGATGAAATCAGAGCAAGTTGTTCTTAATTCTCTTGTATCATTGACAAGTAAGGATGATAATTCGTTTACGTTACATTTTTCAAACCATTGAACATCTTGATGTAAAATTTTATGAAAAGTTGCCGACCTTATATTGTTTGTAAAGTTTTCAGCAGCAAAACCTAACAAAAATTTGGAAGCAAACAATAATCCCCCAGTAGAGAAGGCAATACCAGTAACAACAAAAGACCATTTCAAAATATATGAGGAATCGGCATAACCAATAGAGGTCGGAACAATGCCAATAATTAATTTGGCAAAACAATAACTAAAAACTGGTGATAAAATGGAACCACCTATGCCAAATATTGAACCTATAATCATAGCAAATTTGCAATTTTTATCCATAAATCTATATATTAACTGTAATGTATCCATTAAATTCAATGATGCCCCATCTTTGGCATTTACACCCTGACTTTCAACATCATTAGCTTTAAAGATTTTTGAATCCTGCTTTTCTTCTGAAAAAAGTTGAGAAGGGCTTGGAGGACCACTTGAAGTTTCCACATATTCTTTATATCCACTATATTTGGTTATATTTGGAGTTTCAAAGTCATCATACAATCTGAATTTTCCATTTGGTAAATCCATTAATTGAAATTTCTTGCCAAACTCAACAACTTTTCCAGATTCTAGAACATAAACCATATCGTTATATTCAATTTGACCTAAATCATGGGTGATAATTATTGTTGTCTTTCCTCTTCTCCATTCCTTAACAGATTGTAACAGTGAGTTTCTTTGGGCTAAGTCCAAGGCTGAAAACGATTCGTCTAATATTAGAATTGGAGAATCTCTAATTTTTGCTCTGGCTAAAGCGATTCTCTGCTTTTGTCCTCCACTCAACTTGATGGCACCTTCTTGGTTCCCAAGAGGAGTATCCACACCATCAGGTAAAGAATTTATCAATTCTTTTAGATTTGCAAACTCGATTGCATCGTCAACTAACCACTGTGGAACTGTTGATATATCTTCATATTTATATGCAAGTCCAATGGCAATGTTTTCTTTAATTGAGCCATTTATTAAGGTACAACTTTGTTGAAGTAATGTTATTTGACTGTTTAGCCACTCATTATTTAATTTAAGAATATCATAATTATCAATTGTGATTTTTCCAGATTTCGGTTGATACAGGTTTAATAATAAAGATCCTACAGTTGATTTTCCGGAACCTGATTTACCAACTAGATATACTGTTTCGTTTGATGAAATTGATAGTGAGACATTTTTGAGAATATCCTCGTGCGATCCTCTTGATTTGTATTGGAAAGAGACGTTTTGAAATTGAACCTCATATTTTAATGGATGGTGAGGACGAAATTGTGCTATATTCGTGATATCTTTTGAGGAAACATCAACAAAGGACATGGCTTTTTTTAAATTTATAAAGGTTTTTTGAATGAAAACAAGCAGCACAGAGACAGCGTTAAATGAATTAGCAATCGATAACAATGCATAAAAGCAAGATAGCACTTCACCAGGCGAATTATATCCTTTTTTAATTAACCAAGAACCGAACCAGAAACTTTGAACAAACATCATTAAGGATAATGCAGTTACAATGCCCATATTAATGTTTGAAAATAACCTATATCTGATAAAACCACGAGAGCAAACGTTTAAGATCGAATCTAGCTTATCCTCTTCTATACTGATTGATGCCATAGTCTTAACCCATTTGAAGTTGATGAGATTCCAATCTATAACTTTAATTGCTTCTGCAGATGAATCATCCTCAACTTTAATGGAACTTGCAATGAAAACACTTAAAATAGTGGTAACTATAAATATGATTGGAAATGTAGCCATAACAACCAAGGTCAATCTCCAAGAATATATAAAACTGGTAACTGACAATGCAATAATTGTACTAATATTTCTTACTAGTAAAGACATTGGTTCAGCTAAACCTGATCTATATTCTTCAATGCAACGGTTAACTTGAATCAGATCGCCTGCTAATTCAGGTTTACTCTCAAACCAGTTGAAATTTTTATTTAATAAAGAATCAAATAAAGTCAATCTCAATCTTGATTGCTGCCTTTCAGCAAGAACTACATAAGTTGCAATCTGAAGCCATCCAAATATAAACTGACCTAAACCGAGCAATGCAATACTAAAGGAACCCCATTTTAAATCTTGAATAAAACTGTTAGTTGATGAATACTTACTTTCTTGAAAACAAGTAAGCATGTTAAAGAGCCTATTAACCATTATCGTAATGCCAACTGGAACAACTGACACAAAACATGAAGATATAACAGCCACCATAATAAGAGGAGCATCGATTATTTTCAAAAAATAAAATAAACCAAAACTTGGAGACTCCTCTTCCCCTTTATCTAAAGAATTTTGAGATTCACTGTCCATATGTTCATTCGTTGAAGTTCTGTAGAAAGTTTCCCTTGTAGGTGTAGAGCTACCAGAATCCGTTAACTCGTAATCTTCTTTGTTCATAGGTAGATGTTTGAAAATAGGCTTAAGTGGGGGGGGGGGACTGAACTAGAAGAGCAAACTTCCAATGGATTGGTTATATAGAGTTTGATGTAAGTGTCAGAAGCATAGATATTTGGGGAATTACTGTATAAATACAAATAAACAATCAATATATTACCGATAAGAATAATTAAATGAACTTAAAATCCAAGTGATTAGTATCTTGAGCATTTCCAATTTCGGACAGTTCAATGGAGTGAAACAACTGCGATAAATGGAAATCTGCTACAGAAAATTAGCAGATTTGCCGACTTGAGACAAAGGCAAGTTCTGAATACATAATCTTACTATCATGGAACGTGAAAACTCTCTGAACTTGAACAGGTGTGGTCTTCCACCAAAAGCTTCATTTAAGGTTAACCCACAGCAAAATATCGTCTGCGACGATTGATGCGAATCACTTTCTTTTCTCTTCCGAATTTTTGCCTATTTAATAAGCGAAGATTTTTTCTATATAAAGTTTTCATATACCTTTTTCTTTCTTCTTTGCTCTAGCAATATATCCAAATTATATATCTGATATATGGGGACTTTGTTTAGCATATGTCTCACAGTAATGTGCGTGTGGCAGTAGAACAATCGGTAGTTCAGCTGTTTTAACAAGTCAAGGTTGACCGTTCCAGCAGTAAAACTTAGCCTCTCTTATTCTAAATGATGAATTCCTTAGATAGGGACAACTGATTCTTTGAAAATGAAGATTGTTGTCATTGATAGTAGAAAATTTCTGAACGGAATAGGAGTTGCTATGAGTAATATAGTTAAAGGAGCCTTCCTGGTACAACTGAAACTTACAACGTGCGACAAAAAATAAACCTGTCTGGTTATAGCGCTGGAAAACTGTTCACCTTGTTAAACACATCTGCTCAGGGCCCAGGATTTTGAAGGAAGGCACTATTAAGTGAGGATTATTTTCTAACAATCACTGTTCTTTCATTCTTGACCCCTCTATTATCGACCAATAATGCAGCAAGGATGGCTACTAGTCACATTGACTTCAATCACTACTATTGCAGGCTGCTGTGTCATTTACCTAGATCAAATCTACAAGTTAATCATTCCAAAGCAATATGCTAGAAGGCCATTTTCCATTGCCCATGACACCAACTTTTTAATCTGTTCGTTGTCGTTGAGTGCTGGCTGTTTGACTTTAACCTCATTTTACAAGCTATTGCCAAGTTCATATAAATATCTTCACAAGGCATCCACTTTGAGAGAAGACGGTCATCTATTAAGAGCTACACTATTTGGCTTCTACTTTCTCGGTGTCCTAGGCTGCAATATTCTTAACTATATTGTCCATTTTATGACCAACGAATCCGTGGTGCACTGTGTTCATGGTGGCGATGATGGGCATGAGCACGATGACCACAGCCATGATACAAAAGCTGATAAATGCAATCGTCTATCAGAAGAAGAACTACGTCATCATGATCACCATCACCACCATGACCCTTCTAATATCGACTCTCATGCCTACCTGCATGATGGTTCGGATCATAAAAATTCTAAAGGAAGTTGTAGTATGTTACAAGACAATACAGTTTCATCTGAACCAGTTAATGATACCTCCGTCAAAATTCCACATAATAGCATTGATCAAGAGAATGTACCTTTAATTGTAAGCTCTGCTTGCTTGAAGCTGGAGAGCAATCTTATACCAAAGAGAAAAGTGTCTCTAGTCGATATTTCTTTGAAAGCAATCAAAGGTGATACCATGGAAGGTGATTGTTTAGGGGATTTAAGTGAATGCTCTCCAGTCATTGTTTGCCAACATCAAATACATCATCCAAATGATTTGCATTTTTGTTCAATTCCTAGTACTGAAAATCTTCTCTTCATCGATAATAATAATCAACAATTGATTACAAAGCAGTCTCAAATCTGTAAAAGATTTCCAGAATTAGAAGTTTCTTCTCCATTAATTCACGACTCGCCAACAAAAGGCAACAGTTCTTCTGATACCACTATAGATTATGGTTCAATACCATATGAAGATGATGTTGCTCATACGTGCCACCAAAAGGTGCATCATTTTGCTGAACCTCGTAAATCCACTTCTTCTGATAAAAATGTTCATCAGCAGCATACTGATATTGAATCAACTGGAGAATTAGCACATGAACATCACCATCATACTGATATTGAATCAACTGGAGAATTAGCACATGAACATCACCATCATCATATCCAAACACCATTATCAAGATTACTATCCATTGGGTTACAAACTATTTTAGCGATCACACTACATAAATTCCCCGAAGGTTTTATAATGTACTCGACATCACAAGCAGATCCTGAATTAGGTTTGAGTATTTTCCTTTCAATGTTTATCCATAATTTTGTTGAGGGTTTTACGATGACTCTACCTATATATGTTGCATTAGATTCAAGATTGAAGGCACTATTGATTGCTGGTACTTTAGGCGCATTTGCTCAACCTGTTGGGGCTTTGCTAGGTTGGTGGTTTTTTAGAGGATCTTTTGATATGACTTTAGACTCTAACTTGATAATAATCGGATCTTTAATATCACTGACTGCTGGTTTCTTAAGTTATATATCATTCCAGATGTTTGCAAGTGCCATTGGATTTGGTGGTAAACAAGAAAAAGTTATAAGATGGGTTTTTCTTGGTATATTCTTGATTGGGTTAAGCGAAATATTAGTTGGAAAGAAATGAACTCCTAAATTAACGTAATATAGAAGTATGATTATTTTATGTATTATAATTTCCGGGAACACTTAAATGTTTGGGTTGGCCTCATTACAGGATAATCTTAACTGCGCGTCCGAAACTGATAGTAGGATCCGGGTCCGACAAGAGCCCAGAGAATGAGTAATTCCGACTTAGCCACAAGAAACACTCTGTACTCAAACAAAACAAGAGTCAAGTTCAACAATTTTTGCCCAAAAGTAGCATAGGATAATACAAGTCCATTATATTCCTATAAACTATCAAGTGAATATTTTGTGAGAAGTGACTTGAGTTTCATTCATTCCTTGAAGTCTTCTATCTATCTCACACGTCATTCACTTCTATATTTTCCATTAATTATCTTGATTTAAAAAGTTCACGAAAGCTTCACCTAAATTAAACAAACTAAACATGGGCCAGAAAACTAGTAAATTGAATAAGGAAGATTTGTCCAAATTAAAAAATGAAACACAATTTTCAGCTAGAGAACTTCAGCAGTGGTATAAAGGTTTTAAGAGAGATGCCCCAGATGGATTTTTAACGAAAGATACTTTTATTAAAATTCATAAACAATTTTATCCTTTTGGTGATCCTGTTGAATTTTCAAACTACGCTTTCAAGGCATTTAATCTGGAGGATCAAAATTCATATAATAATGAAGTTTTACATTTTAAAAATTTTATTAGAAGTTTAAGTATTGCATCACGAGGTACTATAGAAGAAAGACTAACATGGTCATTTAAAATGTATGACAGAGATGATGATGGAATATTACAGTACGACGATCTATTAAAGGTTATTAAGAGTATTTATAAACTTGTGGGGTATAGTGCGGTCAAATTTGACGAAGAAGAATCAACACCAGAGAAGAGAGCAGATAAACTCTGGGTTGCTTACGGTAAAAGTCTGAATGAAAAGGATAAAGGTGGCATTGCATTAGAAGAGTTTATAGATGTTAAGAAACTAGATGAAAATACGTTGAATAGTTTGAATGTTTATAACAATCTAATATGATAATTGGATTCATCTACTTTTTAGTACATTTATATTGAATTTGTTATCTTCTATTGCACGCTTTAGTTGTCATTTTGGTTTTTTGTTTGCCTTTTGTAAAATCTGTAAATTATGTTTTTTCCAAAAAAAAAAATTTAAACAGTCAAAACTTAACAGTTAAAAATGCTATACAAATTGTTAGCACTAACAAGTCAAAAATTGATAATCGGATGCTTCGTTAATAAAGTAAGTATAAATATTTATAAAAGTTCCTGAAACGCAAGTATAGAATCTTTAAGAGTTAGGTTCAGGACAAAGATGCAAAATCAAAATCTTTCAGCAGCCCAAACTGCACCTTTACAAGTCAGTTTAATAGTTTCTGTTAAAAGCCAGTAAGGTCTGGCGCCGTGAGCATCATTTTCAACAGCTGTATCTAAGTGCTCTAATTCTTCGTCTCTAAATTCACTAATAGTCTTACATAAAGCTTTTATTTCTTCCGAATCAGTACATTTTTCTGAATCGATTTCTTGAATATTATCGTAATTGTTTGCAAGAACTCTCAATTGTTCATTATAATGACGTCCAATGACCGTTTCAACAGCCTCTGTACAAGCCATTGCACCTTCTTTGCCTAATAAACCTGTTGATAAACCCATTGCAAATGCTCCAACCTTCCACAGTGGAGTAATAATTGATGGCCTAACACGTCTATCTACCTGAAGCTTGTTAAAAGTATTATGATGATGAATTTCTTGTTCCCACATATGTTTTAAGAGAGGTTTTAACTGAGGTTTATGGGATAATGCCATATATTGGCCAGCATAAATCAGATTAGCACCAAGTTCACCTGCTTGATCAACTCTAATGACTCTATCAAGGTATGCACTTTGGGCAGCGGAAAGTGACTTGTGTGTTGGTTTAATACCAGCATCCGAAACTGAAGATTGCAATCTTTTTAGTATCAAGGACATTTCAATCTCTACTGTGAACAAATAATAGATTAAAGGTGGTTAAACCCTCTATCCATATCTTGTATCTGAGACCACCAAGTACGAAATACGAGTGCCAGTAAAGTGGTACCATTACTACAGGTGCACGGGTGACAAAAGTGGTTTCGGACGTGGGACAACTTGAAAATTATTGCAAAAAAGAGATAAGAAACACATGCGAATTCTTGCAACTTAAGACTAAACAATCAAAAATGGTCAAAGTCACTGTACTAGGCGCTGCAGGAGGAATTGGTCAACCATTATCTTTACTTCTGAGACTTAATCCAAATATTTCAGAGCTTGCTTTATATGATATCGTTAACGCAAAGGGGATTTCCACCGACTTATCACATATTCCAAATTCAACCCAAATCATCAATGGTTATGTTCCTAAGGAGAAGGGTGATATTACAGAATTATCGAAGGCTTTAAAGAACTCGAATATAGTTGTTATTCCTGCTGGTATTCCAAGAAAGCCAGGTATGTCTAGGGATGATTTGTTCAAAATTAATGCTTCAATTGTCAGAGATTTAGCTCATCAGGTTGGTTTGACTTCCCCGGATGCCTTTATCTGTGTTATTTCTAATCCTGTTAATTCCACGGTTCCAATTGTAATTGAAGAACTTAAAGGTTTAGGAATTTATAGCCCAGAGAGAATATTTGGTATTACAACTTTAGATAATTTAAGACTTGAACAATTTCTAAGTACATTATTAGGTAAAGTTACTTCGAAAGATCTCGTGGGTGATGTTATTACAATTGGTGGCCATTCGGGTGAAACAATTGTCCCAATTATAAATGATTGGGTCAAAAGTATATCACCTGTTGAATATGAAGCCTTAATTCATAGAGTTCAATTTGGTGGAGATGAAGTTGTCAAAGCGAAGAATGGTGCTGGTTCTGCTACTTTATCTATGGCTACTGCTGCTTACAGATTTGTAGCAAATTTGTTACGTGCTATAGTCAATAATGAAACTGTCGATGAAGTTGCTTTCATCAAATTAGATAAGAATACTCCTGGTTATTCTAAGCTCCCGGGTTCAATTACATCGAAGGTTGACTATTTTAGTTTACCAATTAGATTAAATGCAGAGGGGGTTTCTTTAGTTAAATTTCCAAGCCTGATTTCTCAGGATGAACAAAAAATGATTGATGTTGCCACTGAGAAATTATCAGATAATATTTCTAAGGGTGTTAGATTTTGTATGAACTCAAAGCTATGATGCCCCATGTATGATGAATGTATTTAAATTAAATTGTTTTATATATATATATATAATGCAGTTTTTACTTTTTTGTAACGAATTTTCATGTTTTAGCGGTTGGAATAAATATTTAATGGTTCAATGGCATTTTCCTGAAATAAAATTATGGATTTTACGGAAATTATATAGAAAAGAAAAGAAAGAGAAATAGCAACGAGAGAACATAAAAATAAAAAATAAAAGTATCAATGCCATTGACCAATAGCTAAGCCGAACCTTCGTTTGGATGACTCATAAAAATAAACTCTAAAATAAGGGAAAGTCAAAAAAGAAAAAGAAAAATAAAACAGAAGATAGATCGCTAGCTCCAGATATAAATTAAGTATTCGTGCAAAAAACGGTATATCAGATATCAAGTTAATAATACCCATATTGTTGGGGTTGACCTCCAGGATAAACAACCTGTTGTGGCAATAACATATGCGAATTTGGATTCTGTTGCTGCGTAGACTGTTGTTGATTTGGGTATGGCATATTATTTTGTAACTGGAATTGCTGAGGAATAGGTCCAGAACCAGGGCCATATACTTGACTAGAGGGAGGTGAGGGTGTTTGAAATGACCTTTGGGATAAGGGTCTAGGATAAATAGGAGGTTGGATAAGACGTGCTTCTTCGTACAGCTGCATTGTAGCTCCAGAAGCTGGATTGAACTGTGGAGCTATCAATGAGTTGCGTGGAATGTGGGGTGGAAAAAGAGAAGTTTGTGACTGTGGTGTTAATGGTTGACGTAGCTGCTGTGTTTGAGGTTGTGATTGTAAGTATTGTTGTTGTATGTTAAGTATTGGTTGAGATTGATTAAGAGGAAGGGGTTGTTGGAAATGCCCTTGTTTGTAATAATATGGATCTGAAGGACTTAGTAGTACCTGTGCATCAGAAGGTCCATATGATGGAACTGGGGTGATTTGGTTTGATATTTGTTGCTGAGGTAAGTTTTGTGCTGATTGGTAGTGGTACGATGGTGATCTTGTAGGGGTAGTATTAATAAATTGTCCGGCAGCAATTGAAAGGATATCCCTGAAGGTAAGTATAGAAATACTATTTTCAGTATGGCTTAATCTTTTTATAAAAACACTCAATTTATTTGAGAGCTCCGGTAATTCTTGCCCTTTTAAAGTATTTTCTAATCTTGCAGCCAGCATACCAACAGTTGATTGAAATATTTCTGAAATGCATTTAGAGAAACAAAGCTCTAAATACTGAAAGCAAGCGTCAAAAGAATTGCAAAGTAAATAATTCTGAGACAAAAGAAAATATATGATAAATTGATCAACTGGCCCTTGTTCATGAAATAATTGACTACTAGCAAGCAGATGCAACTTGATAATGGCCAAATTCAAATTGAATGTGGGGGCGTTCTCAATGGACAAAAGAGCCGTGTGTAAAAACTGTAATCTAAAGTTATCACTCATAACAGAGATTATATTTTCACATATTTTGAAAGCTCCCCCAATGTCACCGGATCTTTCGAATGAGACTATCAAAAAACACCATATGTCGATGTACGCTTTAAGTTCTTCTGTTTTTGGTGGCAATGGAAAGGAAACAGTAGGAATCAGTTCTGTATGTGCCATGTCCAAGTTTCCTTGATTAAGGCCTATCCAAGCTAATTCAAGATGGGCCATTCTAGCTATGTCAAACTTCTCTGGCGTAGCAATCTGAGGAGGTAGTAACGACAAACAGTTACGCAAGTGGTCAACAGCCTCTTTGACAGCTCCCATCCTTGATTCTATTTTACCTAGCATTAACCATAGTTGGGGGTCTTCCTTGGAAATTTCAAATGAAGTGATAATAACTTCTTGGGCCTTTGGATAGTTTTCCAACAAAAAGTACGCCTCACTTAGTTTACTCCATAACATCACTTCAGTTTTAGTTTGTGGGGTTAGTTCAAAACAGCTATTGATAACTTCTATCAGGTGATGTATCAATCCTGACTTCTCTGGACTGTTCGGAAAATCAATTATGGCGGTCGCAAAACCTGTCAACGCCTGAACATTGTAGGTGTCGTACTTTAAGACATTTTCAAATGATCTGATTGCAGTCGCAGGTATGGTGCCTAAAGAGAGTGCAAAATTACCGCAGGAAAGCCAAGTGAGTATGATATTGTCCTTTTCGAAATCTCTGGATAAAGCATTTTGCGAAGAAAAGGATGACTGACTTCTAGGTATCGTTGGAGAAACTTCTGCGGATACTTGTCTTCTGGGAGTAGAAGCTGGCATTCTTGTGTTATTAACGATATAAATCTCCAAAGGGAGGTGGAGAGAACTGTCGAATTAAGGGTATATCAAGAGGAAAAGTAGAAGGAAATCAGAAATAAAGGAAAGGGAAGGAGACAACAAAAAACAACAAGGATATCTGAAATCAAAATTGAGGCCAAAAATGAAGTACTAGTGCTCTCCAATGTAACAGATCGACAGCAATTGTTTAAATAATAGTAAAATAAATTTTGTACTGCTTATATTATTTATGCATGATTATTTATGCATGCGCACACAATAAAAAACTTGATAAAATGCATCGCAGATCGTCTAGTTTTATTTTTTATATTCTTTTCCGAAATCTCAAACGTACAATAGAACTTTAAAGTTTTACAAGACAAATATCGCGGACATGTCAAAATTATTAAGGAACAACGATAAATACCTACAGGATAAATATAAAAGTCGCGATAATGGGTCTTTGAATCTGTTAAGTGACGTATCATACGATCTGCTGCATATAAGGATGTCGAAATAATCCCGACTAGAGTAATTTTACTTTGGATGGCCGAGTTTAAATGTATAGGTACATGCAATGCGAAGATTAACTAATTACAAAGGAGAGAGGAATTATACATGTAACAGCCTGTGCCTGTCTATAAGTGGCTAAAGACAACATACTTGGTATCACTCAAATTACGGAATATCACAACTTAAATTAATTGAAAGATGAATATTTTTTTTCTATATTTGCAGTACCGCCATTTACTTATGAACCCCATTTGTACAACCGGCCAAGAATAAGCGCATGATCAGCAAGCAGTCGGAAATGTTTTAAGCTTAGGCGTAGTGCGCAAGCTGGACATCAAAACAATTTTTAGTTCCTGGTGCAAAATGCATTTGCGGCGTATGTGATGTGCTCTGTAGGTAACGATTTGGAGCAAGCTTGTCACGCATGCAGGCGTGGCTGCAGAAACAGACCGGAAATGATCTACTTAGATATTCCTGAATCATCACTTATTATCTTTTTAATTCAGCCTGGGCAGGTAACGGCAAGCCAGAGCCTACAGTGACATGTTTACCTCGGCTATTATACAGTTACCCTTATTAAAAGGAGTAACAAACCTGCGCCTTTATTTACAAGATTGTACACAAAATTACTTTATTTCTCGACTTTATATAGTAACATCCCTTTGTAAATATTTTGGCGCTAAAATTTACAATAGTTTTTTGCTTTTTTATTTCTTTTACTTTTTTGTTGATCTCTAATTTTCTCTCTTTTTTTGTTAACCACATCTCATTTACGGGTTAGTTTCATCAAATTGATAGAATAAACTGCGAATTAACTATCCATGGGTAAGAAAATACTAAACGAGATACCACCCAAAGTAAACACAGTTGGAGACAGTTTATCAAACATAATAATGAATTTGCAACAGGTAGTGTACGATCATAAATGTAGAGCAGTGCAGGAAAATGATATACCATAAGTTCTTACGTAAGTTGGGAAAACTTCGGTTGGAACAACTGAAACACACATATGAGATAACTCCTAATGGATATTTCAAGAAAGTTGCTTAATTTGAATGTTAAATACCCGAGCTGCATAGAACTTTTAGAACGGCTATTTGTAGGGGGAAAGATTAAATAAAACTTAAAATGCCTCTATTCTAACTACATAATCTAGTTATATATAATGTGATAAGTTTGACTTCCTCACACTAGCCGCAACCGCGACTTCTACTGCGCAACATCAACGCTGGGTCTTTTAGATACAGTTTTCGTATCTCTTGTTTGTACATCTCCGATTTGCTGAAAGTAACCTAATTACTGTATCTTGTACGCATCTTGAGAGTGTTAATGCCACCATTGTTACCTCTTATCAAATCAGCTTCATTGTAGTTGAGATATATATAAGGTTAGTAATACACTTGCTAATTAGTATTGCTGCAAGGAAAGACATACTTTATAATCGAACATTGGCCATCATGTCATTTATTACAAGTCACTAACCTTAAGTTAGCCTTACTTTTAGTTTGATGCATACATTTTAGAACTTATAGGTGTAAAGGTAACAAACAAGTAGTATTATTTGGTTTTACTGTAGGTACTATCCTTCGGGTTGTAATGCCATATAGGCGCCAAAATACTATTTTCTCTTTGAGCCTTGGTAGCTCATTCTTTAATTTAGATCCCTTTTTTTGTTTTTGATCAACTCACAGTAAACTGATTTTTACTGTTTACATTTGTATTCCCTTATTAATAAAACTATTTCTCCATTAGCTTCCAAGACTTTATAAATTTGCTAAAAGGCATCCATATGATTTAAGTGAAATCGCTACACTATATATTTTTTTAATCTGGCTTGTTTAGGTTACAAAACTATCTTGTTCTGTTTTATTTTTCAAATAAAAATTACTCTTGCCAGCTACCCTGGTATGGAATTTCCTATCTGGGTCACTTTTTATCCCATTGGGAGCTATTGGGAGCCATTAATTTGGCATATTGATTGTCTATATTTGAATAGACACGTCCTTAATTAGTCTAACATTTGTGGAAATAAAAAAAACATATTTTTGTTTGCGTCTTCGGAATTTATAGCCAAGTGAAAAAAGTGGTCTTCTTAAATGTCCGTGAATTTACATTCACTAGTTATTCTTATGGCTTTTCTTATGGCTATTTATAGAAGTAAGTTAATGAATTTATATAACTTCAAAATATCTTATATTTCTAGCTCTAAATATTACAAGCTACTTTGAATATATACAAAAAACACAAGGGGAGAATATATGTAAGGATCTTAAAACTTCCCCTTTAGTAAATTCTTGATCATGTCTTTGCCTGTAAAGTATATGGTTCTACTTAAGGTGATGAAATCAAGAGTGGAAGTAAATGAATCTAGAAAACCAAATGGGAGCATAGCTGGAATCCAACCTTGAGCTAATTCTAATGCAAAAGATCCGTTCGACATGCTATATTGTCTAAATGTACCAAATGGCATATGGTTTTGTTCACCAGGTAGATAGATATCTCTGGCAATTTGTGTTGGACCAGCGGTAAATTGTTCTCCGGTTAAAATAGTGAAGTAGTCATCGGCAAAGTGAAGACCAGTGTGACCTTCAGTACCAACTGCTGTACCGAAAATAATCAAGTATTCAGAAATCGAGGCATGGAGAAGAAACATTTGACCCATAGCACCACCAGCATTATTGAACACCCAATCATCAAAGTTCAATTCATTGATGTAATCAGAACCATATTCCTTAATTAATCTATCAGTCAAGTCGTAGAAAAGAGCGGTTGTGTTATCTGGATTGTTGAGGATAGCTTCTTGAGAAAGTTTTTGCAAAACTTCCTTGTCAAAAATGTAATGATGAGGTAGCCAGTTGTGAAACAAGAAAACTAACACGTAGAAAACGGCAACCGGAAGGAATGCTTTAAACAAAAAATTCATTTGATGATGATTGTTGAATGGAAAGAAGCAGTGGCCGTTGAAAAGCAGTTGAAAGTGTTGAGTTTGGTCTTACTTGCTAAACGGTAAACGAATATATACGAATGTAAACAAAATAAACGAGCGGCCGGTAGTCGACAACGTTTTTAACAACCTCTCTGCACCAAATGTGTGATATATTAGTTATCGACTTAAGTTTTCTTCCAACCGACTAGCTTGTTAAAGCTTACAAGTCATCTCGATTTACACCAAGCTAACATATACACATATACAGATGGACCCACTAACAGAACTTTTACAATCAGAGGATGTTAATATATTACTTTCGAGCTTATCATCGTACTGCTCATCAAAGAATTGCCTTCAAATTCTAGGTTTGATTGAAAACAATTTAGACGAAGCAGACCTTAGATCATCAACCCCTCAAGCAATTTATTCATTAATTGAAACGTATGCTTCCAAAGCAACCAGAATTGATGATTTAAATATGTTGCTCACGTCTTTAGAAGAAATTGGCGAGATTACTTCCTTATATCAATTACAATGCTATATAAAAATGGCAAAGGTTTCTTTAGATGAAGGTAACTCAACGGAAGCTTACAAGTTCTTGAATAAAGTTAATCCACTAAAGTTAGAATTGCTTCCACTTGTTGCTATAGAATATTATATTTTAAAGTCTCAAGTGGTAACAGATCCTTCACAGAAAGAAAAATCGTTAACGAAAGGTATGGAAATTGTTACATCTAAACTAATCAACGGAAATACTGATATGATGGACGTAAGAGTTATTCAGTCACTTTCATCTAATGTTTTAAGTTTACTTTTGGATATTAAGTATAGGTTGGCCCTATTTTTGATTGAAACAAGAACTAAATTAAGCACTGCTTTACAACTTACATTTGAAAATTTTGAAATTGGAATGAAATTATTAGATTCGCCATTAGAACTAATACCCAATTCATTAATTTTTAAAGAAAATTTTAAAGCATTTACACAATTGTTAGTTCTCTTTCCATATTCGTTAACCAAGGTTCAGTATTTAACAAATTTTTCAAAATATCTAAATTCGGAATATTATTGCAAAAGATGGATCTCAAAAAATTCAAATAAAGATATTCAATCAATACTTTTGAGTTTTATAAATTTCGAAATTATTAGATTCAATGATGAAAGGTATATCAATTTAACTGCACAAATTTTGAATTCAAATGAATTAATCGAATTTAATACTCAGTTACTTGAATTTAATTTAATTTGTATTTCAAAAATTTTTATCTCTTTACTATTAGACGATATTTTCCCAATTTTAGCATTACCCGATACTTATTCTCAAGATAATATTTTAGAAACCATTTTCAGTTTAATATTGGATAAGAAAATTGATGCTAAATTAGATGACGTTAATGGTTATATAGTATTCAAATCAGAAGAAGAAAATGAAATTACTTTCAACTCAAGGGTTGCTGAAGTTTTGGATCAAGTCGATTCTATCGATAATAAAATTGCAGCTTGATCAATATTATATCTTTATTGGGATTTTGGGTTGGCTTTGCTTTTCGGTATATAGGTGTTGGGAATTATATTGTGGCAGTATGTATAATAAATTTTACTATCTATTTTATAAAGTGTAAGCATGGTTAGGTAAATAAAAACGTTCTTCAACAATAAATATCATCAATGTATGAAGTACACAAGAAAAAAGTATCCAGAAGTTCACAAATATACAAAGACACCAGAAAAAGGGGAAAATTCAAAAGTTAAAAATTAGAAGTAAAAAATTGGATGAAATAAAACAAGGACAAAAATATAAAAAAACACAAGCACGAGCACCAAATTTTAAGTAAAATAATAATTAAACATCCTTAAACTTTAACTCTACCAACAAGCATATCAGCAATATCTCTGATATCTTGCCAGAATATTGTCTTTCTAACTCTCTTACCTTCCTCCGTTTCGAAATCATACAATTGTCTTATACCTTTAAATTTCAAATGAGATCTATCAACACCAAGAACACAAGCAGTATTTGAAACTTCAGGAGAATTAATAAAATCACCAAATTCATTGACACTACTAGTAACTAAATCAAAGTTATTTTCCAGGTATTGAACAGCCTTAATTGTTAGTCTTGCAGCTCTGGTTCTATCTATTGGAGATGGAATTCCACCTTGTTGAACATGACCTGGGATTGCAGTTTTAGCATCAAATAAATTGCCAGATTCCGAATTAAGTACGTCAGCTATAACTTGAGTTGTTAACACACTTGAAGCTTTTGCAGATTTTAGAATTAGTCTACCTGATTTATTCTTACCTTTATCGTTTAAGAATGATGTTTTTAATGTTTCGATATCTTGCTCTAATTGGTCTAATGTAATACCTTCTTCAGGGACGTAAGATGCAGTTGCACCAGCAACCAATTGAGCATAAGAAGCAATGTAACCCGAATTACCACCTTGGCATTCAACGACGAATGCTCTTTTTCTTGTAGCAGCAGCAGACTGCTTAATAGCATCACAATAATCAACTAAAGAATTTAAACATGTATCTGAACCTAATGAATATTCGGTACCTGGAACATTATTTGATATTGTTGCAGGTATTAAAACCATTGGAATTCTAAAAGCAGGATAAGTCGTTCTCGCTTTTTCTAACTCATTCAAAGACACAAATGCTTCAAAACCACCAACTATAACTAAACCATCAAATTTGTACTTTTGGAAATAATTTGCAACTAAACCAATGTCAGCATCTTCAGGAGTTGCTCTATTGGTACCAATCTCAGAACCACCTAAATTAGCCCAACCTTCTATATCGAGCCATTTTAATAATTTAACAGAATCATGTTTTGTTAATCCAGTAAAACCATTATTAATTGCATAAGGAGTATGACCCCTTGACATACAATAAGTAGAAAATGAATAAACAGCGGAATTCATACCACCAGCAGGAGCACCAACATTGATGATTGCAAACTTCTTTCTTTTTTCAATTGGCAAAGCAGGCTCACGGAAATCAGCAGAGTTCATAGCCATAAAATTCTCTAAATGCTCATTGAATTCAGAATCTCTCAAAGAAATTGCTTTTGCAAAGTCTTTATTCTCAATTGCTTTTGCGACTTCTTTTGTCAATCTAACTGCTTCAACTAATGGTTTTCTGACAATTTTGTTTTCAACAATTGAAATCATTGGGGAAGGAGTTTCTGGGGTACCTTCTAAAATTGCATCCACGGCTGCTGCACCCTGTAAAGTGGCTAACATTCTATCATAGGCAACAGCAGTACCACCTCTTTGAACATGCCCTAACGTAGTAATTCTGGTATCCAAACCTAATCTATCCACTAAAACATTTAAAACATCCTTACAAGTGATTGGAGTTAGATCAGAACCAATTGCACCTTCAGCAACGATAACAATGGTCTTTCTTTTACCTCTTGCTCTATGCTTTGAAACGATATTACACATATGATCAGACCATTCCTTTTTTGCCGATGGGAATTCAGGAATGAAAATATAGTCTGCACTGGTTGCAATACCAGCCATTAAAGCCAACCAACCGCAATGTCTACCCATAACTTCAATAACAAAGGCTCTTTTATGAGAATTAGCAGTAGCATCAATATAATCAATTGCTTGACAAATTCTAGCTAAAGAAGAATAAGCACCAATTGTAGCATCAGTTGAAGACATATCATTATCAATTGAACCAACGGTACCACAAATATTTAGGTGTTTGTGTTTTTCATACTTTTCTTTTGTAATCTTTCCGGTTTCTAATAATTCAGAAATTAATGAAGGCCATTCGGCTCTAAATAAATCAGCACCAGTCAATGAACCATCACCACCACAAACAATTAAAGCATCGATACCCGCCTCAATCATATTCTTACATGCAGCTAATCTACCCCATCTTTCTTTAAACTCCATACATCTTGCAGTACCAATATTTGTACCACCTTCAGCCAGCCAGCCTCTAACTTCATGCCAGGACATTTCTTTGATATATTCAGAGCCACCTTTAACTAACCCCGAATAACCTTCGTACACAGCAAAGGCTTTACAGCCTTTATAAATGGCAGCTCTAATGATAGCTCTAACATTGGCATTCATACCAGGAGCATCACCACCAGATGTCATAACAGCAATATTTCTTCTTTGCTTTGACGAGGAAGGCAGACCAGAAACAGGGGTTTCACTGTCCTTGTAAGTGACAGTTTTGGAGTCACCGGTATACCTTGATTCAATGTTAATTCCTAACTGGTTCTTAAGGGAAGAAAATCCTAAGACAGATCCAAGAGGATCAATAACATAAACTTCAAAAGGATCCAATTCTTCAGGTATAACTTGAATTTGACATTTGTTTGCTTTAAATTTCTGGATTAATGAATCAATATCTTTTGTTGAAAAAACAATACCACTTTGTAAAGTTCTCCAATCTCTTTTATGTACATGTGCTAATAAATTCTCTATACCTTTCTCGATATCATCAACTGAAGCAGCCTTTGATTGATCATAAACTAATTTAACACTTGAATATTGATCTTTCTTGTTTTCAGTTTGATTGGTCACCCAAACTGAATTGTCATCATTTGATGGTTTTTGAGTAAAGGAAAGGATATTTGTGTAGAAACTTAGTGCTTCATCATAAAGTTGCCTTGTAGGAGCATAAAATGTAACGAAAGAAGTTCCGCTAAATAGATCTTTTTCTGGAACAGTCATATTGTGGTCCTGTGGTTGTTAAAAGATAGTAACAGTCGAACAAACAAAGTCCTTATAAGTTGTTGCCCAATTCTTTATCCCTCCACGTAAAATAGTCCGTCAGCTCACTGCTGTTTCCCGGGCCACTGTGTTGGAGCAAATGCGTCGCGCAATCGGCACTCGATGAGCACTGTCGTCCGAAGCGAAGAGTGGTTCCCGCTGAAAGGTCAGCTTCAACAACTTATCGGCAGCACTAGTTCCCCCGAATATGGCTTAAGTGGTACCTAGAGGCATTTTATAAAGAACTCATTAAGGAAATCGATTCTATATACGTCAAAATAACTATAAAACTAAAAGAGGATATATTAGATATACTCCTGCTTCAACCGAATAATCACCGACATTTTTAGTTTTGAGATTATTTAATGATGTATACCAGGATCTGTATCACAAGAGGTTTGAATTGAGGATGTGAATGTGACTTAAAGGATATAGAAAAAGAGATATTATCAAGATAAATTAAATAAAGAGGTTTACAAACCAGGATCCCAAAAGAACCCCAACACACAAACATCTAAGCTCATACCATAGCGGTAATCAAAGAATGTGACTCACTTGCCAATTGTGTGATATAAAGATATTCAGCTTCTTGAGTAATCGTGGCTGTTAAATCAACTTTTAAAGCGGTTGGGAAAACCAATATAGCTTGTCCATTATCTGTATTAACATCGGCTTGAGTTTCAACGGAAACTGTAGAACCGTCAACAACAGATTCAACTGTAGTTAACACGACTGACGAAGAAGCCTCATTTAATCCTCCAAAACTGAATAATTCATTAAATAAAGAACCAGCACCTTCTTTATAGTTAGAAATCGCAAATTCACTGGTGGTTTGAGTTATCGAATCCAAGTAAGCGTAACCTAACATATCGTATAGTCTTGTCCTGAATTCAGCTGGTAACTCAAAAATAAAGTTATAGAATGTAGCCAAAACTTCGGTATAAATTTGCTGATCATTGAAAATATTAACTGATGAATATTCAGTAATGGCATCTAAATAGCTAGAGACTGCAGATTCAGTACTACTCGCATTAATATATTGCGAATACTCATCCTTATAATTTTGGAAATCATAGAGTAATGCATCTACTCCACAGTACATTTCATTAATGATATCTGAAGTAACTGTAATTGTTGTATGAGTACCATCGGTGTAAGTCTCTCCAGATTTGGCAGTTTTAACCAATGTAACTGTAGTGTCAAGTAATAATTTGTCGTTTGTTGTTGCAACAACCTCAACTGGGTAAACATTTGTATACTCAACTTCAGTGGTTGCAGTTATAGTTGCGGTTGCCACAGCCAGTGTGGATGAAGAGGATGGTAAAGGTTGTGAAACACTTGTAGTATAAGCTAATGAAGTTGTATAAATAGTAGTTTGAGCAGAAGTTGCAATAGACTGAGCAGCAGAAACGCTTGAATAACTACTTAGATAACTCATATAAACTTCTTTGGCAACATATAGCAATCTATCCGACCACGTAAAATATGAATAGACATCTGAGATATCACTGTAAATACTTGAATAATACGTAGTTTCTAAAGGTGTAGTTGTCTCATTTAATAATATAATATCCCGTGCAAAATTGTTCATAGCCGATGTAGCGGTACCGGAATCCATATAGGAACTCATAACAGAAGTGTACTGATCAACGTTACTGGCGTAATCGAGTAAAACGGCATATAGTTTTGCAGCGTTATAGAGAGAAGTTTGATAAGCATCTGTAATAGAGACCTGCGTATCAGTATAAGTTGTAGTGGAATAATTTGAATTTGTAATTGTTTCAATGACCAAATACTTAGTTGTATAAACTGAGTATAATTCTTTAGCTTCTGCTAAAATTCTATCACTCCAAGGTAAATCAGAAATAAAGTCAATCATATGAGTGCAAGCATTATCAAAGTCTGCATTATCTGTGGCATAACTATAACTTGAGTATTGTGAATAAAACGAAGTTAAAGCTGCAGTGTCTGAGTAAGTATTATAAAACGAATTATAAACATTACCAAAATTTTTAATATCAATGTAAAGGGCATCACATTTGGCATAATTATAAACAGTTGAAGCCGCATCAGTTGTAGTAACGGGAACGCTTGTATCCCAAGAAGAACTAGAAGGAGTTGAATATGCAGGAGATGTCCAAGTAGAAAGCGATGAATCTTCAGAAGTATACTCAGAATAAAGTGAGGTTATAGCCTCCATTAATTCGGATTGTTTAGATGATGGCAATTCAGAAAACATCGATATCTCGATGTCAACTAAAGTGGTTTGGGCCCATCGATCCCAGAACTCTGCCGTACCTGTTTGAGCAGTTAGAGAAGTGAACTGATTGTATAAACCAGTACTGCCACTAAATTTTGAAGCATAGTATTCTGATTCTGACGCTATGTCTAAAAACAAGACTTGCCCATATGCTCCCCTTATATCTTCGGAAACAACATGAGAATTTATTGTAGCAAAGGAAACAGCTTGAAATAAGGAAGCAGATAGTAGGAAGATATGGATGGGTGCCATGATTAATTAAATGATGCTAGCAAACTAAAAAGAGCAAGAAGTCGCAACAAAGATTTATAAACCTACATTTCGGCAAGGGGATGATCTAGTACATTAGAAGGGTCAACAAACATGGCATGAGATGGTTGCAATGAACCAGGCCCACTTTTCCAATTTACCAAGTCCCTTAAGGGCAGAGCACTTGCTGGCAGTGCACGGGTGTTTTTTGAGCCGTGTCGCCGTATTTTATATTTAGGGAAATCAGACGCCATTTTCGCACTGTTAAAAGTTGTGTTGTTAAACCGAGTCTTTGGGTATGGCATTAGTTCTTGGGTATACTTTTCCTTATTCCCAGCTTTTCTCAATATTAAACACAGTGTATGCATAATCAAAAGTTGTGTTCAAGCGATCAACAATGTCGGAAAATATCCAACCTATAATAAAGCGTCCTCTTCTTAAAATAAATGCCAAAGCTGTAGCAGCTGCTCACTCTATTTGTTCTTTAAGTGCTTTCCTAGTGGCTTTAGCTGTTGGAGTATCTTTACATTACTCCAAGATCATTCAAAACGAATTTTATGGCTACCCCGAAGAATGGTTTCCTAGTGTTAGTGCCACAATTGGAGACAGATATCCAGAAAGATCAATATTTCAAATTTTAATAGCTTTAACTTCTGGTCCTAGATTTTTGCTGCTAATTTTTACTTATATTAGATTATATAAACCAAAATCGGTCTTGCCAAAACTTGGTTTTATTTCAGGTATAATTAGAACCGTTACTTGTGGTGGTTGGGTTTACATTACTTCAACGGATGATCATGATGCGCATGATATTTTTATGATCTCCTATATCGTTTTAACTATTCCTTGGACCTTATCTGTTACTAAGTTGTCTCCTCCAAGATCTTCGCTAAGAAGAAATAGAAAATACACTTCATTGACTTTCTTTTTAATGTTAATCCCATTGATTTATTTATTTGTTCAACATAAAGTTCATAGAGTTCCGGGTGCTTATTCCTACTATGCTTATTGCGAATGGTCTTTAATAATTTTAGATATTGGTTTCGATGCTTGGTCAATTGTTGATTTTAAGGATTTGACTCTTGAAATAAGGTCGACCTCTGATAATGAAGAATTTTTTTCAACTAATTTTAGTTTTCATTTATTTAATCAAAACAAGTCCAAAGATTTTGAAGAGAACAATAATAGATATTCAAAAGAAAATGATTTATTGCCAGCTTTAAGAGAAATCAATAACTCCTATAGAAATTTGGTTGTTAATATCTTCAATTCTCTTATCTTTTGGACTGTTTATACCGCATTATATTTATGTGTTTGGTATTTTCCATTGTGGTATATGGGTATTTCAGGCTATGAAGTTTGTATTGTTTCAACCTTATCTCCATTTGTTTTGACTATTCCAGGATTAAAGAATTTTTTTTCAAGATATCCTCAAATTACAAGAATTTTAACAGTTGCATTTGGTATTGGATCTTGCGTTATCCCAGATCCGGAACAAAGATTTTTTGCAATTAGTGTCGGGGCTTTTTTCGCTGGTTTATCTTTATCTATTGAAATATATACAATTGGTAAAACAAATGATCCAGTTGAAATTAAATCCTATGCCACTTCATTCACCCTTGGTTTAATTTTATCGTCAATATCTAAATTTGCTTTTTGGACAAATAATCCATTTTGGCCAATTATGAATCAGGAAACTGGAGGTTGGAACTTAACTGGTCTATTATTGGGTTTATTAGCTGCCTCTTTAACTAAATTACCATCAATTCAAAAATCGAAAGTTGATGTTTTTGAGCCGAAAAAACAATCAATGCAGAAATATCCTTCAATTTTATTAACTGCCTTAGGCTTTGGCTCAATTATTTATTCTGCATCTGCCTTGCTAACTGACTCTTCCACTATGATCTTGTGGACTTGGGAAGGTTATCCTGTCAGAGGTCCAGTTCCGGTTCCCCACGGAGCTATAACCTTAATTATAATGTGTATTGCAACTTACATGGGGTTTTTGAATTCTAACTCTTATAAGCAAGTTACAATTGCAGGTGTTGTTGGTTCGGTCATTTTATATAGCTTTAGTGGTTGGTTTGGGTATTTTGGTGGTTTAGCTTATCTATACTGGTTATGTTTCGTAATTCCCGTTTGTTTCCATCAAATCTCCAAATTTGAAAACGTAGGTTTAGTTTTCGGATTATCATTTGTCTTTACTATTTTACTATCTTTAGGTCATGTTTGGGTCGTTGCTTATGCATTTGTTCCGGGTGGTCCATTATTGAGGGAAAGAACTGATATTGTTTTATATGGTTCCATTGCTATGATATTGGCGTTGATTTCAAACTACACCAAACCAGCACAAGTTAATTTAAATAAAATTGCATCAAACATCAAAAAGTTCATTAATATTTTGGTTTTATTTGTTGTTTTATCGTGCGTTATTGCACTAAATAGATATCAATGGACAAAACCAAAACCATATCATCCAAATACAAAATTATTGACAGCTGGTATATGGACAATACACTTTGGTTTAGATAATGATATGTGGAATTCGGAACATAGAATGAGAGATCTGATTAAGGACTTAGAGTTAGATGTTGTTGGTTTATTAGAATCTGATACCGAAAGGATTATAATGGGTAATAGAGATTTAACTGAAAGAATTGCAGAAGAACTAGGTATGTACGCTGATTTTGGTCCGGGTCCAAATAAACATACTTGGGGTGCCGCATTATTATCGAAGTTTCCGATTGTTAATTCAACTCATCATTTATTGCCTTCACCAGTTGGTGAGTTAGCACCTGCAATACATGCTACATTGGATTGTTATGGCACTTTAGTTGATGTTGTTGTTTTCCATTCAGGTCAAGAGGAAGATGTCGAAGATCGTAGGTTGCAAAGTTTGGGTGTTAGAGATATCATGGGCTCAAGCGATAGACCAATGATTTTATTGAGTTACTTGGTTACTGAACCTCATGAAGGTAATTATAATACTTATGTTAGTGAAGAATCCGGAATGCATGATATTGATCCAAGTGATGTTGGAGATAGATGGTGTGAATATATCTTGTATAAAAAACTGCATAGATCAGGTTATGCTAGAATCAGTAGAGGCACAATCACAGATACTGAAGTTCAAGTTGGGAAGTTTATTGTTCCTGATAAAGGCCAAACAGATGAAGTCTATTCACAAGAGAGAATTGATGAAAGTCTTGTTGATGAAGATATGAGATTCCCATCGATGTTCTACGGAGAAGGTGTTAGAGGCCATGCTTTCCATGTCTTTGATGAGCCTAGGTATTTTGTCTAAATCTGGAAGAAGATATGTTGTATTTTTTTTGTATTCTGCTAATAATAGAAGAATAATACTTGATCGTTAATCGCTAATAAATATGAGGGTCCCCCTAACCTCACTAACCACAGAACAGCTTGTTCTGTGCAAGACCAGCCACTTTGCGCGCACCCCATGTCAACCAGCCATTTAAACCCCACCACTGATACAACTTATTTCTCTCTAATATCTCAGACATATATTCAGATTCGTATGATAGGCAAGCTGATTAAAAGTATGATGCAGTCCAGTTTTTTAAAAATACGAACTAAACCCTTTTGTGTTTATGGTCCTAACTAGAAATTTTTCTTCTTCAACCAGCTTCGTACATCCTAATCCCCTTATATATCTTAAAATGTCCCAACCTGATCTGCCTAAAGGCAATAGACATAGAAAAACCCATACAGAGTCTTTTTTAGGAGACCAGTTACAGTTTCAATTTCCTGGAACAACTGAACCACAACCTACTACAGCTGCATCAACTCAATCAGCTCCTGAATTATCAAATAGAAATTCACTAACTTATAACTTCGGTCATTGTTCTTTTAGTAGCCCCACCAATTTCCACCAAGAAGAATCAGTCGATTCAGCTACAGGTTACGATTCAACTTTTGAAACTACAACACAAAGTTCAAAAACAAGTTTTTACACCTTTGACTCGGAAGATAACGAAGACGACAATAACAGCATATCAAGTTCAATTTATTTGGATACCTATAATAATCAAAGTATGAAGAAGAACAATTCCCAATCAAAATTCAAAGTTACTAAAGTGAGTTCACCTTTTTATGAAATTCCAAAATCGAGAGATGTCTCATCAACTTATCAAGGCACAAATAATAAGCTTACCTCAGGTAGCCTTATCATCAAGAGAGGTTCCAGAATATCTCATAGACATAACAGAAGCTCTACATCTTCAAGTATAACAGCTGATTATACAAATCCATATGCTAGAATACCTTCGACTACTTCGAAACTCTTGGAAAGTGGATCACTGGGAACTGGAAGTAATTTTCAACGTCATGGCGTTACAACCATTAATTCAATATATCCAACTCCAGCTCTAGATGCAGAAGAAATTATGTTAGATAATAGTGGCACTGTTAAGAGAAGAGAAAGAAAAGAAGTAAGTGTTGCCGATCAAAAATTCAGACGTACAAGTTTTAGAGATGCAATCGCAAATATTAATAGTAATACTATATTCCAAGAATCATCTGACAAGCCAGTTTCATGTAACCCGTTTGCAATGGATTCTCAAAGTTCAAATAGTGAAGCACCAGCAGATTTTCCTTCGAATGATTTAAAACTCTCCCTAACTAGAAGAGACAATGGTCACGTTGTTATTGTTAATGAAGACCATATTTCTTTAAATAATGAATTATTATTCCGTGAACCTTCGATTGTTATTCCATTTAATCAAAATGTATCAAGAACTGGATCTTTGAGAAGAGTGTTAACAAGTACATCAAAATCGCTTAGACGACTTGCTATGGAAAATCAACACGAAGTTCCCCAATTAGAGGATGGTGTTAGATCCAGCGGTAAGAAACTAAGAAAGGATAGTGATAAGAAAAATCAGACTAAGGAGAGAAATTCTAGTGAGGGAGAAAAACTATCTGAATTAAAGAGATCAAATGCAACTAGAAGAAAGCTAGGTTGGCTATCAAATTTAATTTTACTTTTTAAGACTATCAAATTGTCTTTCAGTAGAAGGTGGAGACAGTTAAGAACTAGAAATAAGAAGAAGAATTTTAAATTCAATAAAACTGGAAGTATATTAGTGATCAGTGAACCATTTAATGTGCAACATTTAACTAGTGATGATCCAAATGCTCCGTTGCACGAACTTATGAATATGTATCAGCAAGTTTCTCCACCTAAAAATGAACCTGCAAAATTGGCTACTAATTTGGATAGAAAAGAAAGTTCAAGAATTTTTAAAGGGAGTATTGGAGGCTTGTCTAAATTCAAGACAGGCAAGCCAATTATTCCTGGAAAAGAAAATAAAAAGAATCCAGATGAATCAATTAGATTCTTAAGTGTTAAGTCAGACGGCAAAAATGACTCTGAAACTCCAATGACTTATTATACTTCATCAAGGATACCTTCAAAACGAATTTTAAAAGATATTCGTAAGTCAGTTTCGAGAAAGTTCAGTGTTGGTAGACAAGATAGCAGTTTGATTAGAAAAATGAAAGAAAACAGGCCACTTCTTAATAAATCTGTTGCAGCTATTAATGAAGATGACGCTATTTTGCAAAGATCCTCAACTTTTGCTGGATCTGATGATACGCCGATAATTACATCAATCAAAAGATCTCAAACATTTGCTGTCAGAAAACCGCCAAATGTCATTGACCAAGAAAGAAGCAAACAACTTGGCAGACTATTATCGTTATCAAAGAAAAGTATTTCTCAACTAGAATCAAAAAGAGGTGTGAAATCTGCTGATCAAGAAGATATTTATGGTGTTTCATTAGAGACAGAAAGGAAGGATAAAGAGGAGAAGGTTGAACTTATGATTAATGCTTGGTCTCATTATTTGAAGACAGTTATTAACAATAGAATTGAAATGAAGTTGGAAATTGAAGAGAATTTAGCTAAATTGTCAAAACCGAGATCAACTGGTGAACCTACCATTTATAATAGAAATAGTTTGATTGAGGAGGAAGGTGGCAAAAGGGAAAGTATATTTGATTCAATTTTATCTGATTATACAGCTGATTCATTAAGTGATTATTATGATGAAGGCGATAGTGAGGCTGAATCAAAAAAAGATCAAGTTTCAAGTTCTTCAAGTTCTTCAAGTTCTGACTTTGAAGTTACATTTGTTAGTAGGCATAAATCCGTTGTAAGTGATTATGATACTTCAAATGTTAGAGTTGCTCCCTCAAGAATTATTCATCCTTCAATTTCGTCAATCAATAAGATCATCGGTGTTGATAATGCAAAGTTAAAGTCTGTTCCTTCGGTGCCTGTTCCTGTTCCAACCGATAATCAAGTTCAGGCTCCAATTTCAACAACTAATACATCTCAAGTCAGATTTACAAATAATAACATTAATCAATATGTTAACTATCAACAAAAGCCGTTGCCTGTTCAACCACTTATTAATAAGAGAATGAATTTCACTTCACCTAGCAAACATTATAGTTTTGATGAATCAATTGATGAAGCAAAAACATTGAATAATGTTTTGGAATCTAAAATAAATAGTTTACCCCCATCGATGTATTCGCCATCGAATGCACATCATGGTTATGCTGAATCAGTGAATTCGGTTCAATCTAAGAGATACAGTCATATGGCTGCTAACAGCAGTAATAAACTTGCACCAAGAGATTCAATCTTTAGTGAATATAATAACGATAATTTATGTGTTTTATCTGTTCAGAATACAAGCGCGTTGCAAAGTACACCATCACATAATTTAACCCAAGTTTCAAGTTCATTAAAAAGTGATACATCGAATTCAAAAACCATATCAAATTCTAAATTTGATAAATTAATGAACAGTTATAAGAATAGATTACAGAATGAACCACAATATGTTACCCCACCAACGCCAATAGCAGAAGCTTCCGAAAAATCTGAAGGATCAAGATTGGCAAGTAATGCAACCACATTTTCATATTCTATTGGCGATGATCATGAAGATAGAGATAGAATTCCAAGAACGGTATCCTTTTCAACAAATGCTGATATATATTCATATGAAGAACCAGATGATATTTCAGAGAATGAACTTTCAATAGTTAATAAAAGTATTCATATTCCTTCCGCAAATGTTGATATAGTTGGACGAGGTAAAAGATACACTTCCTTAACTGTTAACATACCAAGTGTTAAAGAAGGAGAAGAGGAACAAGAAGAGGAATTATCACATTCGGCCAATCGAGGTCAAAAGAGCCGCAATAGTATCTTCAGAAGTCTATTTAGCAAGAGTTCTAATGTGACAGAGAACAAAATTTAAACTTTTGTCAATGTTTTCCATGAATTGACTCTATGCCATTTGATTTGTATTTTCTAAGTATTATAGTAGTACTAATAAATATTTATTCAAACTATGAACTATGGGAGAAAGCTCGAGAAATGGTCGGGTGTGAGTCGGGTTCGGAGCTTTCCCGGGAATTGAAATCGGAAGAAGCGCTCGGTAGAAGTGCTCGGAAGAAGCGTCCAGTGGAGCGGTTATGGCTGAACCCTGAATTGTCGTTAATCAATAAAATATTGGTTCCGCCGAGCACGGCGCTAAGGGTTGAAACCGACGGTAGTAGGAATTAAGAACCGCGATATGTAAGCAAGGTTTACTATATAACATTGCTTACATCTCCCTCTTTGTTTCTTTCTTCGTTTACTCTGCGTGACTCTTGTAACCTTCAGAGCTAGCTGTTCCTTTATATGACTTCCATCAATCTCAACGTGGCTTCTGAAATGCATAGATTTGCGGATACAATTTCCTTTGGGTTGCTAACGAAATTAAGAAAGAAAATTGCATACCATCAATCTGCTGGCTTACAAACTGAAGAAAATGATGACGACCACGATCAATGCCCCGGTACAAAACTCTATAAAAAATCTGTCCAAGTGGCTCAAGAATTATCAACTGCTGGTTTAAGACCCCGTTCTCCAAATCGTAAAGCTGAATTTGATTTATCTTCTCCAAGACAAAGCGAAGATTATGATATGGATGTGCCAAAAGCTTGTAGAGCCGTGCAAAGAGCTTCAATTTCAACTATTCCACCTACTGTCTTAAGGAGTGAAAACTCTTGTTTATCTGAAAGGTCATTAGCTATATCACTACCAGCCCAAGGATTTCAATACAGACGTTCTACACTTCCTAACCGACATGAAGAATTGGTGTCCTCGACAAATTCCTCTTCTACTGCTGTCGCGTCTTCAAATACTATTCTTACAACAAAAGCAAAAATATCACGTCTACCTTCCCCTCCTCATTTCAAAAGATCCCATTCATTAAATGTTAAAGGTATAGTTAAAAAGATAAGTTTAGGTCGCTCACATACTTTAAATCATTTATCAGAAGAAAAAAATATACAAAGATCAAGACAAAATGCTCCAATCAATCCAACTATGTATACATCATCGTATGAGATGTCAAATCCACTTGTATTTGAACCAACACTTACTAAGACGATCTCTACACTTTCTCAAGGCTCGAGTACTTCTGCTGGAACTGATGCAAATTCAGTCAATTATAAATTGGTTTTTGATACATCTTTAATGCCAGGTGTTCAAACCATCCAATAATTCAGAAATAAACTCAGATTAGCCGCCATACTTCTTCATCATAAGACATTTGAATATCGACATAAACAATATAACGACCTGGTTCTACTTTTCTAAACTCTTAATATACCATTAATCACGAACTTGCCTTAGCCACACCTTTTTTTTTTTTTTTTTTAATGTACCAACCTCTTCTTTTTTTGCTTCTTACGTTTTTTTATTTAATTTTGTTGATAAATATTTCATTCTCACTTGCACATATATTATTCTAGTACATCAAATCAGAAACTTATGTGTTCATGGTAAACCAAGTTTTCTTTTTTTTTTTGCTCTTCTTCCTTTATAACGTACATATTTACTTAAATTATATTTTGGTTGAAACTTGCAATGTATTTGGACTGTAAATCACCTTATTCTTCGTTTAATGTTTTTGTTAGTGGTTTAATGTTAATCGCTAGTGGGTCGCCATTCGTTAAATACCGGCCACCACAGTAATTTATCAAAGTATCTCTAAGATCAACTCATTAAATTTATATTGATTACAATGAAAATTTAGCTACTTAAACATAGATTTAAATTTTTTAAAAAAGGTGGTTGCAGATTTATAATCTTAATCTCTAAAAATGAAAAACAAATCCAACTATTGATCATTTTTATGAGAAAGAAATATTACTAATAAAAAAAAAGAATATACGGAAAAGGAGATTATTGTTTAAATCCTTAAAACTCCGAATTTTAAGTTAAATTCGGGTCTGAGGGAGGACAGTCAGTTGTCGGATTTAACGTTTATGATCTCGGGAGATCTCAGGGATTTATTTTAATTCCGGGTCTCTCCTATAGAATGTCATTAAAGTCTTTCGATTTCTTTTTTTGATTATGTTTGAAGTTAGTTAAGATTTCATCATACTGCCGAATGCAAAATATAATTAATTATTATGAGAAGGAAAATTTTAGGGAAATAATTGAAAAGTAATTGAGAGCAAAAAAAATGTTTATTAAATAATAATCAAAAACAAACCTTTAATATTGAATAATTTGATTATAGATCAGAGTGTTGGAAACATGAGTTCCAACTATTATCATTTTTTGCCTCTAAAAATTGGTTATAAAATTATAACTATATATGTTGTAATTGAATTGATCAAAATGATGGTATTTTACTGAATCAAGGTTATAAGATATAATTTCCCTTGGGTGATTAATCGATGCTATATACTTTATGAAATTTATCAGATACAAACAATGCTATGACTATTTGATATGAATATGATAAACTTTGGAGTCAAAAAAAAAAAGAAAGTAATCTTCATCATTCACCGGGAGCAGGATCTCTTAAAATATATGGTCACGTGCTCCCGCCATTTCTTTTTTTTTTTTTTTTTTTTTCATATTTACCAATACGCGTCGATCGACGCTCCTCCGGTTTTAAATTTTTCGCCTTTTACCAAATAAAAACTTGTAACGCAATAATGATGAATGATTCAAGAGTTCTTATACCTATCGTATAATAAGAAATTTTTGCTTCTTTAGTGTCGATGTCTTTCACTTTACAATTGGCTGCTAAGGCTCCTTTTGTTGATTATGCTTCATTAATCGCTTCTACTATTTTAAACTCAGAAAAAGAAATTGTTAATGTCCAATATGTCGACGACAAAGTTATTTCAAAAGAATCTCCTGTTCCATCTGTTTTATTAAATGGAAATGAAGTTGTTGCTAATGACTCAACAAAGATCTTGTTATTCTTGTCAGAAAAATTCCCAAAGAAGCTTTCAAGTCCTGAAGGTTCTAAAGATTGGTTACCTTTTGCTGCTTCTAAACTATTGATTAGAGATTTTAAAAAATTATCTGAAGATTTAGAAGTTTTAGAAGATCATTTAAACTTTCATTCATATTTAACAGGTTATGAAGTTTCAATTGGTGATATTGCAGTTTGGGGTGCTTTAAGATCAAATCCAGTCATGGGTTCAACTATTAAAAATTCTCTATTCATTAACATCACTAGATGGTATCAACATTTAGAAAATTTAATTGAATCTCCGTTTATTAAATCTGCAGAAATTTTATCTCAAGCTCAAGCTGACTTAAAGAAAAAATCAAAAACATCAAACGCTGGTGGTAAGAAGGTTCATAAAGCTAATTTTGAAATTGACTTACCAGGTGCTGCTGAAGGAAAAGTCGTTACTAGATTTCCACCTGAACCTTCTGGATATTTGCATATTGGTCATGCTAAAGCCGCTATTTTAAACGAATACTTTGCCCATGCTTATAAAGGTAAATTAATTTTAAGATTTGATGATACCAATCCAACAAAGGAAAAAATGGAATTTGAACAATCAATCATTGATGATTTAAAATTATTAGGTATTACTTTCGATCAAAAGACTTACTCCTCGGACTACTTCCAAGAAATGTATGATTTGTGTGTTAAAATGATTAAAGAAGGTAAAGCTTATTGTGATGACACTCCATTAGAACAAATGAGAGCAGAAAGAATGGATGGTATTGCATCAAAATGTAGAGAAAGATCAATTGAAGAAAACTTGGAGATCTTTGAAAAAGAAATGAAAGATGCAACTGAAATTGGTTTAAAGAATTGTGTTAGAGCTAAAATCGATTATGAAGCTTTGAACAAAACTTTAAGAGATCCAGTTGTTTACAGATGTAACTTAACTCCACACCATAGAACAGGTTCTACTTGGAAAATCTATCCAACATATGATTTCTGTGTCCCAATCTTAGATTCTATTGAAGGGGTCACTCATGCTTTAAGAACTATCGAATATAGAGATAGAAATGCTCAATATGCTTGGATGCAAGAAGCTTTAGGTTTAAGATCTGTTTTCATTTGGGATTTTGCTAGAGTGAACTTCGTTCGTACTTTGTTATCCAAGAGAAAGTTACAATGGTTTGTCACCAAAGGATATGTTGACTCTTGGGAAGATCCAAGATTCCCAACTGTTAGAGGTATTAGAAGAAGAGGTATGACTGTTGAAGGACTAAGAAACTTTGTTATTTCTCAAGGTCCTTCAAGAAATATCATTAACTTAGATTGGAATATTATTTGGTCTGGTAACAAGAAGATTATTGATCCAATTGCTCCAAGACATACTGCTTTATCAGTTGACGATTTAGTTGAATTAGATATTGATGGTGTTACCGAAACGGTTGAAGAAAAACCAAAACATAAAAAGAATCCTGCTATTGGGTTAAAAAAAGTTTACTATTCCGGTAAGGTTTACTTAGAACAAGTCGATGCTGCTACAATCGAACCTAACGAAGAAGTTACTTTAATGGACTGGGGTAACGTTATCATTACTGACATTAAGAAAGATGCTTCCGGTAAGATTGTTTCCTTAAAAGGTAAATTACACTTAGAAGGTGACTTTAGAAAGACTTCCAAAAAGTTAACTTGGTTAGATGCTAAGCATAATGTTAAAGTTACCATGAAGGATTTTGATCACTTGATCACTAAGGATAAATTAGATGAAGGTGACAACTTTGAAGATTTCATCACACCAAAGACTGAATTCACAACAAAGGGTATTGCTGATGTTAATGTGAAAGATTTGAAGAAGGGTGATAT
>JAJLSH010000075.1:16534-134727 GCA_030567475.1 Ambrosiozyma angophorae | reverse complement strand
TTCAACTAGCTTGATACTGATTTGGCTACAACTTTCATCATCAATAGAATCCCAGTATAAGTTATAAAAGCCGCCAGAAGAACACTTGTAAAATAAGTCATCATCACCCAAATATAAGTATCCATTATCATCAACATCCCAACCAACAGCATATAAAGCACCAGATTGTGGAGGAGGTCCATCGAATTGGAATTGTTCGTTTGAAACAATCGAACCAACTCTACCTTGAGCATCATAAAGAATAGCATCAGTCAATGTAACTTGTAATGCTGAATCTGTGGAACAATGTTGTTCGAATGAGGAATCTCTTTTTCTTTTGGTGGAGTCAGTGTAATCTTCCAACACTAAGCCATAAGTACCATCTAAGCTTGTATAACCTCCCTCTAATCTTGAGCCAATATCTAAGTCAGTAGTCCAGTCATCATCGGCCAAAGCAGATAATGCAAACGTTAAGATCGCTGAGATAGTTGATAAAGTGAATCTCATTTTAAAGTAGAACGGTAAAGGTAATTAGTAAAAAAGATGTGGATATAAACTGAAATATATGATTCATTGTGAAAACGATAGGAACAACCCAATGCTTTTTATATGGTGATATTGAGTACCATTCTGAGGTGGGAGTGGTTCGAAGGTAAAGCCTGTTAACCACTCCCTTTTGTGGCGTGTGCGCGTGGACTAGGGCCACGACAAGATTTAAAGAAAAACGCATCAAATAAGCCTAGATGGGAGCGGAATTGATGTTTCAAGGTTGCCGTCTTCAAAGTCAAATACTAACTCATCACTTATTACAAGGATATTTATCAAAATATTCAAAAGAATCTCAAAAAATACTGACAAATTATTATTTCGGTGATGATTCTTTAAGTTCTTCAGCCAATTATGAATGTTCAAAATAACTTCACTAAATCCACCAATATCATCAAATATACAAAAACCAATATATCCAAATTTAGCAGAACGTTTAGTTCACCCAAATTTAAATAATACAAATAAATGTAATGTTGATCTTTTAATGAAAAGGGCTATTTACCATTAACTGATATTGAAATTGCTGGCGTTATATCATTATTGAATAATAATAAGAAAACGTTTGAAAAGAGCAGAAATGAAGGCAATGAAATTGATTAGGTTTTTGATGGTAATGGTAATGACCAGGATAGACAAGTGATTAAGAAAATTAAAGGCAATGAATGGCAGAATCGTCCTTACTAATACTTGCTGTAATAGCAATAGCAATGGCAATGATGATAATTTAAAATATAGTATTATAAGTAATAACTTTAATAAGTTTTTTTGATTTCAGGTTGGAATGAATTTATTTACAAGAAAAATTGGATGAAAGAAATAAATGAAAGTGAAAATGAAAATAATAAAAAAGACAATAATTACTCTTGCAGTAAAACTGATCTAAATTCATTGTTCCCAAGAAATCAAACTGATGGAGTGAAAAATAAGGAAATTATTAGTAAGAGTAATTTTAAGTTAATTAAAACTGCTAGAAAGTTATTAAACATTTTAAATACTGATGATACAAAAGGTAAATGAGTCGAAAAAATCTAGAAAATAAATTAAATGGTTTTTTTCTAACAATAATCAAAAAGTAAAGCAAGATGAAAACAACTTCGACGTTATTCTTATTGGCAGTAAAGATGAAAATGAAAATGATAAGGTGATGGCTAACCTTGATAAACTCGAAGAAAATAAAGGAGAGGAGAGGAAAGTAGATGAAATAATAAGTGAACAAATAAAACCAAAGCTTCCAGCTTCTTTACTAATGATCTCAATTTTAAATAATATTTCAAGATCATCTCAAGAACCAATCATAAGGAAGTCCGAATTTGAATTTAATTTTGAATTTCGTGGTGTTTCACTTTCCAATAAACTATTAGAATTAATAAATGCGGATAATCAAGTTTGGACCTATTCTTGACTTTAAGTTTCCCAATATATTTGAAGGGCCAATAGTCAAACCAAGAAAACCTGCTCCTGTACCGATAGGTAAACTAGCGTTCAAACCAGCGAATGAGCCGATGCCTCAAACAGGGTTAGTAATACATTTAAAAATATTGAAGATTCTTCCATACTTCTGGACATCAATAAATTAAATAATGAAATTGATGGAGATGAAAAATTTTATGATGCAATGTTTGTATTTGGATACATTTTAAGTCTTATACATTATTTTAATTAAATTTTAATTTTATTTACGGCTTCATAACATTAAGACTATTAATTTAAAGAGGAGTTAATAGAAATTACACATCACCAGATTTTTCACAGTGATTGTATGGAATTAAATAACAGCGATGTTGGGTTGCTATATTTAATGTTATAAAGAATATATAAGCTTAAAATATAAAACATAAAAGCCTGAACCAGTTGGGAGGGATTATAAAAACTCATAGACAACAAGATTATCATAAAAAAAATCAAAATTCCGTAAAAAATTTGGAAACGAGAGCGTTAATGAGACACAAAATAAAATAAAGAAAACTGATAGCACAATTTTTAAAGTTAAGTAGAAATTCTAGAATTTATTCTTTCTGCGTGATCCAAACCAACCTTTTCGTTGCTCGATGAATTACTTGAATGTACTAACCCCATTTCAGCTGCAAAAGTGGAATGTGGTTTCCATGCAGCAGAAGTAAATGGAGTGGTTTCTTCTAGCATTCTATCAATTTGTTCTAAAGTTAAACCTTTAGTTTCTGGGATTAAGAAAATAGCATAAATCAAGCATAAAGTACAGGTGGAACCCCAAATAAACAAAACTTTTGCACCCAAATTACCTTCATCGGTATCAACCATATATGGAGTAATGACAGCAACAATACAATTCCACAGCCAGTTAGAAGCGGTAGATAATCCAATGCCTCTAGATCTAATTGGTAATGGGAAAATTTCACCAATGATAACCCAAGCACCAGGACCCCAAGTTGAAGCAAAGAATACCATATAAATACAAATGAATGAAACGAGAGCTCTACCTGATCCACCTTGTGAATCCGGGTCAATGGTACCGATTATGGCAGCAATAAATTCACAAACAAGCATACCAGCAGCTCCAGCGATCATAACAGGTCTTCTACCAATGTTCTCAATAGTCCAGAATGAAATTGGAGTGGCGCCGGCATTAACGACTGTACAAATAATGGAAGTTGTGAAATCATTAGTGATAGTACCAATTTGTTCAAAAAAAGTGGTACCAAAGTAGAAAATAAAGTTAGCACCGGTCCATTGTTGCATCATTTGTAATGAAGTACCTAAGATTGTTCTTCTTAAATTAGATGCAGGGTTTCTTAAGCTACCACTGAAGCATGCAGTCCATGATGACCAATATGATCCAGTTGGAATAACAGACATTTCATACTCATGATTTGCAATAATTTCAGCTAATTCGTCTTGAATGAATGCTGAATCCTCCGGTTGACTTCTTAGTGAAGCTAAACATGTAGCTGCTCTATCAATCTTACCTTTCTTAACATAATATCTAGGTGATTCGGGTAAGAAAAGGATACCAGTTCCTAAAATCAAAGCCCATAAAAATTGAATACCAATTGGAATTCTATAAGAACCAGAATCAGTACGATTTTCGGTACCATAGTCAACGCACGAAGCTAATAATAAACCGAGACCGATACAAAATTGATAACCTGAAACAATAGAACCTCTAATTTTTTTTGGAGAGATTTCAGACATATATAAGATAATAATAGCAGAAACAAACCCAACGCCGCAACCGGCGATAATTCTACCAACAACTAACATAGCAACAGTAGTTGAAGCAACTTGTAACACCACACCAACAGCAAAGATAGCACATCCACTGATAATAACTGGCCTTCTACCAAAGAAATCAGCCAAGTCCCCTGCAATAATAGCACCAAAGAACGTACCAGCTGAAAGAATGGCTGTGATCAAGGACTTCTGTGATGTAGGAAGAACATATGTAGCATCGTCAGAACCATTTTCAGTTTTTCCTGTAAATTGATGAATAAAATAATCCATGCCTAAGACACCAGAAATATAACCAGAATCATAACCAAATAAAATACCACCAAATGAAGCAAAACCACACATTATATAAGCTTTAAATGTTAATGGAGCTTCGATTTTATCTAAATTTGTTGTACCTTCAATAATTAGGGGTTGAGATTTATCTTCGAAACCTTTTTCAACTTCTGAATCGGCTATTACTTGACCAGACATTTTGTTAAGAAATATTTGTAAATTTTAATTTGTAGTTTATATAATTTGAATGTTTATAACTGTGAACTAAGGTTAAGGTAGTTTTCAACAGAAAATTGTATAGAATTTATAGTTATTTTTTTGCAACTAAGCTTTTAAGTTATCTAGTATGTTTCCAAATCTTTCATTCCCTTTTGAGTAGTACTTCCTGTAAATTAAAATACCAGTGAGTACGATCAATACAATTCAGCCGTGAAGGATTTTTAGGAATTTGGGAGCAAGCCCTTCCTAGCGGGGCGGCGGAAATGTAAAGTCGGGGCCTCTGCGTGTCGTGGTCAACGAAGAACCTTGCTATGATACAAAAGATTGACTGGAAATTTAGCATTCATGTTCATCAAGACTCGAATTCACCAATATCTGACGTTCTTATGCTTCTGACGTGACGTTAAAACGGAGAAAGTTGATTTGGGCTAATTGTCTGCAATCCGGGGAATGATCCGGGGAATGAGGTTCTATTGTACGGAACAGGTCATGACCGAGTTAATGGAGGAGGTGGGGTGGGGGAGTTTTGCCAATATTTACGGAAAAAATACATCGGAGATGTTAAATTAAATGCACGATGAGATCATGTTTCGCTATAGAATAGTACTATTGTATAACTTTTGTATGCTTATATATCACTACTAGCCATGGCCAGCTGGATATAACGTCATAGAAAGAACTCCCAGAATCAAAGACAGCAAGTTCAAGGACTTTCTTATTGACGATCTCGAAAGTTTTTATTTTGTATTTGTACTTGTATTTGCTCAAAAATATATATCTACCACTGATGACGGTAGTACGTTTACCGGAAAACTAATCCAGGATATCCACTTGGACCTTTAAATACAAGCAATGTCGAATATCAAAGTTCAAATGAACGTTTCCAAGAAATTATTCCACTTAATGGAACAGAACGGATAGAATATAAGAATCGGCAGTGCTATAGCTCTAAGAAAGTTTGAAGATGAGGAGAAGGAAATGGAAATGGAATAACAACTCTTACTTCGTTCTCCGAAGAAGTTCAAAACTTCCAATGAAATTTGCAGATGAGTTTTCAACTTGTGAACAGAGAGCATCCAAATTATGGCTATATGTGATTGAGGTCCATCAGACCGTATCTTACTAAGAATCTCAGCGTAATGTATTTGTCAAACGAGAGGTGTGCCAAGTGGGCCCGGCTACCCATAACCTCATAGACAGAGAGCTGAATGTCAGAGTCAAGGCATCAAGTGACTTTGGGCTTGTGATTTTGTTAAGGTGCACGGGTGTATGACAAAGCAGTTTTCACTTTTTGTTGGCAATTTTGGAAAAATACTTTGAAGATAGAGCCCATGAGCTTTTCTAGGTTTTCCAGTACTTTTTTCAGATTCCATAGATTCTATAGAAACCGCTCGAACTTAATAGTTAAAAAATTCAAAATGTCTGAGGAAGAATTTAACAGAGATCAATTAGAATCCGTTTTAAAGAGAAGATTCTTTTACGCTCCAGCTTTTGAAATCTACGGTGGTGTTTCTGGTTTGTACGACTATGGTCCAGCTGGTTGTGCTTTCCAAGCTAACGTTGTTGATGTTTGGAGAAAACACTTCATTTTAGAGGAAGACATGCTAGAAGTTGATACCACAATGTTGACTCCTTACGAAGTTTTAAAAACTTCTGGTCATGTTGATAAATTTGCTGACTGGATGTGTCGTGATTTAAAAACTGGTGAAATTTTCAGAGCCGATCATTTAATTGAAGAAGTCTTGGAAAGTAGATTAAAGGGTGATAAATTAGCAAGAGGCGCCAACGTAGAAGATCAAGCCGAAAATGAAAAAGATAAAAAGAGAAAGAAGAAGGTTAAGGAAATTAAGTCTGTGAAATTAGATGATGAAGTTGTTGCTGAATATGAAACCATTTTGGCTAAGATTGATGGCTACTCTGGTAAAGAAATGGGTGAAATTATTGAAAAGCATAATATCGTCAACCCTGCCACAGGTGATAAATTGGAACCTCCAATCGAATTTAACTTAATGTTTGAAACTGCAATTGGTCCATCTGGTCAATTGAAAGGTTTCTTAAGGCCAGAAACTGCTCAAGGTCAATTTTTAAATTTCAATAAATTGTTAGATTTCAATAATGAAAAGATGCCATTTGCTTCTGCTTCAATTGGTAAATCGTTTAGAAATGAAATTTCTCCAAGAGCTGGTTTACTAAGAGTCCGTGAATTTTTGATGGCTGAAATTGAACATTATGTTGACCCAGAAAACAAAAAACATCATTCATTTGATACTATTAAAGATATTAAATTATCATTCTTACCAAAAGAAATTCAACAATCTGGTTCAAATGAAATTACTCTCTCGTCGATAGGTGATGCTGTTAAATCGGGTATGGTTGATAACGAAACCTTAGGTTATTTCTTAGGAAGAATTTATTTATTCTTAATCAAGATTGGTGTTGATCCAAAGAAATTAAGATTTAGACAACATATGAGTAATGAAATGGCTCATTATGCTCAAGACTGTTGGGATGCTGAGTTAAAGACTTCTTATGGTTGGATTGAATGTGTTGGTTGTGCTGATAGATCGGCTTATGATTTAACCGTTCATTCAGCAAGAACAAAGGAAAAATTAGTTGTTAGAGAATCGTTAGATAAACCAAAGGTTATTGAACAATTGGAATGTACTATCGATAAAAAGAAATTTGGTCCAACATTTAGAAAGGATGCCCCAAAGGTTGAGGGTTGGCTCTTATCCAGAACTGAATGTGAATTAGAAGATTTATTGAAAGAATTAACATTAAATGATAAAGTCGAATTCAAAACAGAAGATAACAAAACGTTTGAAGTCCCAAGCAGTTTGTTATCAATTGAAAAGAAGAAGAAGACTTTACACGTTAGAGAGTATACTCCAAATGTTATTGAGCCTTCATTTGGTATTGGTCGTATCTTATACTCAGTTTTTGAACATTCCTTCTGGTCTAGACCTGAAGATTCTGCTAGATCAGTTTTATCTTTACCCCCATTAGTTGCGCCAACTAAAGTTTTATTGGTTCCATTATCCAACAATGAAGTTTTACAGCCAGTCGTCCAACATGTTAAGAAGGTTTTGAAAGCCAATCAAATTCCATTCAAAGTTGATGACTCTGGTGCTTCTATCGGTAAAAGATATGCTCGTAACGATGAATTGGGTACTCCATTTGGTATTACTATTGATTTTGAAAGTGTGGAAGACAATTCTGTGACTTTAAGAGAAAGAGATTCTACTAAGCAAGTCAGAGGATCAGTTGAAGAAATTGTCAAGTCCATTATAGACATTACTTACAAAGGTGTCAGCTGGACAGATAGTGTCAAAGACCTCAAGCCTTTTGAAACCACTGGTAATGACGAGTAGATAGTGGTGAGTGTTTTCACACACTTGGCGTATTCGATGTGTCCGATCAGTTTTATATGGATAGTGTATAGTTTTTAATCTAAAGACTGTATTTGAAGTCTGTATTTTGTGACGAGTAATGATGTTTCGCCATCCTTGCACCGCCACAGCTGCCTACTTTCTGCGAATTCTGGTTTTGTTCAACACTTTAATAGTTGATCTAAAAGTATTCCCTTTTTGCCCTTCAGCTGCATCTGCCTGGACCGCTGTCTCTTTATCCGACCCTGCCTGACCCTGCCTCTACTACCAAGCCCTTGTGCATCCTTTCTCTTAATTGCTACTCCCTTTAAATCACGCTCCTTTGCCCGCAATACTGTGCGTTCTATCTCGTTTTCTTTCTCTGCAGAACGTGCCTGTTTTTCTAAATTTTACCACAAACAGAAAACTTCATCACCCAAGAGCCTTCAATGACATCTATGTCCCCACCGACCAGTCCTTCTTCTCCCCAAACATTGAAGACAGATTCAAACACATCCCAGGATTCAACCTCTTTACCTCGTTATAGGGGCACTTTAAACGTGAATGCTTTGGCAAACTCAACTCTTGATTCCTCCTCTTCCACTATGCACGCGGACTTCAATTATCCACCAAAAGCAGTGACACATGATTCCCATACTAGCAGCTATAATAGCAGTATTAACCACATTAGTAAGCATAGTTACAAGGACTCAATAGACTGGGATTCTTCTGGTGATGAAAGTACCGAAGTCACGACCAACAAAAATACCCCATACGAAGAAGGTCAAGTTGCAACTGTTGCGTCAATTGGTAAAGTCGAAGTTTTATCCCCACATTCTGTACCATCAACACAACCAATGAACAATAGTGATGAGTCAGCTTATCCTTCCCCAATAGTTCAAGATAGAAGTGAACATATCTTCACTACCGAAAGTAACGCTACTACTGAAGATTTTAATTTTGTTCCTTCTCATAAGCACAACCCTTCTCAGGATACAGAATATTTACAACAAGGCCACTTTGAAGGAAGGGCTGCGAATTTTGAAGATGATATTCACATTCTAACTCCACCACATTTTCATAGAAAACAGCCATCATTAGATGCAGTCGAAAAAAAATCACCACTTGATATATCGAATAAACCAACTGGTGGATATTTCGAAATCAATGATCTTCCATTAAACGATGGTGACATTGTTAATAGTCCGCCATCGATGCAAATACCTGAGAGAAAAGATTTACATGGTTTAAGTGTTCCGGAAAGAAAAGACTTGCAACATCGACTTGCTCTACAAAATAATAAAAACAATATAAATAAAAGCAGTCCATCAAATACGTCTACTAGTAGTGTCCGAAGTAATGTAACAACCTTACCAGCTCACTACAATTCTCATATTGCAGATTCAAGATTATCAGAATACTCGAACGTCCAAGAAATTATTGATGGTTATGATGATTCTAAAGTAGATTCAACTAATTACTCTAATCAAAATACACGAGCATCTTCTTCTGTTAACCCTTCAAAATCAGCAACCGTTACTCCTGTTTTGCAGCAAGGTGGATATTATGATAATAGTCTAAGCCCTAACTTACACACAACCCCAAAATTATCGTCGCCATATAATGGAAGAGAGCATAGATCAAATTCAGTTGCAAGCTCTTCTTCGACTACAATGAGGCAATTGGCAGGAGCCAATCGTGATTCAACAAGTTCATTAAAAAGAAGCAAGACCAAGAAAGTTTTTGGTGGTTTTTCATCTTTGTTTCGTAATTCAAGATCAAACTCACAATCTCCTTTTTCAATTTCATCGCCAACTGATTTTAAACAAATTAGATCTGTTAAGTTTGATAGTCAAACCCAAACTTTAAAGAATCTACCTGTTGAATGGGCGAGAGTTTTATCCGATCAGGGTGTTTCTACTGAAGAGCAAAATAAGAATCCGGAAGCTGCGAATCAAATTGTGGATTTCTATTCTAAGAATAATTTTGATGATGGTAATAAGTTTATGCAGTTACAACAACGTGGTTCCTCCTCCAGCGAAGATAACGATATTACTGGAATTACTTCGAACTCAGGGTTCAAAACACCAAACGTTTCGTCAAATTCAAACTTCGACTATAGTACTCCAGTTTTCAAAACCCCCGCGTCAGCTGTCTCCACCCCTGGTTATAAATCTAGCTCTTCTTCTTCAACTCCAAACCCCAATTCTCAAACTGCTCAAACTGCTACTGTTTTGGATTCAACTCTAACTTCGACGGCTGGCCCTTCGACAGATGAAGAATTTATTCCAAGAAGGCATGCTCCGCCCCCACCCCCTGTTCAATCAGCTCCACTTACACAGAGCGCTACCTCCAAATCTAACTCTTTACATTCCATTTCAACTCCTCAATCGGTTTCACATAGATCTCCTGGAAGAGTTTCATCAAAGATCACTTCCCCGAAGCAAGTTAGTTCACCTACATTCTTAGGTAATTTGTCACGCAGATTCTCTCAAAAACAGCAATTGGTACATAGACCGGTTATCATCCATTCGGCTCCTGGTGCTAATTCTGCAAATGGGCCTCAACAAATTTCTTCTGCTCAATTATCCAATGTTCATCGAATGGCTCCATCTTCTCCAATACTACAGCAAATTCATGAATCGCCTAAGATACAGTCGTTAAGTAAACAGTTTCCAAATTCATCCCCGTCTCAGCAGCATATTAAAGCACAACGTCCTGCTCCTTCCCCACCCCCATCTCAACCACTTAACAATAGTGCTTCTCCAGTAATTCTTGGGCCTCAAGTGGCTGTGATTGAAGAGGATGAGGAAGCACTGCCCAATAGTGAAATGGTGAATCCAGCTATAAGCTTGAACTCGCCAGGTCAAAGGGATTCACCAAAGAAGGTCACTGAAATTGATAACATCAAGGAGTCCATTAGTTGTAACGAACATAGTAAAGTTGAGAAGCCTGTTCCACCAATTCCTAATAATAAATTAATGCAAAGTAAACAACAGATTAGTGAAGCGGAACAAGAAAGAAGACGTGAACTTAGAAAAGCGAAAGAAAAGAAATACATGGCCAGACTAATGGAGATGTGTTCAACTAATGATCCACTAGAAATATATCATGATCAAGTTAAAATTGGTCAAGGAGCCTCCGGTGGCGTCTATACTGCGTATGATAGTAGAAACAATGAATGTGTTGCTATTAAACAAATGGAATTAGAAAGACAGCCTAAGAAAGAATTAATTATAAATGAAATTTTGGTTATGAAAGGTTCTCAACATAAGAATATTGTTAATTTCATTGATGCATATTTACTGAAAAAAGATCTTTGGGTGGTTATGGAATACATGGAAGGTGGCTCTTTGACTGATATTGTTACTCATTCTGTTATGTCTGAACGTCAAATGGCTTGTGTCTGTAGAGAAACTTTACAAGGTTTGAAATTTTTACACTCCAAAGGTATTATTCACCGAGATATTAAATCTGATAACATTCTATTATCACTAGAAGGTGATATTAAATTAACTGATTTTGGTTTCTGTGCTCAGATTAAAGATTATTCTGCCAAGAGAAATACCATGGTTGGCACTCCATATTGGATGGCTCCGGAAGTTGTCACGAAGAAAGAATATGGGCCAAAAGTTGACATTTGGTCCTTAGGTATTATGACAATTGAAATGATTGAAGGTGAACCCCCATATTTAAATGAAACTCCTTTAAGAGCTCTATTTCTAATTACGACAAATGGCAAACCTAAACTGAATGATAAAGATTCTTTAAGTCGTGATCTACAAAATTTCTTGGATTATTGTCTTGAAGTTGACGCTGAAAAGAGATATAATGCTGTTCAGCTGCTAAATACCCCTTTTATTTCAAATGCTGATGATACTATATCTCTATCCCCTCTGGTTAAATTAGCAAGAACCCAAAAAATGAACGAGATATCAGATGATGAAGAAGAATAAGGACTGAACTCTCCTTAGCTTGGTATTTGGAAATTTCTTTAGTGTTCCCTTTTTGAGGATCTTTTGTTTATGATTGCTTCTTTTAAATGCCCTGGTTATATAAACTCTTGTTTTAATACTGCTTGTTATACTATCATTCCCTTATTTGTGCTTCTTCATTGTCTCTTCCATATGTTATGGTTATTGATTATCGGCTGTCCATATTTCTTCTTGTGTGGTTTTTTTTGCCCTGTTTTTACGATTAGTATTACTAGAAAATACAATTTTTTTTATCATTTTACAACTTTATTTTGTTATTTTTACTTCGGCAGCTTTTTTTTTCATTTTCGTATTACTTTTTATTTTTAGTTACTTTTAGTTTTCGATTTTTTGTTTCTTATTTTTACTTTTGATATTTTATATTTTCGTCTTTGTTTTTGTTTTTTAAACTTTTATATATCTCCAATTAACTATAATATACTCTTTCACTGTAAATAATTGTACTGATTTGCTTTTTTAGTAATTGATCTATTCTGAGGATTCACATTCTATAATTCCAATACCGGATAATTTCGTACCTTCATCCTGCTTTTTGTCGAAACATAAGTTTATATTCTAAACAATATACATTAAATTAAATACTATACAAGCTAAACAGAAACAAGATTAAAAATAATAAATCAGTGAATTACATAAAAGAAAATAAAAATAATAAAAACACACTAACGGTAATAAGTACAAGAAAAACACTATTAAAAACAATTCATAACAATTCAATAGAAAAATATTTTGAATAGATCTTTCAAACTTTAGAAACTTTTTTGAAATCAGAAGAATGAGCAAGATGATATTCAGAATGATTCAAAGATATCTATATTGAAAAGTTCACTATTCAGACTCTTTATCGTAATCGTCGTCTCCTTCGTCGCCGTCATCTAAGTCCATCGTTTCTTCGGAAACAACAATATACTTAGATTGGACAAAAAATAATTTAGCTTCAACGTCACCTTTATTGATAAATTGGTAATAATTACCCATGGGTATTTCAAAGGCACAACCTTTATTAACCATGAAAGTAGAATGTGTTAAAGTAACTTGAACTAAGCCCTGAATAACATAAAAGATGAAATATGTATCATCGTTGGATTTAATTGATTTTCTATGGCCAACTGGTATCGCAAGTATACCACCACCCGAAAATTCACTATCTTGGTCAAATAATGTTAAAATCTTAAATCTTTCTTCCGAATTTGAAATATGGGCAATGTTTTTATAATTATTAGGTGCAAATGCAACAATCCTTTCAATTTGATTTTCAGATGTTGGCCCTTCAAAAACTGGGATACTCAACATACCTTCTGTAGCCCATTCACCTCCTTCCATTTGTTGTAATGGTGGTTGGTCTGGTTGATCTGATTCAGAGTATTCCTCTTCTTCTCTTTCGTCTCCAGTCTCTTCTTCGTCAGATTCTTCAACTATACAATTCGCTCCCTGCTCTTCTTGATCACCCTCTATTATTGCTTTTGTAACTCTAACAGATTTTTCTGTAGTAAGTGGCCTTCTCGCCAATGGTGGTTTTTTGGATGATACTTTACTTCTAGATTTTGTGCCCGCAAGCTTAGATGAGATCGTCTGTATGATAGATTCCTTTGATGATGTAACTGGCCCATTACTTGAAGTCTTGGATGTCGAAGGTATAACTCTGTTTGCGGCTCTGGTTGATCTGGCTTCTTGAAAGGGAGCTTTTATTTTTTCTATTTGTTTCCTTTCAGATTTTGATTGAGAATTAGTAGCTTTGACCTTAGGTTTTGTTTGCAGTTTTGGTTGTGGCTTAGCTTTCTGAGCTTTCTCCGCTGTCAACTTGGTTATGTTAGCGTTCTCTTTTTCAACTTTGGGTGTTCTTGAAGATCTTGTAGTTCTATGATCAGGTTTTGATGGAGAGGCAACATTAATAACATTTTGTCCGTCAATATTATTAATGGAAACACCAGCTAGCACCCTAACAGCAATGCCATTCTCTTTACTGGTTTTATAAACAACTTTTTCATTCTTCCATGAAGCAACTGGCGCAACTCTATGTCTTGATGATTTTCTGATAGGCGCCGAAACAACTGGAACATCTTTCTTTGATCTTTTACGAACCGCATCTTTTGAAGTCTCCGATCCTTTCTTTTCAGCTGAACTTTCATCTTCTGTCTCGAGATTAGGTCCTTGCTCGGGTATCTTTCTCTTGTTTCCCCTACCTGGTTTGGTCAATGCTATTTTCTTTGTTGCTGACGCCATGTCATGGGATGTTAGATTTTTTCCTTTCTTTGATAATTTCATCTTAGACTTAGATTTTGAGGATTGTTTTGGAGAAGACTGCTCCTCTAGTATTTCGATGTCTGATTCATCACTATTTTGTTGATTGGCTTCTATTGATTTAGGTTCATTAGCCTTTGTAACTTCATCGTTAGCTGAAATTATAGAAGGTATTATTAATGCATCTAATTTGTCTGTGTTTTTGGTCAATATTGGAGACTTTGTGTCCTCTTTATGCCCGTTAGTATTCATATTGGTATCATTCAAATCATTCACATTTGCTCTAATTTCTTTGACTTTTTCAAAGGCACTTAAGATCTTAGACTTTTTTATTGGAGAAGGTGCCAAAGCTTCGGTTAAAGGAGTATTATCAAAAGGCGTAAAGGTTAACTTTTCTGTGCTTGGAATATTACTTGTAGGACTTTTAAATGGTGAAGAACCAGTTGACCTAACATTGTTAACCGTGCCAGGGGAACCATTGACAGACGTTTTTCTGCGAGTAAAAGTAATTGCTCTAATGGGAGAACCTAAATCTGTTGCTGAGCTAATCAGTTTATCACCTTCACCTTCGTCATCTTGATCTCCACTTGAATGTCCATTTCCACCATTATCTTCAGAAGGTGAATTATCTGTTGGGCGGTCCAATCTTGATAAATTTGCAGTTGGACTACTATCTGCGCCATGTGATCTTGATGCCAAACTAAACCGTTTACTTGCTTTTCTTGGAGTAATCAATTTTCCTTCAGGTGATTCATATTCGTTATCAGACAAGCCATTGTTGATGAAGAAATCGTCAATGTTCTCGAGGCCATCTTGATTTTTTGTGGGAGTTTTCGTGATCTGATACCCCGTCTTTCTACCCTGCTTTCCAGGATGGCTAAACTTGCGGTTATCCTTATGGCTCATGGTAGACTGAGGGTACGGGAATGAAATGGAATAGTGGTCTGGACGTGTTTCCCTTCTGCTCAGCTCTGTTTTGATTTGCAACTTTTTTTTGTTCGCGAATCGTCGCGTCGGTCGACCCAAAGGCTTTTTAGATGTTTTTCGAAATTTGAAGTTTGAGATCTTCCTTTTTTACAATTATATTTGTTTTTATTCTATTTTCATGATACATATGAAAGTAAATATGCTAACACACCGTCAGCTTTAACTGTTCTCTCTGCAAATGCTGCTGTTTGATCACCATTTTGCCGTCATCGTCTGTCATCTCATCAAATAGGGCTCCCCATTCATATTCTCCCTTTTCAAGGAACACCACTCCCAAATCAAATTCAATAGACGCCCCGGCCTTCACTTCTTCTCCAATTCCAAATTGTAATACACCATTAAACAGAACTTTACGTTCTAACGAACCTGCAGAGGATCTACATACAGGAATATGTCTGATCATACCAAAAACTCCCCATTGATGTCTATTGATTAATTTGACATGGATATTATAAAATTCACCCAGCTGAACAACGTCTTGATCTATTTTTCTACCTTCAGTATCCAGTAATGTAATATTAAGTCCAACCTTTTCAACTTCAAGTATCTCAACCATACGTGATGAAAACCTTATACTACGTAAGTCAATAGTACCTGACCTATAGATATTGCTATCACTTGGATCTTTCATTGTTTTCCAGCACGCTCTTATCCTTTTCATTAATTCATCTCTGTACCAAAACGCATGGTTTATATAAGTTTTCTCAGCTTCTGGTGTTTTATAATCAAAAATAAATTGTTTATTTCTTAAACTTGGAATACGTTCATTTAAGTAACTTAATTCAAACCCCATTCTTTTTATTGGAATTAAAACCCTAGCATTTTTTTTAGCTTGTAATGATATCGTTGTTGCAAATGCACTTTCTGGTAGATTTTGAATTGGTCCATTAGTTTCCTGAAATTCGGGATCATCCGATCCCTCTAATAATGATTGTAGTGAAACTTCCATTTCTTGAGTCCATGAATTAATAAAATCTAGTGCTAATAGACAAAAATCAGATAATTTATATCCTTTTTCAACCATGTAATTTAGATAAGACCAGCATCTATCATTGTTCTCTTCGGATAATTTGGTGTGTGATGATAACGGAATAAATTCACATCCAACTAATTCAACACTTGGATAAACTGTAACATTCACTGGAACTGACATAGTTCTTGAATTAACACATGATTCAGACTCAGAATTTGAATACTCCAATATTAAACTGGCTTCCTTGACTCCACGTTTACCCCATATCTCCATATCTAAAGTGAATTCCGAATTACCCATTATATTCTGTAATGCATCCTTATTTAATATTCTAAATGGTTTTTTCTTCAGTAAGTAATATTCAATTTCGTACACTTCGTTTGGTGGCAAATTCTTATTGCTTAATAATTGATTTAACGGTTCTATCGTGGAATCATTAAATTTAGAAATTAAATTATTAATTTCAACGTCAGATGTATTTTTCAATAAAACACTAAATCTCTTACATTCACCTTCAAGTAACGTGATCCATGTATTATTTAAATTTACATCTACAAGTTTCAAAAATGGTTGTGCATTAAGAACATTCATTTCGATAATCTTGTATTTCAAATTTTTATCACCAGTTTTAGTTTCATTAGTTTCTAAACTGGTTTGCTGTGATTCTTTCAAATATTCAATTGCAGAAGTCGATTTTAGTTTTGGAACGCTGCTTTTTGTTTTCAAATCAATTTTAAAAACTTGTCTTGCAGTACTACAAATCGTTGCAGAAATGCCATCAATATTGAAAGGCCCAGTTCCAGAAGGTATAATAAATAATGGAACACGAGTGGTTGACTTAGGTTTTAATGTTAAAGGAATGTCGACTTGTGAACTAAACGCTGTCGCTTTCTTGAGACTAATTTCAGTTCTGATTGGAAAATGTTCGATTGTTGATAATTGTAAATTGGTGATTTCAATTTCAAATGGAAAAGAATTTTTTATTGTGACAACTGCATCACTTATATCATTTTGCACTAAATTACCTTTCATGTTCGTAAATATTTCAAGATTTTCAATTAGTGAGGAATCCCAGAATTTTATCTTTTCATTTGATTTTCTCTCAATGATTAGTGGTTTGATAATATTATAAACTTCTAAGCATTCTTCGTCAGTAATCATATGTCTATAGTCCCTTAAAATTATTGAACCGTATTTAATTGAAAATGAGGCATACTGAACTTTATCACAAAATTTGAATACTTGAAATAAAACTGTTTTTTGTAGGTTATTTGGTTTGAGTTGGGCATTTACTTCACTTGAAACATTTATCCCATAACTTTGACAATAACCATCAAGAACATGTTTTAAATTCTTGCAAGAATATAAATTATGAGGAGTTAAAACATCTGAATTTAGATAGAGTTCAATAACACATTTAATTAGTAATGACTTCTTTCTGTTTAATCCTAGCCTTGAATTCACTTCAATGATCTCATTGTAAATATAACATTTCTGGTGTAAGGTTAATTCGTTGAATCTTTCATTGAATAATGATGATGTCAACCTTATGATTCTTGAAATATCAACTGTACTTGGGGATGTTAATCTTTTCTTTGAGGAATTATAAATGATTGCATTTAACACTTCTAAATTGAAGTCATTGTTAAGTAATAATATAACCATAACTTTGATATATCTCAAATTGCAGTCACAAAACACTGGTTGCGGAAGACGATCTATTTGTTCATACATTGAAGCAATATAAAATGATAATGCTTTGTCATAAATGTTGATAATTAAATCAGGTATTTTGTTTATTGGATACTGTGGTATCTGTGAATGAACTAATTGTGAAGCTGCAGGACCTGTTGAAGCTTGCAGAGATGGTCTGGGTGATCCCATTGGGCTCGATATTGCAAAAGGTGAATGGGTTCCATCGCCAGTAGAGAGATTTTGATTTGTCACATTATGACTTTTCTCTAGTAGAGAAGTGACAACTGCAGGAAATTGAAATGGGACTTCTAAAAATGTTAAAATCACAGAACACACAGCAATACCTTCCAAAGCAGATGCCAACCACAAATTATCTTGTGCATATTTCAAACTTTCGGCAGCTATACAAAATTCACCAAGAGCTAATTTGGCATTACCTGCTAAAAGATTAAAATTGGCAGATAGCTTACTTCTTCTGCCTCGTATAACTTTGTCACTTGTAGTTTCAAATGATCCTGTTAACCTTTTTCTTGCCTTTTCCCTTATTAAATTTGGCGATCTTGCAGCTACTTTTTGGGATATAGACGCTGGTGATCTTGGAACAATATGATTATAGGAAGAAGCATAAGTTGATAAAGCAACTAAAAATTTTGAAGATAAGTCACAAACCGCTATTTCTAAACTTTGATTATTTGAAAGAGAAACTGAAAATAAATCTCGGTCTTTAAATTTAAAATCATCTGGTGTCTCAAAGATTAGTATGAAATGAGATAATACAGTTGGATATCTCTTTTGAAGCTCCTCTCTATGTTTCAATAAATCTTCTTCAATCAAATCTTTTGACCACTTTGCAACTCCAATAACTGAAAAAGTTTTTCGAAATGGTTCAAAATCATGTAATAACAATGTATTAGAATCGTCCATGTAACTTTGGAAGTTGTAAAATATCCTTCCAATAGGAAAAGCTTGTGGATTTAATGTAATCCCTTTTTCAGGAGTTATGTCAACAAGTCTAATTTCTTGAATTTTTTTCAACTGATTAAGGTATAAGTTGAAATCAGAAGCTTTCAGATGATTGATGGGTACTATGAGAGACCTCAATCTTGCAGGATCAATAAATGAGCATGGATCCATTTATGATATAATTGTTCTTCAATGAAAGATAAAGTGTGGTGATGTGCTGTTCCTGATAGTGTTTACCTTCATTGAAGGAAGAATCTCATTGAACGCGACACTGTAAAACGTCGATTGATCTCGTCGACCTGTATATATATTTTATATATATGTACGGAAGCGGAACTGAAAATTTGATAACACAAGCAACCTTCAAACACACATACTTTTTTCTTGACGTATGTACAATTGTATTGCTTAACAATTTAATTGAATTAAAAGCCTGTAACACAAAAACAACAAGGGCTATAAATCTTAACCAAGAGAAAATGCCTTAAGAATATGAATAAAAATATTTCGTTTTAGCGTATAGTAAAACACTTTTAAAAATCATCTTATCAGTGTTTAACCAGCTGCCGTATTTTTGTCAATTATTGTGATGAATTTAAGGACAGGACGATGCCTGAATAAATACTAGTTGAAGTGTGTCTAAATGCAAGTCTACACTATTTTGAAATTAAAAAGGTTTAAATAACAGGAACACGTAAAAATCACATTTAATTGAAACTCATCCAAAATCATTTTAATTAAAACATTTTTTATTTTGATAAAAACTTTAGGTATTGCATTTTACAAAAAAGTTATACTAATTTGTTTATCTCCTACGCTTAAAAAAATTTATATTCTGACTTTCAACTAGATAGAAAATTGAAAGTATTTAAATTAAATTTGATTAATATGTCGATTGTGGCTAACAATTTCTAGTTTTTTATTGTAATGACTCGAATATTTGACCATGAAGACTATTAGACAAAGAAAAGTTCCTTATATAAAAGTGTCCTTCAAACCAAAGGAAAACTTACTTTCAAATGAAATATACACAACTATATAGAGTTAATGCAAGAAACAAATAAAATAAACTCAAAAGTAATAAAACCAAGATAACAAAATACAATAATTGATCAACGATAAAGATAAATGAAAATCACGGCAATAGATAAAGATAATAAAAATAATAAAAATAATAAAAATAATAAAAATAATAAAAATAATAAAGATAATAAAAGTAATAAAAAGAAATAACGAAAGATAAAGAAATCTATAAGGATCAATAGCAAAAGAATGACCTTAAGCAACCATCTTTAGAAAAGAATTTTCCAAATTCACTTTTGGTTCCCAACTTTTATCATCTTATGCGTAAGTGGCCGAGTGGTCTAAGGCGGTAGACTCAAGATCTACTCTTCGTGAGAAGTCGCAGGTTCGAACCCTGTCTTACGCAAGAAGATTTCTTTTTTAATATTTAAATTGTCAATAAATATTACGGATCCGGTCACCATATGTATTTTCTTTAAGCTGGCTCTTCTCCGAGATCTATGAAAGCAGGCACAGTGCCAGCTGTCGCATGGCCGCTGCATTCGTGATCTGTCGATTTATATTTATTTCTTCCTCATTTCAAGCTCAAACAAACCGCTCTCTGGTGTACGCTTAAGTGTGCTACAAAAAAAGAATAGTAATTCTAGTATTTAGCAATTGGGGTAGTATATAATACCATGCGATTCCATTATGAAACAATTGGATATCAAACAGTAAACTTTTTTGAATCCTCCAAACAAAGTCAGTTTTGTGTACGTAACCAAGGATCGGGAGTGTAAACAATATCCCGTACCACATCCGGATTTTCAGGTCCATTAATATATGATAAAAATGAATTTCAGGTTGATTTCGGACCTGTTTTCTTAAGCGCAGCAGCGTGTTGGGAATTTCAGGTTTCATTAATTGGATCAAATTGTGGGGCCGCAATCAGCAATTTACCATTCTTATAAATAGGCCCTTCTTTTCCTCAATTGATCTAGATTTTTGTTTCTCTTTTCAACTTAGAACTTTGGTTTTCTTAAAAGATATTTTTATTTAAATTTAATTAATATAACAAAATGAGTTTCGGCGGTAACGACAGAGGTTTTGAAGGTAATCAAAGAGGTTTTGAAGGTAATCAAAGAGGTTTTGAAGGTGGCCAAAGAGGTTTTGAAGGTGGTGAAAGAGGTTTCGGTGGTAGAGGTGAAGAACACGAATCTTTAGGTGAAAAGGCTAGAGATTTTGTTGCCACCGTTGGTGGTATGGCTGCAGGTGCTTACGGTGGTTCTAAGATCAGTCAAAACCACTCTACTTTAGGTGGTATTGCTGGTGCCATTGCTGGTGGTGTTGCTGCTCATAAGGCTGAAGAAAAGTTAGAAAACGTTTACGATCAACACCAAGAAAGAAAACAAAACCAATTCAACCAAGGTAATCAAGGTGGTTTCAATCAAGGTAACCAAGGCGGATACAACCAAGGCGGTAACCAAGGTGGTAACTGGTAATTAATTTGATTGTTTAAAGTTTTATTACTCTCTTTACTAGTCGATTTATAATCCTAGAGTTTATAGTTCATTAAACAAATGGTCACTTCTGCGTTTTATGACAATATTTTGATTAGATTTTTCCTGTTATTAATGGGGTAGCAAAGTGTCACTTTGCGACTGCATGACCCGTTTACGTAAGCTGCAGACAGACTTCTAAAGGTGATTTTAGGATTCTTTTGCTAAATAAAGCTTCTGAATGGGTTTCACCATTTGGAATTTGTAAAAAAAAAAAAAGACAGGGATGACCATTGTATAATATTTAAGATTAAAGTAAGGAAAGAGGAGAATCTCATTTTATAATTGTATTCACTTTGTTGAGTATAGGTTGTGAGTCCTCGATATGCCAGCGCACCCGGTCTCCAATACAAAACAGAGACTCTTACACATGCGCACGTGCAATGACGTAATAAATTAAAAAATAGTTGCCGCTTTTTTAGGCGCAGCATATGTGGCGCAGCATTCGGACCGAAAGTGGTGTGATTTTTACCAAACTCAAAACTCGCAGCAAGGCTGAATTCATGGAGTACCTCGGACAAATGTGTGATAACTCGGATCACATCCGAAAGAAGGAACATTCTGGCAGCGATGACCGCGGTGATTTGGGTGGATGAGATAAAGTTTTTGGCGTGACAGTCCGGGAATTTAGGTCATTAGGAACTTTCATCTTGAACGGCGGTGTAGCAGGAGATGCTCTCACCGCCCGCCTTTGAGAGCGCAAATTAGTATGCAGGATTTGTTTTTACTTTTTAAATCTGATATTCATTAATAAAATTTGCTAACGTTGTAAATTATGTGCGTGCATCGGGTTCTATTTGTTGACTTAGTTTGACCTCTTTTTTTTTTTCAGATCCCAATCCAAAGGAACAGGACAATGGCAACACTAGATTTTGATGATTACGATAGCATCCTATCCTCTCTACATAACAACAACTCAAACTCCACCTCCACAAACAGCGTCCCCAATCGAGTGAAGTCCGAACAACAGAACTTGCCGCCCTCTGTTAAACAGGAAGAAACCCCCTTTGACCTAACCTCTTTGTATAACTCAAATCTACCTCATACCGATTCACTTCATTCTTCAAGATTGAGCAGTATTTCACGTGGCTCCCACATGGAATCCGAGATCAACTTCAATGAGATGAATGATGCTATGAGCAGTCTTTCTTCCTCTATCCTATCCCCTTATTCCAGCGGATCTTCTCCCGACGATTTCCTTTTGAATAATCAACAGAACCATAACTATGCTGAAGACATCCAAAACTCAACTTTACCCAATAACATGATAACAATAAACGGCCTGCCTCATTACGTTCCTATGGGAGAGTCTATGTCAACTTCCACGGTAACTTTTAATAACCAGCAAATGTTTAACGACGACAATTTAATGATGAACTCAAATCTCAGTGGTAATGGTAATGTTGATAACACGGACAAAAACAAAAGTAACAATAATCCAGCCGTCCCATCTTTAACAAACTCAGTCTCAACTAATTCCACTCCATCAACTTCTTCCGTACAACAACAATATATTAATTCCCAAAGACATAACGTTCTTTCAAGAGTTAGTTCTATTGCAGAAGTTAGTGAGGATGAAATGGGCTCCATCAAATCGAAGTCAAGAAAAAAATCAAATCCTACTACAACTAAAGTGAAACCAATTAACGATAGTGGCGTTTCAAAACCAGGTCGTAAAATTAAATCTTCTCATAATTTGATTGAAAAAAAATATAGAACGAATATTAACTCTAAAATTGTCGAGTTAAGAAATTGTGTTCCAGCTTTAAGAATTGTGATATCCAAAAACAGAGGCCATAGAACTTATTCTGTCAATGAAGGCGAAGAACAATTTGACGATGATTATGAAGGCAATGGTTATACAGACGATGAAGAGCGACTAGATGGTTTACAGCCTGCTAAAAAATTAAATAAAGCTACTATTCTTTCTAAAGCTACGGAATATATTAGACATTTGGAATACAAAAATCAACTTTTAGTGGAAGAAAATGAAAAGCTAAGGTCACTTGTTGAGAATGCAAATTCTTCTTTAGAATCTATTTTAACTAATCAGCAACCTCAACCAATGCGCCAAAGTACCGCAATGTTTTACCAGAATGATTCAAGCAATTCGACATCTCCATTCAGTGCCGGATCTAGTCATATTTCCCCAAGAAATCCAAATGGTCAGTTTTTAAGCCCACAACAACAACAACAACAACAACAACAACAACAAGGCTCACCAAATCTTGATTATCAACCCAGTCTTTCAAGTAAATTAATGATTGGTGGAATGGCATGTATGCTTGGAAACTCCGCTTTTGATGATTTTTCAGCAGATACAGCTGGTTCGAGTAGAAGAGGTTTGTTTTCAATTCCTCTTATTGCAGTTAACTCTTCTTCTACAGCCACAGCTTTCAATTCTAATTTATTCAGACCAATCATGGGGATATTTAAGCTACTAGTTAGTATATTTGTGTTATATCAATATTTTATCTTACCATTCATCAAGAGTTTTGATATTCAAGATGACAATGGGAAAGTGCCGTCCATTAATAAGCTTTCGAAGCAAAAAGTTGTTGAGAGCGTTTTCAATATTTTGATTAATCCAGTTGGGTTTTATAAGAAAATTTCATCTACTTCAGTAACACATGTTCAGGATTTTATTATTAAAACGTTAGTGAATCAAGATGCCATTCCATCCACTGAACTTTATTTACGGGCTTTTAAAACTATGAATTTGGAAAGTACTCCTTACAATAAGTTCATGAAGGCTTTACTATTAAGGAGAATTTCCGAACTTAATAAAGAACGTTCTAACAACACTGGCTCTTACATAATTTCATTATGTTCTATTTTAGTTAATAAATTAGTTTTAGATAGATTAGGTTCTATGCTATGGAGGGCTGCCAGATTAAAATTGGATGACAATAAAGAATCAACTATTTTAAAAAACTTACTGGATACTTATTCATATAAAGAAATTGATTGTTCTTTATTGTTAAATTATTCAAATGAAGATCATGAAGATTTTGCTAAACTGGTTACTATTTCGTTGGTTGACAAATTATTGAACTCCGCAATGACAAAAATGATTTCTTTAGAAGCATTAAATAAGAAACTATCAACTGTTGAAAATAGTTCCTCCTGGGATGAAGAATCAATTGATATTGATGCTGATATCGATGAAGCCGGTAATGCTTTCAATTATGAGGATAAAGATAAATTGAACCTTGCTATCACCTCCTTGAGAATTCAAATCAATGACTTATTACAAACTTCTATGAAGTCATCAATTCATATTTCAGGGAAACATTTATGCCGGTGTTTAGTGTTACAATTTATGGTTAAGTCGTCCAAGGAAAACTTAAGAAAATGTTTCAAATTCTTGAAAGAGTGTAAAGAAAATGAGGAAGTTGATTCTGATTTGAAAGTTGGATTAATATGCTGTGTGTTAAAGTATCAATTAATGCAATGCAATGATACACAGTCTGATTATGAAGAATTATTAAAATGGTTGAATAAATTAAAATTACCTAATTTCACGAATTCTTACGTGTCTGGCTCTGCATTAAAATTATTCGAATTTGTTACCTTGTTTAATGTCTTCAATCTCCTGTCCTTGGAACTATTGGAGAAATTACATCAATACTCCACCCAACAAAAGTTAATCAAGAAGCAACAAGAGCAACATGATTTTGCTGGTGAGGGTGATATTACCTCAAGAAGCTTCTCATCCGATACTGATTATGAAGATAACGATGAAAGAGAAGAAGAGTTGACACCAACTAAAACAAAAGTTGTCATTCATAAACATGTCATCACTGGTAATCCAGCGATTTCTAAATTAAATTTCAAACTGTTAAATATTCTGGCTAATATGAGAATATTTATCGGGAATAGCAAACATTATGAGGAGTTGTGTTTGGGTTTGAATTTACAGGATTACTTGATTGAAGAATTCATCATGTTTATTGAGAAACTAAATGGGTTTTAAGAAATACTTATTATCATTAGTTTGAGTTTTGCACATGGCCTAAGTGCTCCATTTTTTGATTTTTCTTTGGGATGACGTTACGAAGATTTGGTTTTTTTTAATGCTTTTGTCTAATTAAGGGGATCTACTTCATGTGGATTCTCTACTATATTCTTATCACATAGTGCAAGATATATTACATGACCCTCTATTATTATACAACAACCTTTTTTCTTATTCCTAACCTATTTTTATTAAAATTACTATTATTATTGATTTCATTTCGTCTAATTGATTGGGTTTGTCTTATTTTTTATTATTTTATTTATTGTAAACTTAACTCTAAGTTAATGCTCCTCTTATATGCTTTTTATTTGATTTTTATAACTATTTATCACAAATTATTCACAAACAAAAATTTCAAATTCGTTTTCTTTCTTTTCAGTTTCTGCACTTCTGTTACTGCGCCCCCCTGGTGCGGTGTCCTTGACACGCGCCACAGCCAACTATTTCACTTCTCGTTGCCCTTTAATTTTCCACCTTTCCATAACATTCGAAGAGGTTTTCTGTCTATATCTTCCAACTTGATGTATCCGTACGGAAGTCAACAGTCTCAGCCTGGAGGATACTCCCAGCAGACCGGCTATAATAACTGGTCTGCTCAGCAGCCTCAACAGTCTCAGCAACCTCAACAACAGCAACAATTCGGTGGACTGCAAACTCAACCTACTGGATATGGCTTTGGATCTCAACCACAACAACTACATCCCTTGAAAAGTCAAGCCACTGGATGGAACACTCAATCTCAGAATGCAGCATTGGCTACCCAGGCTACTGGTTGGGGCACCAGTCAACCTACTACCTCATTTGGTCAACAGCCTACAACTACATTTGGACAGTCTCAAGCTACTGGTTGGAATACCACAGGTCAACAGTCCCAACAACCACAACAACAACAACAACAACAGGTTGTTCCACTGACTTCTCAAAGAACTGGATTTCAACCTACAACTTCTTTTGGTATGAATTTACAAGCGCAAGTTACCGGTTGGCAGCCTCCTGCTCAGCAATCAGTTCCGTCACTTCCTGTTCAATCGCAAGGTCCCCAGGTTCAGCCTCAAGCTACAGGTTGGCAACCATCCACTCAACAATCAATTCCTGTTCAATCTCAGCCTATTTTAGCCCAACCAACTGGGTTTTCTTCTGCCGTTAAATCAATGGGTAGCCAAGAAAACCATGATGTTAAGATTCCTCAAATTAGATTATCTTTTATTACTTTCAATGATCAAACTAAATTTGAGCACTTATTCCGAATGAACGTGAAAAAGGGTGAAAATTCAATTGATGGTCAAACTGCTAAAAAGATTTTAACGCAATCTGGATTAACTGCTACTCAATTGGCTGATATTTGGGCTCTTTCCGACACAAATAAATCTGGTCAATTATTATTCCCAGAATTTGCTTTAGCTTTACATTTATGTAACTTGGCAATTAAAGGTGAATCAATTCCATTAGAACTACCAAATAAGATGAAGAATGAAGTCAGTAGTTTTGTTGATATTATTAATTTTGGAGTTTCTGATGGTACAAATTCAGCTGTTCCTGAAAACACTCCTTTCACCTCTGAGGCAAGGCAACAACAACTTCAGCCTCAACCAACAAATGCTCAACTATTATCTGGTTTAATGGGCCAACCACAACCTACAGCTGTCGGAGGATTACAACCACAAGCGACAGGATTTAGTGTATTACAACAGCAGGTTACAGGATTTGGTGGATTGCAATCTCAAGGAACTGGTTTGGCTGGATTACAACCCCAAAGAACCGGTACTCTGATCCCTTTAACTGCTCAACAAACCAGTGGTTTAATTCCAGTTCAGAAGACTGGCGGGTTTGGTGCTCCTCCAATGACAAGTTTTATTCCTCAGAAGACTGGTGGAGCTATGCCACATTCTGGATATCCAGGTTTGGTGCCTCAACAAACTGGTCTTTTACCCCAACAAACTGGTCTATTACCTCAACAAACTGGGTTAGCCCCTCAGCCAACTGGGTTAACTGCGATGCCAACAGGTAAACCTGGTCAATGGGGATTTGTTTCAGCTCCAACTGGTGGATTACAAGGGTTAGATATGATGCAATCTCACTTTATGCCAAATGCTAGCTCACAAACCCAGCAATTACAAAATGCATTTGGCCAAAGCCAAGCCCCAAGTAATGTTCCATGGGCTATCACTAAACAAGAAAAATTGATTTATGATAATATTTTTAAGAAATGGGATACTTCAAAACATGGTTATGTTGATGGTCCAACTGCAATTTCTGTCTTTGGCCAATCTGGTTTAGCAAGACCTGATCTAGAGAAGATTTGGACCTTAGCTGATCAAGGTAATAGAGGTAAATTAAACAAGGACGAATTTTCAGTTGCTATGCATTTAATTTATAGAAGATTACATGGTTTAGAAATCCCAACTTATTTGCCACCTGAATTAATTCCTCCTTCTTCTAAGTTATTACAAGAAAGTATGAAAGATTTGAAAAACCAATTGAAGAGTGATGCTGCTGGTTTAACAAGATCCCAAGAGTCATCTTCGTCATCATCTGGTAGAGATGGCACTAGATTCAAAAATGATGATGACGATATTGGATATGTTAGTACTTCTAGACATAGAAGTAGAGCGAAAACTAATACTGAAGATTCTTCGCCTTCTCAAAATTCAAGTACATCAGTTTTATCAATTGAAGATTTAAAAAAACAAATTCATGAAAAGAAAATTCTGTTAGCAGCAATTGATGCTAGAGATGAGGATATTTCTAATGATTACGGCAAGCAACAAACTTTGAATGAAATTGAAATGATTAAGACTAAAATTAAAGCTACACAAAACAACTTGAATTCTTCAAGTAGTGGTGTTAATGTTTCAATGGAACAAAAGGAGCAGGTTAACTCAAAATTAACTCATTTATCTGATAAAGTTTCTCAGTTAACCAGTGCATTGGCTGCAATTGACAATAAGATTAATTCTACCAAGATTGAAATTTATAGATTAAAACTACAAAAAGAAAATCCAGATGGTGTGCAAATTCGTGGTACAGGTCCTAATGGTCAAGTCACTGATACTGATAAACGTATCGCCAAACAAAAGGCTATGCTACAGGCAAAGATGGCAGCTTTAACTGGCAAACCAGCTCCAAACTTTGATGCATTCGAACAAAATGAAGCTAAATTGAACGAAGAAGCTGCTAAACTAACAAAAGAAACTGAAAATCAAAAGAATATGATTAATGATATCTCTCAATCGATTTCACAGTTAATTAATGATGTTTCCGGTTCATTATCAATCTCTAATGCTTCTCAAGTTGGTTACTCAAAATGGGAATTAGGCCAGGGTGTTCAAAACGTCGAAGTTAGGCAGTTTATCGAGTTTTTGAATGCTTCAAAACCAAGTGTACCAAGTACTTCATCTCTTGCTCCTCAAAATCCAGCATCCCCACCTTCACCGGCAGAGGGTATTACATCTGCTTCCCATGATAGTCACCCATCTACCTTTTCTCCTGTTTCTAAGACCCCAGAAAAGGAACATGATGTCACAGCAAGTCCGCACCCGTTATCTTCATCTGAAGAAAGAGCAAAGAGAATCAAAGAACAAGCCGAAAAGAGAATGAACGAAAGATTAGCTAAATTAGGTTTGAGAAGATCCAAGCCAGTTGCCCCAGCAGAAGATACTCCGGTTTTAAAAAAGATTGAAGCTTCTCAACCTGCTACGCTTGAAAAGAAGGCGGCCCCCCCTCCACCTCCTCCGGCCTCTCGTCACGTCTCCCAAACGGCTTCGCATGTTCCAACACAAGCTGCAGCCCCTTCTGCAATTGAAGAATCATCTAGTGACGATGATGACAATGATGAAGAAGAAGAAGTCGCTTTACAAAAACTGATAGCTGAAAAGAAGGCTTTGGAGGAAAGAGAAAAGGAAAAATTGGAAAGAAAACAGAAGAAGAAGCAAGAAAAGGAAGCTAGATTAGCAAAGCTGAGAGCTGAAATGGCCGCTTTGGAAAGCAAAGCTGCGCAAGACTCTGAATCAAGTGAAGATGAGTGGGGTGAGAAGGAAGTAACTGCAAAGTCAGTCCCTATTGAACCTGCCTCAACTCCAGTATCAGCGTCAACTCATCAAATGCATAGCTACAATCCATTTGCTAAAAAAGCAGCAGCTGAAACACCAGAAACTCCTGCCTCCATATCCACCCCACCAAATGCTACTGCTTCTGGCCCAGAACCATCTACTGCTATTTCAAATGCTGCTCCAACCCAAAATTCCCTTGCTTCTAAAAGCAATAACCCATTCTTTAAGCCTGAAGCTAAATCTACAGATATTGATTCTGATAAGTTGCAAGCCCAAAGAGCTGCTCAAAGAGGATTTTCGCAAGATGATGGATGGTCAGACTCAGATAAGGATGCTGACGACGAAGATGAAATGCCTGTTGGCTCTAAACAGGCTGAATTAGCTTCATTACTATTTGGCGGAATGAGAGCTCAACCAACGGGATCATCTACTTCAGCTGTTCCAGTGACTCAATCTGCATCAGTGGAAGCAGTCGCCCCTGTTCACTCTGCCCCAACCCCTCTTCCAACCTCGCAAACACCTGCTTCACCTCCAGCTGAAAAAGAAGGTAGTCCTACTAATGATTCTAGTGATTCATTTGTTGACTCTTATGAAAACCCCCCACCAGAGCCACAGTCATCTTCAATTCCAACTACTAATATCCCGCCAATTCCTCAAGCTCCACCAATTCCTCAAGCGCCACCAATTCCAGCTTTAGGTACACCATCTGTTCCTACATTTCTTCCAGCAGGCGCAACTTTACCCCCACCCCCACCACCACTACCAACTTCATCAGCACCAGCTGCACCACCGTTACCACCTTCCGGGGCATCAATACCCCCAGTGCCAGCTGCCCCACCATTACTATCATCCGGTGCTCCAACACCTCCAGCATCATCTGCACCTCTGAAACCTTCTGCAACTGGAGGTCCACCATCTGCAGACGCTTTAGGTGCATTATTCGGCGATATTAGAGGTGGACTTAAATTAAAGAAGGTTGATGAATCTGAAAAACATATTTCAGAAAACAGTTTGGCAGGTTCAGTTTTAGATTAGTTTAAAAAAAACGTTTTAGAAGTTTATAGTTTTTTTTTTGTCTCAATTTTATTGTGTTGTTGTCTGAGTTTTATTATCTGAATTTTTTATCTGAATTTTTTACCTGAATTTTTTATCTGAATTTTTTTATCATCGTTTATAATACGTTTATTTTTAGTAATTATTTTGCTTAGATAAAAGATCTTTAATTCTTATTCATATTCTTATTCTTATTTGATTTTTTTTATTTGCTAACTATTTTTTCATTTTTTAAATTGAAATATAGTTGATATTTTGCTCAGGATAAGACAAAATATCCTTTAATTACAAATATAAAGCATGAAAAAGATATAAAATCGGATGAGAAAAAAATGAGATGAGAAAAAAGGAGATACAATCAAAATAAAAATTAAATCGAAAAGTAGGCAAAAGTAAATTAAAACGAAATCCAAAGGGAAGGCAATCTAAACATATAATATATATAAGAGGACGACACCAAGTAACGAAATAAAAAGAGTAGTATTAAGAACTACATGCAGTAAAATCAAGTGACAAAGCAAAGCAGAAAAAACGAAATAAATAAAACAAAAGAGCATTTTGAAATCAAGAAGGAAAAAGATAAAATGGAAAGTATTCTATTAGTTTAACTCTTAGAATACATGGAATCTTTGGCCAATAGTTGATTCATCACTACCACCACTATTATCGCCAAACTTACTGCTATCGCTAACCAATTTATGAAGCTGTTTTAAATAATCACCAGTTGAAATCTTAAAATCTTCTGATCTATCCTCATAAAGAATTTCTCTGAATTCATTATAGTCATATTTATCATAGCCAACTCTAATGATTCTAACCGGAAATGGATAGTCTAAATTATCGTAATGTTGGGAAATAAACGAACAGAAGTTACGAACTTGTGAAGAAATATGAGTTTCCAAATTTGGTAACAAAGAAATTTCAGGATTTAAATCCTCTAATGACTTTACACCACTCCCAAATAAATCCTGTAATAACAATGGATTAACATTTTGATGTATAACTACCATTATGTGCCTTAAGTTAAATGCTAAGAAGACACCACCTTCTTGAATTGATTGTCCAGTTAATGTCACAGTATCTGGCATATTAAGTTTACCAGTGGTATCTTCATATGTGAAATCTTCATCTTTCAAGTTATTCAAACTGATTAATTCTGGATATAAGTAAACGGATAGTTTGTCAACTGGTAATGTTTGTAACGATAGATAATTTTCAACTCTCATATCTGGATTTGAAACATATGGCCGCAACAATCTAGATTTTGAGAAGCAGAGAAAGAAAATCGGCAATGTTGTTAAACCATTTGGTAAAATCAACTGACCTGGTAATGCATTACCAGTTGCAACCTTTAATTTATACGCAGAAATGATCTTGGCAAGTTCCACATTTATAGTACTTTTCAGTGTAATCAAATTACAAGACGGAATTCTAGCCAAATTTTGCCTAATAATTAATAATAAAATTGAATCTTGATCAGCAAAGTTAAATAATTGTGATATACTTTCAGTGACAGATAAAATACTGTTAATAACTCTAACTTTTCTGATGCCATCGCGAGAGGTATACAATAAAGCAGTTTGAAAATGAGCATCTTTTTGGGTGCTTAATTTACCATCATATTGAAAGTCACAAGCTATAGAAGTATCTCTATTCAATAACGGAATAAATGGGGCGTCGGAATGACTATCATCAATTCCTCCGTAATACCTTCTAACTTGTAAACCAGCAGAACAACGAACTCTAATTTGACCTTGGTAACCCCTTGAATTTTGGACAGCAGATTTAACAGCCCGAAATAATGATGCCTCATCTTTGTTAACATTAAATTGATTAAATAATTTAACACTACCACCAGTTTTGTGCGCAACAACACCAACATTCATTAGATTAACAGGTGATCTTGAAGCAACAAAAAGATGTAAACCAACGCTTGACTTGGTAAAGCTTTTAACTAGATCATTATAGAATTTGCTGTCAGGTGTTAAAATGTCCTTTTCAAATTCAGTTGCTGATTTATTACTTGCACTTTTTAAACCAAGGGCACCTGGTCCCCAAGTTGGCAAGCAGGATAAAAATGAGATTATTTCACCACCACCTTCTTCATCTAATAATGATTGTGCGGCTAAAAGAGCGGCACCATAGGCACATTCTGGTGCGTTAGTAAATTGGGTTCCTAGTTCAATGTGCCTTAATGTAGTTGATATAATGTTTCCACAGGTTGATGGGTCAGCTAGCATACCATCATAAAAAGGTAAAAATGGGTCTTCAACGTCAGAAACTGTAGATACCATAACTTGCTCCAATTCTTCAGATAGATCAAAGAAATGTAGTTGTGTATCAAATGCAATAATAGATATTCTGGATCCAGCAGAAAAAGTTTCTCCATCATATAACAATCCTTCTATAGCATTACAAACAGCACTACGCAGTTGCAGTCTAAAAGATTGATCTGAAACATCGATTAAAAAAACGTAATTTAGAGGCTTTGGTGGCTTACTCTCATCAAAGTTATATTCAGTAGGAACTAAAAAATCAACAGCACCTTTATGAAGTTCCGGCCTTTCAGTGGCAATACTTCTCATGCCAGATAAATTGATATCTGAGACATATTCTTCAGGGACTCTACTTGTAAAAGAACAGAAGTTACAAGTCATCGTATAAGTAGTATGAGTCATTCCAGGGTTTATATATGCACGGCAACGACCACAACGTGGAACTGAAGATGCCTTACGTAAATCAACTTGAGGCACACTCTCTTCGGCAAATGGGCGAATGACCATACCTAATGGAATATTTGAAGACTCTCTTAACCGCTCAGTAGCAGGTATACTATATAAGGTCATCCTTGCAAAATTGGGCGAAGCTACACCTTGATCGACACATTTGAACTGTGTTCCTGCAACCGGTGGAAACACATGCTGAAATGTTAGGAAGTCAGTTTGTTTATAGTCTTCTTCGTTTTGTTTTCTTAAATCTGGAACTGTCATAGCTTGAGGATGTTCCTGTTGTTTCTGCTGAACCTGATTTAATGGCCCATTTTGAATAGTAGCTTCTCTCCCTTGGACGGGCAGAGATGAGACACTAGAGGATTCGGGATACGGGTATGGAGAGTGAGCATTTCCAAGTTGAGGAAGATTATTTGTAGAGCCACGAATGCCAGCACTAAGAGCGGCAGCATTTGGATCAAATGCATCATCATGATCGTGATATTGATGCTGTTGATATGGGTTATTATTTGGAGATTGACCATTGCTAGCTAAATCCATGAACACATGTTGATCTTTTCCTCTTCTCTTTCTATTAGACAAATGTTTAACAATATTTGTAGGATCATCAACTGATGCATTAAGGGCCAAATTATCGGAGTTGTTGTAAGGACCATTTCCCAGGCTCATCTCCTGGAATTGGCCAGTGAGTTGGCCCTGTTGTGGTATATAATTATGGCTCATGGATCAGATACCGTCTAGATTACAAGCTGTTTGAGTAGTGATTATTCAGATATCTTACAAGGTTGAAGAATGATGATCTTAGTCGTTGCCCTTTTTCACAAACAACAACTCAGACGTGAAGACTGGTGGACGCGTCGATCGACTCCGTGTTCCGTGTTTGGAGCGCAGAAGAGCAGAGTATAAGGACGTGTTTTAACATGTTGTTCCTTGTCTTTGCTCCTATTTCTTGTACAAAGGTTAGTTAGAGGTATGGGTGTCACTGGCCTTTTGGCAACATTGAAGCCCATCCAGGAAAATGTATCTTTGGAGTCATACAGGGGAAAGACATTGGCTGTAGATACTTATGCTTGGCTCCACAAAGCTGTCTTCACTTGTGCTATGCAATTGTGTATGGATGAACCAACTGATGCGTACATCAATTATGTTTTGAAGAAAATAAAGATGCTTCAAAGTTTTGGTGTTACTCCTTATATGGTTTTAGATGGTGATGCTACTCCTTCCAAGAAAAATACCGAATCAGAAAGACTTGAAAGAAGAGAACAAAATAAGAAACTAGCATTACAAGCTTTGGATAACAAAAATAAAGAATTGGCTTACCAATACTTTCAGAAAGCCTGTGATGTTAGTCCTGAAATGGCTAAGGCTTTGATTGAAACATTCAAAGTACATGGCATTGCATACATTGTTGCCCCCTCTGAAGCTGATTCTCAAATGGTGTATTTAGAAAGGGCAGGTATAGTCAATGGAATAATTAGTGAGGATTCAGATTTATTAATATTTGGATGTCAAACCTTATTAACCAAATTAAATGATGTTGGAATTTGTATTGAAATTAAAAAAGAAAATTTTAAAAAAATTAGAAATCCACCAATTCAATCACTTTCTGATGACCAACTTATAACAATGGCAATTCTATCTGGTTGTGACTATTCAAAGGGTATTTCGGGTATTGGAATTCAAAAAGCCGTTCAGTTCATAAAAAGATTTCAGTCCTTTAAAAGAATATTAATGGGAATAAGGTTTGAGCATAACAAATATAGAATTCCAACCAATTTTGAAGATGAATATAGAAGAGCAGTTATTGCATTTAAGTATCCAATAGTGTTTAATCCTATAACTCAAAAACCAACTCATTTAACTGATATGCCAATGGATGAAGATGATTTAAAAGATGTTAAATTTTTGAACTCATGTATTGGAGCCAAATGGGAATTGGAAATTCATCAAAAAGTTGCAAATGGAGACTTGAATCCATTTACTAAAGAACCTTTAGTCTCAAGAGAATTAAGATTAAACCAAACTCAAGTTAGGCAAGCTTTAAGAACTTATTCTCAACCTGCTCCAAAACCTATTTTCTCCCATATTTGTAGAAGTAAGTCATTAGCTATTAAATCAACTACCGATACTATGGTACAACCATCATTAAATTCATTACAGAAAAAGAAAGAAAATAAATCCACTTATGCTCATCAATCAAGAAAAAAAGTTTTACTGACAATTGACAGTTTTTATAAGAAAAAATCAATAAATCAATTACCAAATATTTCTAAAGATTTGAAATTTGTTAAAGCTGATCTTGCTGAGGGCGGAAATAAAGATCAATATAATGATCAATCCAATTCTGATTCACAATTAAAAAGTCTTAATAAACAAGTCTCGGTGGAAACCGTAAGTAAATTCTTTAGTTCTAATTCATTCCTAAAGAAACAGAGAGAAAATGAAAAAGATGATAAAACTCTTGATAAAAATGAAAATAATAGGAAACATATTGAAGAACGACACTCAGAACCTTCTTATAATGACATTATAGATTTTAATAGTTCAATAATTGGAGAATATGATGGCAAGAATTATAGCGATGATCAAATTTCCCAGAAAACAGAACTTGATATTATTTTAAAAGGTGACGAACACCAGAAAGCAAGAAAGGAAGTTCAAGAACAATTTGTAAGTAATTTAAAGAAGAGATATCAATTTCCAGCCAAATTACAACAAGAGATATCAGCTAATAAGAGTAATTGCCTTCCAGCGCCTTCATCAGCAACTGCAATTCCAACGCCACCATCTTCATTTATTTCTTCTTCTTCTTCGAATAATAGTAATGCACGTTGTCTGTTGAGGGAAATAGACTCAAATATTTTACCCAAAAAAAGAGTTGCTAAAAGGCAGTTAGTTTCTAATAGATATAAAAAGTGTTCATATTTAGGTAACAATGGTAATTTATCAGTGTCAACAAAGAGTTTGAAACTGGAAGCATTTCGTTATTCTCCTTCGTCATAGATAGAAAGATAAAGGCATGCATTTATTTATATATAGATTATACATATTATTTTTTCTTTCCTAGACCATTAAAAAAATTTTGTACTTTTTTACATGAACAGGATTAGGAAAGTCACGTTAAACATTACGCGTAAATTTGATTTGCCACCATTCTACTTTCAGATTCAATCTCATTTTTATAGTAATACCATGAATGATTTTGCTACAACAGAAGAAAAGTTAAATTATCTATCGTTAAAATTCCCAAAAATTGATAGAGATTCATTACTCGAGTTATTAATTACGTGTAATGGTGATATAAATTCAACACTTGAGTTGATTTGTTTAGAAATACCAGTTGACCATGATGATGAAGAACGACAATTAGGTATTAGGAATCAATTAGATAAACATACCGATAGGAATGTTGGCAGCGGAATTAAGGATGAAAGTGAAAGTAACTTAAATAAAAGAAGTTTGTCTCAATTTAGTAATCATGATAGAGATGGGAATGATAATAAAAATGATAGGAATTTAAATAATGAAGAACAAAATACAAAAAATATTAAGAAGGTAAAATTAAGTAAGACTAAAAATAATCTTTCAAAAGAATTGTCAAAATCAAACTCATTTCCAACATTATCAAAATATATCAGAATAATACCAAATTTTTTATCAAATGAATTAGCAAATGAATTATTAGAAGAATTGTTATCAAAGAAATCAATGTTTAGAAGTAATGAATTTTATATAGCAGGAAAAAAATGTAAATCTTCTCATAAAAGTATTATATTTGCAGATGAAGAATTGGGATGTGATGTTAAATATGATAATGAATTTTATCATCAGAATGAAGAGAATCATAATAGTACTATTAGAAGAGGTTTAGCTACAACTAATATAAGTAGACAGTTCGCTTATTCAACGAATATGAAGTTAGCAAGATATGCAATTGAAGAAGAGATAAACAACGTTACACTAAGTAAAGACAAATTGAAATTCAAATATCAAATTCAAAATAATTGGCAAGGTAATATATGTGTTGGGAATTATTTTGAAGAAAATAAACACCACTTAGATTGGCATTCAGACAAATTAACGAATATTGGACCGCTACCAATAATAGGTTCGTTAACATTAGGAGCTACTAGAATCTTTAGATTGAAAAGAAGTTATTCCAATGAAAAAATTAATAATAATAAAATTTATAATATACCATTAAAACATAACACATTATGTATAATGTTACCCGGATGTCAAGAAGAATTTAAGCATTGTGTACCAACTTTAAAGAATTCATTACAAGAAACAAACAAGCTATCTGGCAATATAAGATTCAATCTAACATTTAGAATGATCAATTTAGCTGTGGCAAATAACAATCCAAAATGCCCAAAATGTAAAAGAAATATGATTTTACGAAGGGGATTTAAAGACAAAAAGACTAGAGGAATTTATTTCTGGATGTGTCAAAGTACCTATCTTGGTATGGACTGTGATGGGTTCTATTATGCCAATTTTGATCAGTTAAATAGTACAAAGCCAGTGGAAAAGTACGTTTTGTACACTTCGAACGTCGACGACGCGAGTCGATGGGTAGACCCGGGCAGTGAAGACGTCAATGCTTGATGACGTCATTTCTTTGGGCCGAAATATTTTCCTTTTTCAATTTCTGTTCGTTTTTCCTTTAATTGCTCGTTCTTTTCTAGTATTTTACTGTAAGTTGTGTTGATAATGAGTATAAGGAACAGAGTCAAGACTACCGTCATCAACTACGCTAATGCCTGGATTCCAAGGAGTATCAAACTACAAGATCTATATCAGCGGTTGAACCCGGATTTGCTTGATGATGACGACTATGACTATGACTATGATCAAGATAATAATATTAAAGTCGGTAGTATTGCTAATGGCACTACTGAAACGAAGAAGAAAAATAATCCGATTAAAGGGACAGCTTCGGCTAAAGTGAGAAGGAGACGACTGGAAGGATTAACCAGTGAAAGAGTTGTAGATACATATAAGAAAGCAACCGAGGAAGATGATGAGAGCAATATCAACAGAAAAGAATTGAACAAGTCATTGGGATTACTGAATTCAGTTATTAATAATAATGAAATCACAATGGAACATAAAAGACAACTGATATCAAGTTTAATAAACCATTTAATTGAATCTCTAAATAATGATAAGGCTCTAATGAATATGATCTTTGATAAGGTTAGTGAAGCTAATAAATTCAATATCATGAGATTATACTTAAATGATAATGAATTAGTTAGGTCGTTCAAGATATACGAAGAAGAACGAGTCCGATCTTGTATCAGAGAACTAAAGGATGATGATTACATAACTAAGCATGATATGGTTAGTGCTCCAGTCGGTTCTAATGTAGGTAATATAAAGGAAGGGATTAGTAGTATCGATAGCAAAAGCAGCTGCAGAAGCGACATAAACCATTTGACAGTTCAACTTTTGGAGTTGACGCTGATGCTATTTGGAGTACTTATAAACCAGGCAGTTATCCCCTTAACGGTACTGTTAGCCAAACAAGCCGTCAGGTTGAACGAGCGGTACAACGTGGGAGAGCAGGTGCTCAGGGTGGTGCTGGGGCAGGCGGTTGTGTTCCTGGGCTGCGTGGCACGCGCTGCCAATAACACGAGCCAACTCCCGTGACGCGCCGTCCCCTCCGCAAGGCGCGCTTCCTCAACTAAATATAATAACTCTAAAATGTTAAGCCATTTCCGTTCTCCTTCGTAAAATCAAATCATACCAGGAAAAGGACAACATTGACCTCTACCCGCCTCTTAGTAACTGATATCGACATCTAGCTGGTACTGCCGCTCTCTTCAGACCAACATCTTCCATTCTCAACTCCATCGCTCTTTTTTTATTTGCTATATTACTTTTTGCTTCTGCCCGGCTCATCAGCTTTGCTCGACACGCCTTCCCTGTCGTGCAACATGATTAACAACGTAAATAACAACACCCCAGCTAACACCAATACTTCGCCCTCAAATACTTCCAATACAAGTCCGTTCACTCCTTCAACCTCTCTCCAAATGTCTAGCCAGGCTACTTTGGGTCATTCTCTAACCGATATAGAATCTTTTACCCCTCCAGACTCCACCAAAAAACATCAAACTCATAATCAAAACATACAGCTGCTAGACATGACAAATAGTGTATTGGGTGCTATTAATGCTAATGCGGATACCGATACCGATATAGATGTCCATGAACTGGATGATGTTGAGGTAGACTTGGAAATTAATAATATAAATGATGACAAACTTTGGGTCCAATCAATTTTACAAGACTCTTTTTCCGATTCTCAAGAATATGACAATACTTTAAATAGTCAAGAACATGAACATAACCAAGATGGCTTAATTTCAGAAGAATTATTGAAGTTTGAATTTGAATCACCTGCAAACACTGTTGATTCGACTAAAACTCCGCAATCTACAATCACGCCGAGTGGAGATGTACCTTTGACCATAGGTGCTGACAGAGATCACTCTAGTTCGATTGTTTCGGATTCTAAACTTGTTTTGTCCAATGAAAGCTATTCAACTAATACAAATACAAGGTCTCCTCAACCTTCTGGTGAAAAAATTAAGAATCCCTCAACAGATACCAAAGCGGAAAAGATCAAGGCCTATAATTTATTAAAATTAGGTTTAGTCTCTTATAATAAGCTATTGAAAAGTGCACAAGCAGAAGATATCATTTGCACTAGAGCTGAATTCTTAATTAAATATGTTTTCGATAATTCTGGTTATAAGTTAAGACCAAAAGCTCTCATTGAATATTTTAGCCATGTTAGAAATTCTGGTAAATTTGATAAACTTGCCGCGGAAATTGGTGATCAACAATTGGTCCTTGATGTTAAAGAACAATTACATGAATCAGAAAAAAGAAGAAAATGTTATAATAAAAGAAAATCCACTAGAGCTGAGAAAGATAGAAAATCTGGTACAGCTCCTTTTTCAATTAACGGGCATCCTCCCTCTTTGAATACTTTCCAAAGAATTCCTCCGAATGTAACAATGTTTCAACAACAGCGTCCATTTCAATTTCATCAGCAAATTCAACAGCCCTTATCGCCAAATCCTATGGTAATTCAAAAACACCCACTGAATCGGCAACAGTTTGTTCTGCAACAGGCACCGCAGCAACCACAACAACAACAACTACAACAACAACAACAACAACAACCGCAACCACCACCACCACAACCACAACCACATATCCAACAATCCCGTCAGCACCTTCAGTTACAGCAAAGCGAGCCAAAACCACCGGTCTCTTCTATCCCTACAATTCGTGATCTATTACTTGATTTAATTAAAATTGGTTATCTCTCTCATAATTCACCTGAAGATTCCGCTCCACCGTTTCATGCTCTAGCTGAATTAAATTCAACTATTAGAGTTTTTGAAGATGAAAAGTATTTACATGAGCTACGGAATAAGAATTCTAATTTACAACAGTGTATCGAGGATTTATTTTCAAAAGATATCTTATTAGATCATACTTTAATGTATACAAGAGTCCCGTTAACACCTGATCAAAAAATGTCAATTGATTTGACTACTGATAGAATGATTGCTTACGTTGTTTGTTTATTAGATATGTCCCCATTTTTAACTTTAAGTGATACTATTTCTGATGATAATTTTTCAAGATTAATTCAATTAAAGTCAATAACAAAATTATATGTTGGTGATAAATTAATATATAAAAGGATTGAACCAACTACTGGTTATATAATTCCAGGTTCCTTGAAGGCTAAAATTAATATTCCTCTACAAACTAAATATTGGGCTGGTTCTATAAATGATTATGCTAATGGTGTTATTGGTGATTGTGATTTCAATGAAGTCAGAATAGTTCATACTTTAATTCCAGATGATGATATTGCTAAGTTAAAAATTGAAAAGAATCATCCAATTGCTTCTTTTATTTGGGAATTTTTTGTTAATTCAATTCCAGGCTATGTTCCGCATTCTGTTTTAATATGGAAGGATATTCCAATCAAGTCTGAACAAAGTGAATGTCCAATTATGCAACCTCCCCCCTTTGGTGTTGTTCCAGGCAAGTCATTACAAAGAACAGCATCAGCAATGTATTCTAAGAAATTGAGTTTAGGGAGAGGTCATAAAAGAACAAGATCAAGATCATTAAATGAATTGGATAGAATGGAACATATTGCTAAACCTTCACCATTATATCAACAATTTCAACTTAACAGATCAGTTGAATCATTTGATGGTCAAAATAGTCCTGGTCTCTACAGTCCAATGACTTCATTTGATCAAGGATTTTTTTCCAATGATCCGGTTGTTTCTGCTCCTCCATCTCAACTAACTTTCGATTCTGTGGGTACTCCAGAATCATTGCATACACCATATTTTCAATCACTGACTACTTTAGAAGTTGAAAGAAATAGAATTAAAGAACAGCAGTTATATCAACAAAAATTATTTTTTAAATCAAAAGAATCTAGTAATCAAAGTAAGGTGTCTGCACATTCTACCCCTAATACTCCTATGATGATCCAATCGACTCCATTTCATTCTCAACAACAACAACAACAACAGCAGCAGCAGCAGCAGCAGAAGCAACAACAGCATTTTGGTCAATTTCAGATCCGTCAACAACCACGTTGGATTTCGACATCTACAATACCCGAAATTTCTCCACATTTTCAACAATTGCAGTTTATAAATAATACAGTGGATAACTCTATTGCAAATTTGTCAAATCTACAACCACCCCCAAAATTAAAAATGGAGGGTGATATTGTTAGAAGTAATGGAGGTTCTCCTACTTCTACTGTTTCGGTTTTATCAAGTGATGTAGATGGATCAATTAATAGAGGTGGTATTTATTTGAATGAAAGTTTTATGGTAAGTAATGGTAACTTAACATCATCTTCCAACATAAGCTTGGTTAGGAATGCTAATAATAATCCATCAGCGTCTGTACAACTTCCTCCAAGTAATGAAAGTATTGGTTTGAAAAATCCCCCTGAAAGTGGCAGTGATGATGTTAGATTTTTCTTTTACCATCCACCTGCACCACATTCTTAGCTGTTATTATTCGTGCTACTGTGAAATTCTAAAGTGTTTCATTTTCTAACTTTTTGTTTCTTTGTATTATTCATCACCGATTTTGGACTGACGTTCATCATCTTCTCTTTAATTCATTTTGCATTATGAACTTTATTTCAAGTTCATACCTTTTTTTTTTTTGTATTCCCCTATTTGTTAAAGTTTGGTTTAATTGAATTTTCGTACCTTCATGTTTTCAATACCAGTTATATTAAGATTTATATCCCACTTAACAGATGTTGTCTCTGAAAAGGAAGATTTACAAAAAGAACTCTCTTCGATAAAGAAGAATACGGTAATATTTAACTTCCATATCCAAGTTCTTTTGCCCTTGAATGTATAAGTTAATTCATCATTATTACATTTGTTCTATTAAGTAGTCTTGTATTCAAAATGTTGATACCATTTTAGTTTCTTCTTTAACAGTTTACTTTTTAATCAAATCAGGTTTACATTTTTTACTACTATTACATTGCTATAGTTGATTTATTGCTTATGAAATACATTTCTGTTATTTGTTTAAGGGTTTGTTTGTATTAAAATTTTGTTAATATATAGATACATTGTTTATTTTTGTTGGTGTTTCTTTCTTTCAAGAAAAAAAAAAAGAAAAAAAAAAAAAAACTTTCTATACATTGTGTTTAATTTGACTTTGCTATTATGATTATTTTTATTTTTATTTTTATTTTTCTAATTTTTTTTATTGTTTTTTTGTTTTTTTTTTTGAAAAAAATTTCTATTTTATCTACTATGTTGTTTAACAGTATAGTATAAAAGTATAAAAAAAGAGATATAAAACATTATAAAGTTGATTGATTTAAAGCATAATTTAAATAAAGATCAGATTTTAGAAATTCATTGAAAACTTTATTAAATATATTAAAACCATTAACGAATTCATCAAATTCATTATAAATTTGACAACTAAATCTAACATAAATTTTATCATTACAATGACCGAATTGAACAAAAGTTCTATATCTTTCTAATAAAATACCATTAATAAAAGTTTTAATCTTATTGAAAAAAACTTTATCCTTAAAAGTTTTTAATAAAATTAATCTATCCTTTTCATTGGTTTTAATAAAGACATTAAACATAAAAGTTGATAAAGTATTTTCATCATTTTCTAGAATTTCGAATCCATTTGATTTAAAATGATTAATTAATTGAATTCTTAAATTATTACAGTAATTTCTAATGTTTTCCCAACCACCACAAACATTATTAACAAATTCATTTGCAGAATTCACACATAAATAAGAATTATAATTATTTGAACCAACGAATAAAAACTTTTCATAAAATTCAATATTTTTATAACTATGTGAAATTGGAAATGGTTGAATGAAATTATGGAATTTTGGATTAATATACATAACTGCAAATCCACGTGGTAAATAATACCATTTATGAGCATTTGAAACATAAAAATCACAATCTAATTTACTTAAATCAATTGGTAATAAACCAATTGAATGAGCTCCATCAACACAACTTAAAACATCATATTTTTTACATAATTGAATTATTTCTTCAAATGGTAATCTAATACCAGGCATTGATGCAACTGTATCAAACAATGCTAATTTGATTTTATTTTTTTTAAAATTAATTTCAAATCCATTTAAAATTTCATTTTTGGAAAATGGACAATTTAAATCTAAAATAATTAATTTTAATTTAAATCTATTAACAATATAATCAACTGTATTACCACATGCACCATAAATAATTGAAGTTATTAAAATTGTATCATTTTCTTTAAAAGGGAAAGTTCTTAAAATAATGTTAATACCAGTTGTTGCATTATGAACAAATGCTAAATTTTTATATGATGTATTTAGGATTTTTGACATATCCTTTAATGAATTCTCAATTTTTGGTATGAAATTAAAATGAAATTCACATGGATATGATAAATCTTCATCTATATAATTCTGATAAACTTTTTTAACTTGTTTTGGTATTGCACCAAATGATCCATGATTTAATGGAACAACGTCTTTTGGAAATAAAAAGTGTTCGTCTCTAAATTCTTTACCAAATTTAGGTGTCACTAATGAAGCAGCAGAAGAAGTCATTTTTTTTTTGGTTACAATTAATATATGGTGGTTGATATTTGAAAGCTTTTAAAGTCAAAAAGTGTTGATATTTATATAATATGAGGTGTGAATCATACTGTCTTTTATAAAATGAGTAATTGTAATTTTTTCGTTTTTGAGGTTTGGAAACCTATCCTTTTTTCGGTTACAGAAGGAGAAAACTAAGAACTAGATAAAATATATATTTCTGACTCATAGTAGGAAAACCATCCAAAAATTACGTGCTTATCAATATAACTAAGTATGACACATTTGCTACCCGGAAGTTTGATTTGATTACAATGGGCAACCAATCACCAATATAACGCCCATAAGAGAAACTTATACAAACTCCAAATCATTCAAAAATCAATAATGATAAGGATAAGAATTCGAGTCTCTTGGCAAAAGTAGTAAAGCCATTAAGAAACAAGTGGCAATTATAGGCTACAACAACACCCTTTATTCTTTGCTTCCGAGTGACAATCTACACGTGTCTGTCCATTTTCCATATGGTGTCATAAAATATAATATAATATAATATATCGTAATGTCGTATTGCCTAAGGCTTTTATTTTCAAATTTATCGTAAGAAGGAAATACCGAAAAAAAAAAAAAAAAACTAAATAAAAAAGTAAATGCGACTTCTGTGGATTGAACACAGGACCTTCAGATCTTCAGTCTGACGCTCTCCCGACTGAGCTAAACCCGCTTTGGTTGAGTTTAAAGTTATTCATATTGGCCTCATTATTATTATAGCGCCTAATAAAGAAATAAAAATAAAAATACATTATTCTAAATTTAGCCAACCAGTTTTGTTTGCAAGTTTTGGCTAAAATTAACACCTAATAATTGTATAAACAGAACAGTTGCAAGTTGCAACTTCTGCAAACAAAAAGAAAAGCATATTTAGAATATGTAGTTTTGTGACCTTCAAAAAAGGTGCGCTTTTCTATTACCTACAAGAATGATCTAATATATTGCTTTTTCATATTAGTATGATTGAGTAACTTGTATAAATTTCTTTTTATTACATATAAGCTTTTTTTTTTGTTTTGTATATAACTCAAACTAAATTTACTCAAACAAAGTTCGCATTTCTTTTTTTATATACTAATGAAGCATTATATGATCCAGAGATGACAGAAATGGATGCATCAAAGATTACTGACAGAAAAAGAATCAAAAAGACCCAATTACAAATTATATGAAGAGTTTAGGCTTTTCATGACAGGAAAATCACTTAAGATAACTTTTAATACCTTCTTTCAATTGTTGATTAAATAAATAAACTCAAAATCAATTTAGGAATTAGTTGTTGGCAGAGTCACCACGTTAAGTGCAAAAATTCAAAAAATATAAACACAGCTATATTATTAATATGAAGGAGCTCTCATATATGAACAATTGCCACACGTTGATATTTGATCCATAGCACCATCGGCCGAGTAGAGTCTATTTATACGGATATACAGCACTCTGACTATTCAACTTTGCGGGAGGTGGCAGCATTGAGTTGCGTTTCGTTGCGTGGATTACGCGGCGTTGGTTGATAACGGTTAATCCCGAGACTCCGGATGTAAGCCAGATCTCTTTTAGCCGACAATTCTGCAATTGGAATTCGGCTGTTGATGGTAAGGGATTCTAACTTACCACAGCTACAGTACAAATCATGTTTTCGGTCCCACTTTCACTTGTATAACATATTATCTAATCTTTTCTCTTTTGTCCTCTTTCAGGCAACCCGTTGCTCATGTCCAAGACCATTTTGTGTGTCCGCAAGATATTGGAATATCTGGACCACTTATATGCTTACATATCTTCAATATTCAAATCAAATGGAAACCGAAATTACAATAATAATTCATCTATAAGACTTGAAAGGAAAAAGAAGAAAATGGCATCGAAAAGGAACAAGAAGATTAATAATGATGGTGATTTATCAATTACGTTTAGTTCAAGAAACTCAACAAATTCAGTAGACTCAGAAGATTCTTTATTTTCTAATACAAGTTCTAAGAACATATTAAAAGATGACTATATAAGGGACATTGAAGAAGTCAAGGAGAATCAATATGACTTGTTTCCAAAGATCAACTATAATCAGTTTGATCCTACAAGCTCCGAGTTCATCCCATTGACTATTTTCTTCACTAAAGACATCGCTCCTATGTCTTTACACTAACAAGCCACTGGTGGCACCCTACATATATACATATATATTCATATATATATATTTACACCCTTTGCTACTAAATACTTTTCTTCTTATACTAATTTTTTATTTATATTGTAACCGAACGACGCGCCTATCGACCTTTACCAGCCACCACCGCCACTTTTAGCGTTGAAAAGTCAAAATTTATTCACTTCTCACTTACAACCAAAAGACCCAAGTTAGGTGTAAAATCATTTTTTAAAAAAAAAATAAAAAAGAATATGCCATTAGTAAACGGAATATGGTCAAACTTTACCAAGAGATCTAGTTCTCTCGGCATAAAAAACAAAAATTTAAGACAAGCTTTATTATCTCCAACTATGCCTTATGGTCCAGTTTCTTTAAAATCTTCAAGAGGTAAATTGAGATACAATTCACCAAATGGGTTAGATGAAATTTATCCTTTAGCATATAATTATTTACAAGAGAAGAGTGAAGGTATTTATAAAAAGATCGATTCAGTTAAACAAAAAATTGAAGAAACTTCAAAAGTTGAAGAAAATAATATTGAAAATATAGAAAAATTAAAATCATCATTAAATTCATTATTAATTGAAGCAGAAAAAAATAATCCTGAAGTTATATATCAAAGCATGTATTCAACTAATTCATTAGATAGAACTCAACCAATTTTCAGACATTTACTTGAAGAAAAGTGGAAATCATATAATTTGATGTTAACAATGCAAAGGTTAGAAACTTTATCAGTTATACCTGATTCATTACCTACATTAAATCCCACAGTTGACGTTAAATTAAGATTTCCAAATGGTTTAGTTGATACATTAATTGAACCAGGTAAGATTTTATCATCAAATGCAACATGTAAACCACCATCATTAGAAATCATTGAATTTAAAGAATCAATTGATGAATTATATTCTGTTTTAATTGTTGATTTAGATGTCCCAGATATTGAAAATGATTCATACAAAACTGCATTACAATGGGGGTTAGTTAATATTAAATTATCAAATTTAGATAATATAATTGATGCCAAAAAAATTTATGAAAATCCAGAATGTGAATTTATTGATTATTTACCATCAACTCCTGAAAGAAATTCTAGTAAACATAGATCAGCAGTTTGGGTTTTCAAACAAGATCAGAATAAACCAATTGATGTTAAATATGATCCAAAGGATAGAGATGATTTTGATATTAGATCATTTGTTAATGAATATAAATTAAATGCTGTTGGTGCTCATGTTTGGAGATCAATTTGGGATAGAAATGTTGAAAATGTTAGAAGTATGTATGGTTTACCAAAGGGTAAAGTGTATACAGTTGAAAGAAAAACTGTACTATAAATAACTTCCTTAATTCATATATAGCATATATATATATATATATATATATATATTTTTTTTTTTGTACATATCAAAAGTTATTTTTTAATTCATTTGAATTGAAATAAATTAAAATTCACGCGCAGAAGTTGAAGAAAAGACCACCAAAAAAAAAAAAAAAAAAGTGAATAAATTAATAATGAGAGAAAGAAAACAAAACAAAGAAACAAGAAAAGTGGGGAAACTATATAAATTGATTTCAATTAAAACATAATGAATACAGATGTAGTAAGTCCTAATGTTAGAAGGAGAGAGTTGGCTGATATTAATGAACTAGCTTGGAATGGTGATTATACTTATCCTACAAAAAAACTTGATCTGAGTTTAAAAAAAAATACAATGTTTATTAAAAAAATTAGAACTGGAATTACTTTTGAAACAAAAAAAACACTAATTGATGATTTAACAACAATTTCATTAGAAAAATATTTAAAAGAAGTTTTACCTGCAACATTTGAAGGATTGTGTAGAGTTTCCAAAAATAAGGATTTATTTGCATCAGTTGAAGTTATTTCAATTTTACATCAAAGATTTAATATTAATTTTACTCCATATTTAGAATTAAGTTTTGTTTGGGCCTTATCGAATACAAGTTCAGATCATGATGTTTCATCAATTACAGAAAAAGATCGTAAAGATAAATTAATTAGACAAAGAAATTTATTAAAACTTTTTATGGAATTTCATTTATGTGGTATATTTAGATCAATTAATGATATGCCAAAAACGGAATTACCAAATTATTTATTGAAAAAAGTTGGAGAATCAGAACCAATTATTATATCATTATTAAAAGAAGTTTTAACTTTTGAATTTAGTCAAGGTTCAACATTATTTATTGCTCAAAGTTTTTTAAAAACATTTTCGTCAACCACTATATTTGTAAAAGATGAAGAAGAAAAAAGTTTATTAAATGATGATTTAAAAAAATATATTGAAAATACTTTTATAGTTTATTCTAAACGGGTAATTGAATTAACAGAAAAATATTTTAAAAAATTAAATGATTCAAAAGATAAACAATTTCAAATTTCAATTAAAATTGGTAAAATTGATAATAAAATTGAATTACAAATTGAAAAATTAAATGAATTATTTGAAAGATTTAATTCATTTAGTGAATTTTCAAGTGATTTATTAAATTTATCTAAACCAATTTTAGAAAGTAATGAAATTAATGAAGAAAATCAAGTTAAAGTTTCATTAGTTAATAATAGTCAACAACAAAGTTTATATAATTTAATTTGGGGTGATAAAGAAGATAGAGAATTTTATACAGATTTACCAAATTTTGAAAATCTAGTCTCAACAAATGATTTGGTTGAAGATGGGGTTGAAAAAGGAGAGAGAGAAGGTGAAGGAGAAAAGGAAAAAGAAAAAGAGGAAGAAAAAGAAGTACTAGAAGGAGGAGGAGGAGGAGGAGGAAGGGAAGGTGGAGGTATCAAATTAACAAAATTATTAGTTAAATTAGATGAAGCAGATTCAGGTAAAGAAATTGATGAAGTTGTAAAATCATTTTTTAAATCAAAATTAAATAATAAAGCATCAAGAAATAGAATTTATAATCATTTTATTGAAACAAAAGATAATCAAAAAATTAAAAATTTTATTAGATTTTTAGCAATTGTTAAAGATACAGAATTTAAATCAAATATTGAAGAATTAATCAATTATTTAGATAAAAAATTAAAATTTCAATTTGAAAAAAAATATATTGATTTAATAAGTATATTTTTTTTTAATGAATTAATTAAATTTAAATTACTTCCAAATTTTATTTTATTTCATAAAATTAGAACATTAATAGTTAATATTGAATTATCATATAATATGGATATATTATCAATTATATTTGAGGATTGTGGGAAATTATTAATTAATGATTTAGATTATTCATCATTTACAAAAGATATGATTTTATTATTAAAAGAAAAAGTAGATGAAAAAAGTTTAAGTAGAGAAGATAAACATTCAATTAATTTATTTTTAACAAGTTTAAATCCACCTTCAATTAAAAAAATTAATTTAAATATTAAAGAATTAACAATTGAAGAAATGTTTTTAAATTATTTAATTAAAAATAAATTAAATTCAAATAATTGGAAACAAATAGTTTATTTAATTAATGAAATGGATTGGAATGATGAAATTATTTTGAAAAGAATTAAAAAATTATTCATTGAAGTTGATAAAATTAAATTTGAAAATGTTTTAAATTTAGCATTAATTTTTTATCAATTATTTAAATTTAATTTTAAAAAATTAAAAATTGAAATTATTGATGAATTAATTGAGAATATTTTAATTGGATTAGAAGATAATGATTATAGATTTAATAGAATTCGAATTACACAAATTAGTTATTTAGCAGAATTAATTAATTTAAAATTAGTTAATATTGATATTATAATTAAATTAATTTATAAAATCATTTGTTTTGGACATTTAAATAATAATATATCAATTAATGAAGTTGATTGTAAATTAGATCCAAAAAATAATTATTTTAGAATTCAATTAATTTGTGAATTTTTAATTAAATTAAATTTAAATAAATTATTAAAAAATAAAAATAAAAAATTTAAATTTCAATTAAAATTATTTTACAAATTTTTTGATTATTATATTTTTACAAAATTACATCCATTATCATTTGAAATTAAATTTAAATTAAATGATTATTATTTAAAGATTGAAAAAGATCATGATAGAGCTATCGATTATAAAGATGCTGTTAATAAATTACAAGAAGCATTAAAAGAACAAGGATTCGAATCACAAAAAGGTGAAGAAGAAGAAGAGGAAGAAGAAGAAGAAGAAGATGATGATGAAGAAGAAGAAGAAGAAGAAGAAGAGGAAGGAGATGAAAGCACGTTAGATTTAGTAGAAGTTGAAGAACTAAAAGGATCAGATTCTGAAATTGAAATTGAAGGAGAAGAAGAAGAAGAAGATGATGATAGTGAATTGGATACCGAATCCGAAAGTGAATCTGGATCCGAACAAGAAAGCGGATCCGAGTCCGAACCAGATACCGGTTCGGACGACTCGGACGATCCGGAGATGGGCGACCCGGACGACTCGGACGACGACGAAACAAATTACGACTATGAGAATGAAATGTTGGAACTGGAATTGATCCGTTTGAAAAGAGCCAGTTTGCAAATGAGTGTGGCAAACTCGGCCACGTCGCGTCGACTCGACGACCCCAGCGTCGTGTTGGCCCGTCTACAACCGAACGCAGACGACAACAACAGCGAACAACAACAACAAGGGGCCACCCCGCAGTTCCGGTTCCTGTCCAGGTCCGGTACCGCAGCGCTTAACTTGCCACCGGACACCCGCTTCACCGCCAACTTTGTCCGTGAAGCCGAACACCGCCGCAGAGAAAAAGCCGCTATCAAAAATTCGGTGCTGACGGCGGTGGCGCGGCAGCACGGAGAAGAGGCGCAGCTCCCCAGCCACACTCGCTCTGCTTCGCCACAGTTGTAAGTAATTCCAATTGCAATTGGAATCGCCGAATTTGATTGGCGGTTGTTTCTTAACTTGTTAATTCTAAACCTTTTATTTTGTACAACTAAATTAAACTCATTAAAAATGTCAACTCTGAATGTATGTATTTTAAATAATTATATTTAAACTCAATTGATATCATCCAACTAACATTTTATGTAGGTTTTAAGATATTCTGCTTTGGTTTTAGGTATTGCCTATGGTTATTCACATACAAAGACTTTACAAAAAGAAGGTGAAAAAAAGCAAGAAATTTATGAATTTAATAAAAAGGCAAAATTAATTGAACAAGCTAAACTTGAATATAAGAAATCAATTTCATCACAACCAAAAGTTGAAATTAAAACCAATGAATCTGTTGCTGATTTAGAAGATCCAAATTTCGATTTTGGTAAATTCATTTTAGGTGCTGTTGAAAAATTAGAAGCTTAAATACGTAGTACTTTTCGTCTTTTTTTTTTTTTTTTTCTTCTTTTTACTTAATTCTTGTATATCATATTATTATTATTATTACTATTACGATAGATTTTTAAATAACAAAGTTCAGTAACATTTTTTTAATTATTGTGTCAGTAGCGGAGTGAGTAAAAAATTAAAAATTAAAAATTAAAAATTAAAAATGATATAAAAAAAAAAAAAAAAAAAAAAAAAAAAAACCCTTTTAAAATGATTTCTATACAAACAAACATTAAAACAACGCACTTTTGATTGTTAAAAAAGAAAATAAAAGACAAAAAAAAAAGGGGAAAACCATACTGTTGTGGAACTTGTGGTTAAAAATTTTCATCTTAAGACAATGCTACTATTTAAATATAATTCTTATCGTTCAATCAATGGAGTCTTTAAACAAAACAATTTAATTATTATTAGAAATTTTGTTTCAACTTTACCAAGATTTAAATATTCTGAAGAAACATTTAGAAAATTTAAATCTTTTAACTCAGGAGGTTCATTTCACAAATCATTTAAAGATTCATTAATGTCATATTCATTAACTACTGCATTTTATCCAAAGGATAGAATTCAAAAAACTTCAAGTTCAAGTATTTATATTGATAATTTTGATGAAGATAATCAAACTAAATTTGAAAAAATTCGTTTAAATAATTTAGATCTAAATAATGAATTTATTGAACCAAATTCAGTATTCGAATCCCCAACTGGTGAAGATAATTTTATAATGGGATTTAATGATAAAAGTTTAATTTGTGGTGTATTTGATGGTGTTGGTGGTTGGGCTGAACGTGGATTTGATTCAAGTAAAATTTCAAGAGAATTATCAAATAAAATTTTAAAAAATTATTTAATTGATTCAAATATAAATTCAAAAGATTTATTAATTAAAAGTTTTAATGAATTAGAAATTGAAAATAAAGTTAAAGTTGGTTCAACAACTGCATGTTTTGGTTTAATTGATTTAAATGGGAAATTTAATGCAATTAATTTAGGCGATTCATGGTTTGGTATATTTAGAAAGATTCATGATAAATATAAATGTATTTATCAATCAAAAGAACAATGTTATTATTTTAATGCTCCATATCAATTATCAATTATACCAAAAGAATTTTTAGATTCTGCTGAAAAGAGAGGTGCAAAATATTTAAGAAATTCTCCAAATGATTGTGATTATTATGAATTTCAATTAGAATCTCAAGATATTTTATTATTTGCAACAGATGGTTTAACTGATAATGTATTAATTGATGATATTTCATTATTTTTAAATAATAAAATTATGGGTCCAATTCATGATGATGAAGAAATTTCTGAAATTAATAAAGATTTAATTAGAAAAACAGCTATTTTATCAATGGATCCTTGGTTTAATTCTGTATTTTCTCAAAAAATGAATGAAATTACTGGTCAAAAATATGTTGGTGGTAAAAAAGATGATATTACAACTGTTATGTTATATGTTGAATAAACAAAAAAAATTTATTTTTAATTTTGCTAATTTTATTAATTATATTTAATTTTTTTTTTTTTTTTTTTTTTTTTTTTTNTGTGGGAATCGGGGGGAGAAAATATATAACTTGCATTACTTATTATTCTTTAAGAAGAAGAAGAAGAAGAAGAAAGAAAGAAAAAACAAACAGAATTAAAGTCTTAAGATTATTTTTTTTTAAAAAAAAAAAAAAATAAAAATTTCACAGAAATCAAAAAGAATAAATACAAAATTGGAAATGAATGGTATGAAGTATAATTTTAAGATAATGAAATAAATATAATAAAATAATAAAAATAAAACGAAATTGAAATAAAGAAATAAAGAAGTAAATTAATAAGAATCATTTGTTTCATTCGTTGAAGATCGTAAAATTGGATTAAGGTCTGATGAATAAATTTCTGATTTATTTTTAATAGCTGATTTACGAAATTGTGAAAATCCAATATTTACAAAAGTAATTTCTCTATCTTTATGATATTTCGTTAAAGAAAATAATAAAATTTCTTTAATTTCTTCAATTAATAAATTTAAATTTTTAATTGTTAAACTTGATTTTAAATTAACTTCATTTTGAAATTTAATTAATTGGGAATTAATTTCATTTTTCTCATTTTTTGTTGATTTAATTCTAAGTTGTAATTGTTCAAATTTTTGTGGATTATCAATTCCTTTTTTTTTTAATAAAACAAATTCTTCACAAATTTTTTTATGATTTAATTCAATTCTATTTGAATTTTTTTTCAATTGATCTAATTCATTAAAATATAATTGAATTTCTTCAATTAATGATTTTATTCTTAATTTTAAATCTTCATTCATTTTATTTAAAAATTTTAATAATTCATTATAAGATTTTAATAATTTATTAAAATTTCCGATTTCTTCAATATCATTTTTAATTAATTGATTAAAATTTGAATAAAATAAATCATTTGGAAATTCATTAATATTTTCTTTAAATTTTTCAATATGTTTATTTGATTGTTTATTATTTAATTCTAAATCTTTTTTCTTTTTTAATATATAATGATAAAATTGTTTTAAACGTTGAATTAATTTATCAATTTCATCCAATAAGGATTTAATAATATCTCTTGAATCTGAATTAGTTTCTGAAATTGAACGTAAAACTCCAGTTTGCATGATAATAAATTTCACTCCCACCAAATTAAGAAATGTATGTATTAAAATTTGGGGATAAGTAAATAAAAAAAGTTGTAGAAAAAGATAACAAACCAAACTAAAAAAAAAAAAGGGGATTCACAATACAAACCAACACACAAATAAACGAATTCCTCACTGCTTTCCGAAAACACGTTGTCTTTATTTTTTTCTTTATTTTTTTATTTTTATTTTTTTTTAAAACTTTTTAAGGGACAAAAACATCATGTTAGATAAGGAACATTATCAGGATCCAGAAGATCAAGAAGAATCAGAACAAGAATCAGTGTCTACTGTAACTCAATTGACCTTTGATGAATTATTAAATAGTTTATCGGAAGTTGCTAAAGAATGTAGTCAATCTAAAGATTTTATTCAATTTTCAACAATATTTGATGTAAATTTTCATGATTTATCAATTTATTCAACTGATGAAAAGATACAATTATTAGAAAAATTAATTAATATTTTAGAAAATGATCATGAATTAGTTTATGAAATTGGTTGGGATTTACCAAGTGTATTATTTAATTTTATTGATTCTGAATGGCCACCAATTATTAGATTAAAAGAAGAACCAAATAATTTATTAATTTTAAAGATATTTGAAATAATATCTGAATTTGGTAATCCGAAAGAATTGATTTTAACATGTTGTAGTTTAATTAGAGATTTAAAAAGAAAAGAACCAATTTCAAAAGAATTTTTAAACTCAATTGAAGATTCAGATGAAAAACTATATTATAATGAATTACCATTAAAAAATTTCACATTAAAATTACATTCAATAACTCAAGTTTTATTATGTTGTTTAAAACGTAACGAAACTTTATATCCATCAAAATTTTTAAGACAATCAGTTACTTCATATATTGATTTTATGAATTTAAATAAATTAGATTCAACTTTACCAACAGTTACAAGAAGATTATATACATTTTTAAGAGATTATATTCCACCAAATATACCAAAGAAACAAATTGATGAAATTAAATTAAATGATTTAATAAAAATTGTTGATGATGAAAATTATTTACAAAGAAAATTATTATTATTATTATTAAGAGTTACAATTGAAACAGCAACATTAAATGGTACAAGTATATTAATTGAATTCTTAGTATTAAAGAATCAATCAGAAGAAGAAGAAGAAGAAGAAGAAGAAGAATATGTTAGTCAAGAACTTGAAGTTGTACAAAGATTATCTTCATTAGGTTTAACAATGGATATTGAAATTGATAAATTATTTTATGAATATACAATAAATTCAAATGAATTATTTAAAAATAAATTAATTAAATCAAGTGAAGATATTTTTCAAATTATAATTGAAGATTATAATAAAGAATTTAAAAAAGAATTAAATGAAATTCCAACATTATCATCAATTTCAATTATAATTATGTTTATAATATCTAAATATTTTAATAAAGAAGAATTTAAAAAGTATAATAAATTTGAAATAATGAATTTAATTAAATTTCAAATTAAAACATTTTTACCATTTTTAATTAATCAAAAAATAATTAATTATTTTTCAGTTGCTTCATTAATGATAATAACATTAAAAACATTAGATAATATTGAAATTATTGAATTAAATAATAATGATGAAGATGGTAATGATGATTCAATATTTATTTTAACATATTTACAAAATTTAACATCATTGGTTATATCATCAAAGATTACTAATTTAATTAAATTATATTATACATTAATTATTAAATTATTAATTAAAATTAATAATTCTAAGTTTATCTATAAATATTTAATTGATTCTATTAAAAATTGTCCATTTGAATTAATTAAACCTAAATTAATTTCAATATTAAAAGATTTTTTAATTAAAGATAAACCACAACAAAATATTTCAAAAATTAATATAAATAAAGAAGAAAAAATAAAACAAACACCACCAAAATTACCATCAAGAAAATATATTGAATTAAATAATGAAAGACAAATTGAAATATTAAATTTATTTGATGAATCAATTAATAATATAATAATAATAAATAATAATAATGATGAACAACAATTAAATTATGAATGTATTGATAAATTATTAAGTTTTATTAATTTAATAAATTCAATTAATTCATTTAATAATGAAGAAATTATATTTAGATTAAATAAATTAATTAATTTAATTAATAAATTTAAATTAATTAATAATAATGATAATATTAATAAACAAGATGATATTATAATTAATTTAATTTCATTTGGTATTGAAAAGAGTCCATACTATAAATAATAGGTGTATAAAAAAAAAAAAACTTACACATATATATATATATATATANAACAAAATAAAAATAAAAAAAAAAAAAAACAAATGCACTAGTTAAAAAAATAAATAAAATAATTTTAACAAAAGATGAACGAATGAATGAATGAGTGAATGAAAGAAAAAGTTATAATATAATGTACAAATATCAATTACAAGTAGAAGCAAGAAGAAAGTTAAAAAAAAGAAAAAAAAAATCATTCATCATCATCATCATCATTCTTTTTAATTTTATCTTTTAAAGGACTATCAACTTCAATAAATCTACCATCATCCTGTTTATTTAATGTGGAATTAGAAGTAGGAATAATACTATCAATTTTTTCTTGTTTTTGTTGTATTATTTGATGTTCTTTCTTCTGTTGCTGCATTTGTTGTTGTAATTGTTGATCATTTAATGAATTACTTGGACCTAATGGAGTACTAAATTGAACATAAGACCAAATAGCCCCATTTGGAGAAGATTGTAAAATATTTGATTTTTTTTTAATTGGAGTTGTTGTTAAAGCAGGTATTGAATTTAAATTACCATTATTTGATGAAGGATGTTTTGATGAAATTGAAGGATTATATAAATTTTTTAATGGAGATGAATCAGGTAAAGGTTGAAGTTGAGTTGGAGGTGGAGGTAATTCTTCATTACCAATTAAAGTACTTATTGAAGATTTACCACGAATATGACCTTTTTGATTTGTTGATATTATTGTATTATTATAAATTTCATGATTTTTTTGATTTGGAGTTATTGAATTTGATTGTTGTTGTTGTTGTTGTTGTTGTTGTTGTTGATTTGTATCAAATACTGTCATTGGAATAATTTGAGGAGTATTATTATTATTATTTAATTGATTTGTATTATATGTTGATATTTGTTGTTGTTGTTGTTGATAATCAAATAATTGATTTTCATTAATTTGAATTGGAATTGAATTTCCACCATTTGAATCAGGTAATTTTTTATTTTTTAATAAATATAATTGTAATTGTCTTGAAACAGAAGAACCTCTTTTAATTTTATTTAAAGTACCATCATTAAATTTTTTTAAAAATTCATATATAAAAGAATCTGAAATTTTCCATTTCATACCTTTACCAGGTTCATTTAATTTTCTTGGAATTTTTTCAAAAGCTTTATTTAATGATAAATTATGTCTAATTGAATTTTGCCAACCTTGTTTTGAATATCTATAATAAGAATAATTATTTGAAATAAAATCATAAATTTCACTTAAAGATAATACACCATTATTATTTGATAAGATTGCTTTTGTAATCATTGTTGCATAAGAATAAGGAGGTTTAATATCTTTTGATTCATCTTTTGAATAATCTTCATCATCATCATCATTATTATTATTATCATCATTAGTTAATGTATCTAAATTATTATTATTATTATTATTATTATTATTATTATTATTATTACCACTTTCAATTAATTGATCTTTTGAATAATTAAATATTTTAATAGTTGAATTTGAATTTAATTTTAATTTTTTATTAACTATATTAGAATCATTTAAACCTTTTATAAAATAATTATCAATTTGTGGTATTGCATCAGGTAATATAAACATCATTTGATTACCACCAATATCAATTACATTACCAGATTTTAAAATAATTTTTGTATTATTATTAGTACCATTGTTATTATTATTAATTCTTTTATTATCAATTTTTAAACCATTTCTACCTAATATAAATAATTCCCATAATTGATTATTCATATTATAATTAATTGAAGCATGTTTTCTTGAAACTACTTTTGAAGGACCTAAATCAATATCAATTTCATAATCATTTTCAGTATTTCTACCAATTAATATATTTAATTTTTTAACATAATAAGTCCAATTTAAACCTGATATTTTAGCATAAGCTTGAACTTCATTATTTAAATTAAATTCATTTGAATATTTTAATGAAACATTTGTTTTAATATTATCATTTGGTATAGTTAAATTTTTAATTGCAAAATTAATTAATTCATTTGTTGAATCGAATTCATCTATTGTATTTGTATTTATATTTGTATTTGTATTTGTATTTATATTTTGAATGGATCTTTTCCTTTCAGAAGAATTATACATGGGTGAATTTAATTGGGATGTATATAAATTTTGATTAGAATATTTATATGTTGACATTTGTTTACGAATGGAAAGGAAAAGAGTAAGAAAAGAAATTGAAAGGGAAGTGTAGACAGAGAGAGAGAGAGAGAGAAAAAAAAAAGACAACAAAAAAAAAAAAAACAAAAACAAATAAATAAATAAGCGACGCGACGACCGACGGAAGTTAAGTAAAGTAAAGTAAAGTAAAGTAAAGTAAAGTATAATTTTAATGATTATTATTTTTTTCTTCCATTTGTTTTATATGATCATTTTTATTAAATGGTAAAGACATTCTATGTTTATCTAATTTTAAATTACCATTATTTAATTGATTTGTTAAATATTGAATATTTTCTTCATCAGAATCAGAATCAGAATCAGAATCATCTGAAGATAAATTTGAATTTTTTGAAGTTGGAGTTATTGGAGTTATTGGAATTATTTTTTCATTATCATCTTCATTATCTTCATCTTCTTCATCTTCTTCAATAATTAATTGTTGTTGTAATGCAGGTCTATAACCAGATTTAGTAACTTTAAATAGATTTGTATGATTATCATTATTATCATTATTAATAAAAGAAGATAATTCAAGATTATTATCATCATAATCATTATCATCATAATCATTATCACCATCAATATCACCATCATAATCATATAAATCTAATTCAAGATTAACAGGAATTGGATTATTACCTTTAAAAGCGATTTGACCATTATTTATTGAAGCATTTTCTAAATCACTAAAATAAGTTTCTTTTGAAAAAATTGATAAAGCTTTAATTGAAGGAGTTGTTGAAGAAGATAATAAATTTTGTTGTTGTTGTTTTTTTTGTAATCTTGGATTTTTAATTGTAACACCAGGAATATAAGCAACATTTAAAACATTTGAAGCTTTTGTAAATATTGAAGTATTTGAATTTGAAATTAAAGAATTTCTTTTATTTAAATGATTTTTTTCATTATTATGCGTATTATCATCATCTTCATTAATTTCATAATTTAACATTTCTAAATCTTCTTCATCATCTTCATAATCATCATCATCATAATAATAAAAAAAACCATGAGGATATTTTTTTTTATACCATTTTTTATATAATAATAAAACAATTAAAATTAAGATTAATATAAGAGCAATTGCACAACCTGCAGCAATACCACCAATTTTAGCAGCAGAAAAGGTAGTGGATGATGATGAAGATGAAGAAGAAGATGATGATGATGATGAAACAGTTGAACAATAAGTTGATGGACAAGCATCACAAGTTTGAGTAGTTATACCACATTCTTCACCAGCATTACAAGAAGGACAAGTTGGAGTATCAGAAGAACAAGTGACACAATTATTACTATCTCTTTGAATTAAAGACATTTTAAGTGAGTGAGTATAAGAATATTATATTATATTATAATAGTTATTTTTTTTTAAAAAGGGAATATAAGATCAAAAAAAAAAAAAAAAAAAAGGCGAGAAAATTAATATAAATAGAAGAGAATTCGCACAAAATAATCATATTATATATGATATATATTATATGATAATATAATATATAATATATAATATATAATATATCATATAACATAATAAATGGATAATACAGAACAAACTTTAACATTACCAAAAGCAACAGTTGCTAAAATCCTTAGTGAAATCTTACCAATTGGTTATACCCTAAGTAAAGAAGCAAGACAAGCTATAATGGAATCTTGTGTGTTGTTCGTCATCCTTGTGGCTGGTGAATGTAACGATTTGGCTGAACGTCAACAGAAAAAGACGATTGCGCCACAGCACGTGCTCGCCAGTGTGGCGCAGCTGGGGTTTTTCTCTGCGCCACAGGCGGCCGCAGTTTTACGATCAGTTGAGAATTTAAAAGAAAATCAACGTCAACGCGGTCGTGAACGACGTGCTGGTCATGGTAAGTTGGCAAGAACTGGGTTGACGGAACAAGAATTATTGGAACATCAAGAACAATTGTTTAAGCAAAGTAGAGATCGTTTATATAATCATTAATTTTTAGTTGTTTTAGTTGTTTTTTTTTTTTAAGTTTTTAAAAAATGTCTCAATTACCTATTCCAAAAACTCCTTCTAATAATAAGCGTAAAGGTGATGATGATAATGATGATAATGAAGGTGGTGATGATGATCAAGTACATCATGTACATGATGTACTTGATTTTTATCAATTGATTAAATCTCCAGGTATTTCTTCTCCAACAAATTCAATTAAAAGAAGATCAATTGAACTTAATAAAGTTATAAATAATAATACCACCACTAACACCTCTCCAATAAGAGATGTTAAACTTATATCAAATAATTTAAAAACAAGATTAAATTATGCAAATTTAAAAATTCAAAATGGTTGGTCAAATGAAAATATAAATCAAGTTACAAAAAAAATAACTGAAGAAGAAAATCAATTTTGGAATTTAAAATCTGATCATTTACCAATTTTAAAAAAAAATGAAAATATAATAGAAGGAATTGATAATGATAATACTTTTAAATCAAATATTAATTTAGATGATTTAGCAAATAAAAAAAAATCAATCACCACCACCAATACCACTAATTCCGCTGAATTACATTTATTTAATGCTTTATCTCCAATTGCTAAAAAAGATGATGAATTAGAACATGATGCTATAATGAGTTTAATTTCTTTATCTTCTCCAATAAAATATAATCAAATAGATGATGATTATGATTATGATGATGATGATCCTAATGATCCCCATCATAACAATAATAATCCTTCTTTATTATCAATACCAAATACTCCAAAAACTCAAAATAGACAACAATTTAATTATTATTCTCCAAATTATTCAAAAAATTTAAAAAATTCTTTTAAATTAATGAATAATAAAAAAAATAAATTATTTAAAGATAATAATGATAATAATCCTTTTATTGAAGAAGATAAAAAAAAAATTAAAATTACTGGTTTAGGTATAGTTAATGATGAAACTACAGAAGATGAAATTGATGATGATGATGATGATGATGATGATGATGATAAAACTGCAACTGATCATAGTAATACAGATTAATTAAAAAATGTCTGGTACATTTTTTTTTTTATTTTTTATAAATGGTAAACTTAACAGGGGTAAAGTTTTTTTTTTTTTTTTTTAATTTTTTTATCGATAAAATGACAAAAAAAAGTACGCGTAAAATTTATATACATTATATAAATACATTATATAAATACATTAACTAAACTTAATTCATTAATTCATTCATTATGTCAAAAGATCATTATGCTAATAATTTATCAAATTTAATTGATGATGATTCAAGAAATCAATTATTAAAAACTCCTTTAAAATTATTAACTGAAGAATCAATTAATAAAGAAAAATTATTTGAAATTAGAAATCATTTAAATTATATTTATTTAATTCAATGGTTATATTTATTTAAATTAAATATTAAATTAAATGATACTTTTATAATTGAAAATTTTGAAGAAGATTTATTAAATTTATCAAATCAATTTAATAATTTTTTAATTAATTTAAAAATTAAATTAATTCAATATTTATTAAATATTAAATTAAATTTACCAAATAATTTTGATGAATTAATTGAATTTAATAATCAATTTAATATTCATATTAATAATTTATTCTCATCATCAACTCAAACAACTCAAATAGATTTTAATCAATTAAATTTAATTGAAAAAATTGATATTTTATTTAATTTAATTCAATTAATTAATAAAAAATTTTTTAAATTAAATTTAAGAAAATTTATTGATAATAAATTTAATGATCCATTAAGATTAGATTCAATTTTTAAAATTGATTCAATTAATAATAATAATAAGGGTATTAGAGAAGAATGGTTTATATTAAAAGATTCAAGATTATATTATAGAAAAATTAAATTTAATAAATTTAATTTACCAAAAAATAGAATTGATTCATTAAATAAAAATCCTTTAAATTTAATTGAAATTAATGATTTAAATCCAATTTTAATTGAATTTAAATGTTTAACAATTGGTATTTATGAATTTGATAATTATTTAAAAAGCTTAAAAAATAAAAAATTATATAAAATTTTAATTAATTATTATGATCAAATTTTACAACATGATTTAAAAATTAGAAAACAACAATTATCAAGAAAAAGAGAATTACAAATTCAATTATTAATGTCAAATAGAAAAAAATCTTCAAGATTAGAAGAAAAAGAAAAACAAAAACAAAAAATTTTAAATGAAAAATTATTAAATGAAAAATTATTATTAGAAAATGCTTCAAATTTAAGATTACAAAAAAGATTAAAACAAAAAGAAGAAACTTTTTTAAATCAAAATAATAATTTAAATTTGAAATCAAGAAATGAAAGATTACAAAAAAGAAGAAAATTAGAAAAAATTGATAATCAAGAAAATAATGATTTAAAACAAGATGATGAAAATGATGATTTAAAACAAAAAGAAGATGAAAATGATTTAAAACAAAAAGAAGAAAATGATGATTTAAAGCAAAAAGAAGATGAAAATGATTTAAAACAAAAAGAAGAAAATGATGATTTAAAACAAAAAGAAGAAAATATTAATCAAATAATTACTTTAGATCAAAATAATGAAATTCAACAAAATAAATCAATTAATGAATTAAATAATAATATTATTATTAATCAAATTATTCCATTATCTCAAATTGAACAAGAAAATAATCAAACTATTTTAACTAATGAAAATATAGATAATTAAACAATCAAAATGATCAGGAATCAAATCAAATGTTCAAAAAAAATATTAAATAATTACAAAAACATATTGACAAAAAAAAAAAAAAAAANCAAAAAAAAAAAAAAACACCACACAAATACACAATATAAAATTACAAAATACACAAAAGACAGAATTTTTTTTTTTACAAAACTCTAGTTGAACTAGATGTTGTTGTTAAACTAATAATTCTTGTACTTAAATCAATTTTAATTTCAGGTTCATTGAAATTTTCAAAATTAATAAAATTATTCCAATATTCATTAAATTCTTCATCATTCATATTATCATAAATTTTTAAATCTTTTAAATAATCATATAATTCATCAATACTTAATTCTTTACCTTTTCTTTTATTAATTAAATTCCTTGTTAAATCTAATAATATCTTGGTTCTTTCAAATATATAATCATCATGAACACATTTAATTTTATTTGGTATAACTAATCCAATCCATGGTTGTTCTTTGATATAATGTGAATCACATTTAATTTGTCCATTTGAATAACATGTCGAATGTAATGGACATGGTTCACATTGAAATTTAATATTATTATTAATAAAATCTTCAAATTTAGAAAATTTTGATTTATATTCAATTGGAATGAAATTTGGTAATGAATATTGTTTAATATTACTTGGAGTTATATCACAATATCCTGAATTTAATTTCATTTGTCTTAATGAAAATCCAATATAAATTAAAATTATTATTAATAAATTAATTATTAATTTATTTAAAAATTTAAATTTCCTACTATTTGATAAATTTTTAGATTTATTAATTTTAATTTCCTTAATATCATTAATATCATTAATTTCATTATTTTCAATTTTAATTTCAGGAATGGTTTTATCAACTTTAGTAATCATAGAATCACTATCACCATCATTATAAATTGGAATTTGTGAAGATGGTCCATTTAATTTTTTAATCGTTGTATGAAAAACATTTAATTCAGAATCTGTTGGTAATTCTGAAACATTATTTAATTTCTCTTGAATTGAAAGTTTATTTGGAGTATTCAATCTTCTTGAATTATTATTATTATTGCTAGGATTCTTTTTATTCGGAGTTCTTAAAAATGATGATGATGATTCCATAAAACTTTCAATTTCTTTTTCAAATTGTACATCTGTTTTCTTTGGTGATTTATTTGGCGTCTTTTTTAATGAAATATTTTCAACAATTTCATTAAAAGTACTATCAGCACTAAGAATTGGTTGCTTCTTTGGTTTAGTAACTGATAAAGGTAATTCAAATTCAGATACCTTCGAAATACTTAAATCTTTTGACAAATCAGGAGCATTTGGAGATGCTTCAACATCAGAGATATCAACTTTTTTTTGTTCAATTTTTTTTTTTTTTGAACGTTTTAGTTGTTTCTTTTTAGTAGATTTAAAATGTTTAATAGATGGTTCTTCTGATTCGTTTTCTTCTTCTTCTAAATCTGCTGTTCTTTTGGCAGGAATAATAGAAGTTTCAACTTTTGGAGATTGCAATGAATTATTACTCATTTCATTACCTTGTCGTTCCAATTTATTACTATCATTTTGAAAAACATTATCATTATTAAAATTTGTATTTTCTTCTGTAGCAATAATAGAAGATGAATATGTATTAACCATTGATAATTTTCTTGCTGTTTTTTCAATTTCTGTTTCGGAAGATTCACCATCTAAGCTAAAAGTCTCCTTTTCCGAAGACATTCTGACCTTCTTTAAAGGAATGGTTTCAGAAGTTTTAATAACCTTTTTTTTAGTCTTTGGTTTCACAACCTTTTCCATAGAGAAATCTCTCTTACTATCTGATGCTTTTTTAGAACTTTGCTTTTTCTTTGATTTAGATTTTTTTTTCATCTCAATTTCACCAAAATCCATAAATTCAATACCATCAGTATTTGGATGGTTAGATATTTGGTATTCTTTCCATAACTCTTCTCTTTTACTACCAATATGCTCTTCAAAGATAGAAACTAGAACGGGCTTTTTAGCGTTGGAAGGATAGTTAATATCGTAATCACTCAACGCAGATCTTAGTTCTGGAATAGTATAAGTAGAAGGACTAAAGTCTTCTCTAAGATAGATTTCTTTATCGGCCATGACAGGTACAAATAAAAGCTAAAACAAGTTGAAGTTAAAAAGGCGTTTCGTTTGTGTATGAGTGTTTTTTTGTTTTTTTTTTTTGTTTTTTTGTTTTTGTTTACTTTTACTACTACTATATCTTTTGATCGCGTTTGAGCCCTTTTCTTTTTGGTTTGGCTCAGGCCCTCCAGTACTGGGCCAGGTTGTGAAGTCGATCAATGACCACAGGTAGAAGGGCAGAGATAGAGCTGTTGATCAAGTTCTGGAAATGCAGAACGGCTTCCTCTTCAGTAAGTTCTAGCATGAACTTCTCCTTGATCTTAAGGATAATCTCCAGTTTCTCTGCGTCGTTGTTGATTTCTGCGATCGATGATTGGAATGACGGCGTCTGCATACAAGGAATAGATGAGTTAATCATTAGTTGGAACAGGTTAAGGATAAGTGATGAGTTCTTTCTAAGAGTATTGTAACTTGTGAAACAGTAATCGCAGAATTTCTTGTAGTTTTCATCATTTAAACCTCCCATTCCTTCGATGATTTGAATAGGAAGTTTCATTAATGGTGGGAAAGGTTTTGGATCTTGACCTAGAATATATCCAAAATCAGCATGAAAAAAATATCCATCTTTGGTCAACAATAGATTTTCCAAATGTCTGTCCCCAACTCCTAAAATATAAGTAACCACACAATATCCTGCACATGATCTAACATAATTATCCATAACTTCAGGTAAAACTCCATGAGGAGCATTGGGATCAGGATTAAAATGTTGTAAATAGGATAAAATAGAATTACTGAAATTTGCTAAAATTGAAGAAAGTGATTTATTTGGAATAAATTCAATAAATCCTTCATCTGTTGAAGTTGCTAAAATTTTATATGGTTTTAATTTTAAATCTAAATTTTCATTTTTTAAGATTTTCTCCATTATTGTTATAATTTGTATAACAAATTGATCTTGTCTTAAATCATCTCCAACTTTAAACATTAATGGATAATTAGAATGGTTTATTGTCTTGAATGATATTTTCAATGGATTTAATGAACTTTTAAAAACTGTGCATTCTTCAGGTACTGTTCCACATAAATAAATTCTTGGATCAATTGGAGCTGCAACAGGCTGAAATTCTAATAGCGTTTCAAAAGCTTCCTTCTTTTGAAGGAGATTATGATGATTATAATTATAGTTTTGAAGATTATGAACTTTATTTGATATTGATAAATCTGCTAGGGAGGATTTAGTATTATTATTACTCTGATTATGATGGTGTTGCTGGTGTTGCTGCTTCTGCTTCTGATGATGACGATGGTGTTTTTCAGTCAATAAATGTTTTAGAATTTCTATTTTTTTTGGCGTGGTCTCTTTTTTGTAATCAATTTTTATTTTTATTGCAATTTCATGTAATCTATTAACCAAATTAACCTCTGATTTAAGTTCATTAATTTTTTTAATACCATCAGTACTTATTGCTAATTTCCAAATCAAATTCACAATTGAATCTTCATAAATATGAGAAGTAAGAATTTTATGATTTTGTTCATTTATATAATCAATTTCTTCAAATCCTATACCTACTCCTGTATGATTATTAATTTTTTGTAAATTATTAAATCTTCTTTCTTCATCAACTTCAACTTTTAAATTCCAATAAAGAAATGTAATTAAATTTAAATTATTTGTTGCTCTTTCAATTAAAAAATTTGCTAATGGAGAATCTAATTTTGGAATTTTTGATAATAATTTATTACGACTTTTGTTATTTAATAAAATTGGATTATTTAAAAATTTTAAAATTGAATCCTCTTCTTCAACTTCTAATTCTTCAGTTTCTTGGATAATATGGAAATCAATTGAATCAGTTGTAGTATTATGATCATTAACAACATCATCATCATCGATATCAGTATGTGGATTTATATAAAATCTTTCATTTTTAATATTTTGAACTAATTGAACCATATACATTTCTAATTCATCATCGTTTGCTAACTTTAATCTTTCAATTGCCATATTTCTAACAATATGATTTTTGTAATTTTCACTTAACATTTCTAAACAATCAACAATACCTAATTCTCTTACAAATGGATTATTGTTTGAGTTTGATTTATTTGAATCTAAATTATTTATAATTGTTAAGAATTCATTAACTTCAAAATCATCATCCCAATCAATACACTTTATGAAATTAATTAAAAAATTATTAAATTGTGAATTATTATTTTTATTTAATATTAAAGTATTTAACAAGTAAAATCTAAATTTCCATATTAAATTTCTTTCTTTATTATTTAATTTTTCGAAAAATTGCTTTTGTAAAATTTTGTTTAGTTGTTGTCTTATTTTTAAAGTTGGTCTAATATCTTTATCAAACGTCGATAATTGATGAACCCTTTCTAATTTTCTAAATTTATATTCAATTGGATCTTCAATTAATTCTCGATACATATCAGGATCTAAGATTTTAAATTTATTTGGATTTTTCATTAAACTATTTGAATTATCAAAAGAAATCTCGTTATTATTACTTGAATAATCAACAATATCAAGATTATTATCAAATACTGGAACATCTAATAAAGTATATTTATCATCAGTAAAAACAATCGGTATATCAAATTGAGACAATTCAATGTGTAAATAAATATTATTATCTAAATTATTCCCATTTAATTTCAAATCCAATGAATTATTAATTCGTTCAATTTTTCTAAAGGTTAATTGATTTAACCAATTTGGATGATTATTAATATTTGAATTTTCCTTTAATTTTTTCTCTAATCTTTGCATTTCAGTTTCTTCAGTTCCTTTATTTTCACCAACTTTATTAAGTTCTCTGTCATACATAGTAATTTTTAAAATTTGAGAACCTTTTGTTAGTGTATTATCATCATAATCAAATATATTTAGTGTACAGGTACCTAATTGCAAGGGATTGCCTTTTTCATAATCAAAAGTATAAATATTAAAAAATAATTTAGCATCTAATGGTAAGTTTGAATAATTGATTGGTAAGGTTAACCATTCTGAATTATTATTTAACATTCTTTGAGTAGATAAAATCCTTAAATTGTTTGTTGAATTATTACTATTAGAATTACTATTAGTATTATTATTATTATTATGATTATTATTATTATTATTATTATTATTATTATTATTATTATTATTTGCAGGCGATGATGATGATGGTGATGAAGATGAATTATTATCATTGAAATAACTTAATGAAGTAACAACGGGAATGGTTAGCATAGTACCATTATTATTTAGCACCGTGACAGATATAAAAACCTCATTAGTCAATTGCTCCTGTAATTTATAAGTGATTATTTTATTAGTTGCCTTTGATTGATTTGATTGAATCGATTGATTTAAGAAGTGTTGTTGTTTTAATTGTTGAAATATTTGAGTTGAACCAGAAAGTTTATTAATCTTAACTCTGAGCGGGTCATTGATATCTTTGGATAGATAGAAATTAACCACTTTTTGTGGTGATTTCATCATTACCATTTTACCTTTATTTCTAATAGAAAGATAAACTTGAACACAAGTAGAAAGATCAAAAGCCGCCCGCTTACACGCCACTGAGCCTCACATAAAGTTAAGCCTCACGCCGCACAATATTTTTTTAATTTTTTTTTTTTTTTTTAATTTTTTTTTTTTTTGATTTTTCGGTTTTCTTTTGGAACAACTGTATTTAAAGGGAAACAACTAAAAACAGGTATAAAGACATGTCCAACGACCCAACCAAAGACATCTCTAACGGCCTAAACAATGTTAACTTGAATCAGGGCAAGTATGACCCTAACCAAGCTCAGGCATTTGTTCCAAATTTCAATGCCCAATCTTTTGTTCCTCAACAGCAATATGGCCAATATGGCCAATATGGTCAACAACCTCAACAACAGCAAAACTACAATAACCAGTACAATCAGTACAATCAATATTCTAACCAGCAATCCTACAACAATAACAGAGGTGGTTATAATAATAGAGGTGGATATAACAATTATAATAATAATAATAATAATAACTATAACAATAATAATTATAATTCTGGTTATAACAATAATACTTACAACAACAATAACCAATTTAATCAACAATATCAAGATCAATCACAACTCTCAGGTCAAATCTCTTTAGATGATTATAATAAACAACAACAAGAGAAATTGGCTACTTTAGCAGCAAAACCAAAGAAAACTTTAAAATTAAATTTGAATTCTTCGACCGTTAAAATTGCAACTCCTGCTAAAAAGGAAGTTACTGCTAAACCGGCTGAAGTTAAGAAAGAAGTTGTGAATCCTGTTGAAATTAAAAAAGAAGCTGTGAAACCAGTTGAAGCTAAAAAAGAATCAACTCCTGTTCCAGCTCCAGTTAAATCAACTCCAGCTAAATCAAATTCTACTCCAACCAAATCAGCTTCAACAAAGAAAGATACTTCTTCAACTACAGCACAAGCCTCAAATTCTGATCTGATTGCAAAAGAACAAGCTGATAAAATTGATCCTTCTATCGTTAATGATATGTTTGGTGGTAAGGATCATATATCAATTATTTTTATGGGTCATGTTGATGCAGGTAAATCAACAATGGGTGGTAATATTTTATTTTTAACAGGTGCAGTTGATAAACGTACCGTTGAAAAATATGAAAGAGAAGCCAAAGATGCTGGTAGACAAGGTTGGTACTTATCTTGGATTATGGATACAAATAAAGAAGAAAGAAATGATGGTAAAACTATTGAAGTTGGTAAATCTTATTTTGAAACTGATAAAAGACGTTACACTATATTGGATGCACCAGGTCATAAATTATATGTTAGTGAAATGATTGGTGGTGCTTCTCAAGCTGATGTCGGTATTTTAGTCATCTCTGCAAGAAAAGGTGAGTATGAAGCCGGTTTTGAAAGAGGTGGTCAATCAAGAGAACATGCTATGTTAGCAAAAACTCAAGGTGTTAATAAATTAGTCGTTGTTATTAATAAGATGGATGATCCAACTGTTAATTGGTCGAAAGAAAGATATGATGAATGTACTTCAAAATTAAGTCAATATTTAAGAGCAATTGGTTTTCAAAAGAATGACTTCATATTTATGCCAGTTTCAGGTTTTAGTGGTGCTGGGTTAAAAGACAGAGTCACTAAAGATGAAGCTCCTTGGTATGATGGCCCTTCATTATTAGAATATTTAGATAACATGCCTTTGATTGATAGAAATATTAACGATCCATTTATGTTACCAATATCAGGTAAAATGAAAGATTTAGGTACAGTTGTTGAAGGTAAAATTGAATCAGGTCATGTTAAAAAGTCCCAACAATTATTATTAATGCCAAATAAAACTTCTGTTGAAGTTTTAACCATTTATAATGAAACTGAAAGTGAAGCTGATTCTGCTTTCTGTGGTGAACAAGTTAGATTGAAAATCAAAGGTGTTGAAGAAGAAGATATTTCTGTTGGTTACGTTTTATCTTCTTTTACACACCCTGTTAAAACTTCAACTAAATTTGAAGCTCAAATTGCTATTGTTGAATTAAAGTCAATTTTGTCTTCTGGTTTTTCTTGTGTCATGCATGTTCATACTGCTATTGAAGAAGTTACAATTTCTGCTTTATTACACAAATTAGAAAAAGGTACGAATAGAAAATCAAAGAAGCCACCTGCTTTTGCCAAGCAAGGTATGAAGATTATTGCTGTGTTAGAAACCACTGAACCTGTCTGTATTGAATCATATGACGATTATCCACAGTTAGGTAGATTTACTTTGAGAGATCAAGGTCAAACTATTGCAATCGGTAAGGTTACAAAATTATTATAAATAATTTTTTTTCTTTTTTTAGTTTGCGTTATATTTCCAACTTTTATTTAGTATATTATTGTTAAATAAAGACTAATTAAGAATTTTATGTGATCCTTTAAATAAAATAAAATAAAAATAATATAAAAAAGATGTATTGATTAATAAATATAATAAAAATATTAAAGATAATAAAAGAGAGAATAAAATGATAAACAGAAATAGGGAGCAACATTAACAGTTAGAAAATTAAAAACACAGAGAAAGACTGAGAGTGTATATACGAACAAAAGACTTCAAAAAAAAAAAAGAAAGGCTAACGAATAAAAAGATCAAACAACCCAGTAAAAAGAAGCATCATTTCAAAAATTAATCAACAACCTGACAATTCTAAAAGTGAATACAGTAATGAAAATATGAAGAAGAAGAAGTAAGAACTGATATGATGTAATATTAAAAAAGAATTCAAACCAAGTTAACAAAACAAATAATGACCAGCAAAAGATGTGACGGATTTCTGATTGAATCAGATGATAAAATCTAACCAATTTAACCCAGTTTTATCTCTACTTACTGTACATGCATATCCTGCTTTTTAAACTCTATATAAAAAAAGTATTCTTGAACTAATTGATACGCTTCTATTTATTTTATTCTATTTTTTATAAAGAGCATTAAAGTACATTAGCAATCAATTGATTGAATCTCTGGGCAACCTAAAGTAAGCTTACCTAATTCAATTGAATAACTTGGAACTTAAATGCTTTTGTTCACATTAATACAGTCCGATTATGAATAAGCAGAGAAAGGATCTAGTTAATCCGCGTTAGTCCAAACGTGAAGGACAGAATGGATATAGTAATTGAAACCGATTTGATGTCATAATAACAGTAGGACATATATGAAAGTTCATTTGACGATAACTGAAAAAGTATATAAATACAGATCCGTTAACTCACATGATATTGGTGTTTTTGACCGAATATAAAGAAAGAAAGATGTCAAGAAAGTGGAAGCAAACCTGTAATTTCATATATGTGCTTTCTCTCTCCGTTTCACGTATTTTCATCCAGTCGTTTCGAACTTTTACTTTATTTAGGTATATAGAAAATTGTTTAAAATGCCACTAAAAGTTATTATAAAAACTTACTTCAAAATGATCACAGTCATTATAGGAAAGCACTACATGTAACAATAGAATTAAAAATAAAGTGAGATGTTTTTATTTTTTTAAGAAAATGAGAACTAATTAAAAGGGAAACTCGTGATTATTCAATTAACTAAAAGCACAAGTAATCAAGCAAAAAAAAAAAAAAGACAACAACTATGGAATGGGAAGAAGAAAAAGACGACAGTATTAAACGCAAAAGAGTTAGAGGAGAAAAACAAGATGGCATGGGGAAGAAAGATGATCTACGAAATCAGAGGGAGAGAGAGACAGAGGTATTGTACAACAATATATAATCAAGAAAAGAAGTAAAAAAGCCATCACTATAATGGAACATCAATTAACTCAATTAACTTCAAGTAATTCATTTAATTTTTTTAAACTTTGATCAGCATAAAATCTAACATCGACATCTTCATCACTTAATAATCTTTCTAAAGTTGGCTGTATACTTCTGGAAACAAGACCCTTTTCATTACTCTTTGGATCTGTTAATAATTTCTCTCCAGCATTTAATAAAGATTTTGCAACATTAAATCTAATATTTGGAACTTGGTCATCTTGTAATGAAGAAATAAATGGATATAAATCATTTGCAACAGCATTTGGTGAAAGAACAGATATTAATTTATCAAATGCAAACAAACATGTGATTCTACAAATGAAGTTATCAAATTCTTTAGTTTCCTTTTTAGCTAATAATCTTTTAATTAATTCAACTTTACACCATTCTTCACCAAAAAATTTAGTTAGTTTTTGTAAATTTAAAACAGCAGCTTCTCTAATTGAATAAACAGGATCCCATAACCACTCCATACACAATTGACCTAGGGCTTCATCAAAAAATGCAACACCTAATTGCTCTGCCAATAAAGGAATCTGTTCAATTATTGCTAATCTAACTCTCCATAATTTATCATTTGCTAAAGCGGTAATTGCAGGTAGTAAAGATTCAGATAATAACTCAATTCCAATAACTTCATTAACTTGTTGTAAATTTGAAATTATATTTAATCTAACTTCACTAAACTCATCCTTTAACATTTCAACAAAAATTGGTAATAAATATTTAATTGTTGCTTCTTTACCTAAAATTGGAGCTAAACCAGTAACCTCGGAAGCTAGAGCAGATCTAACAGTTTCAGATTCATCCATTGATAATCTTGAAACAACAGGAACAATCTCATTCAAAACTATTTCTGAATCCGCTTCACTAACTAGTCTACAAAAACCAGGTAACTGTTTTGAAATAGCTTTTCTAACTTCAGCTTCATTATCATTCATTAAAGCAATTAAATTTGGAACTAATTTTAAAGTGTAAGATTGTTCATTAAAATTTATAACCAATTTTTCAAATCTATCAGCAACCATATATCTAACTCTCCAACTTGGATCATCAATTAGAACAATTAAACTTGAAAATAGTTCTTCAATGTGAGATCTTTCATCGATCGCTTTCAAGAAACTTAAAATTGAAATTAAAACATCAACACTTAAAAATTTAACAGAATCTTGATTATCCTTAACTAAAGAATTATACATTAAAATAATTAAGTCCCAATGAAATTCATTAATTAATTCAGGAGTATGGAAATGCTTTGTTAATAAATCAATTAAATTTGGTAAATGAGTACCAGCTGATTTTCTAACCATTGGAGAATCATCTTGAATTAAATCTGAAAATAGCTTGAGTAAATCCAATCTTAAATCAGATGGTACTCTAATAATGACAGATTTAAATAATCCTGCAGCAGCAATATGTAAACTAAACCATTTTTCTTTTGCCAATCTTTGAATTAAAGGTAAAAATTCTTGCATCAATTGTTCATCATTTAAACTTTCACTAATGATATTTAAAGAATCGACAGCTTTTTCTCTGACTATTGGTTCTTCACAAGCAGTAATTTTTTCTAAAGTTGGTAACAATAAAGTTGCATAATTTGAACCACCAATGAAAGGAACAAATTTGCCTAATTCTTCAGCAGCAATAGCAACAACCTCATCTTCATCATCAGGAACAACACTATCCAAAAATGGTAATAGTTCACTTCTTGTTCTTTCAGGACCTAAAGCAATTGCGATTGTATCTAATCTTTTCATTGCTTGAACTCTTGAAGCAACATCATCATGCCTGAGTTCATCCATCAACAAGGCAATTGGATATAGCTCTTCAACAGTATTGTTAGGAGGAGCAGACACAGGAGTAGATGCAGTAGACATAATGTATTAAAGGTAGTTGTATAGTGGATTGTATAGATCCTTTTACTCTTCGGACTGTTCCCTTTGCTAATCCAATGAACAACTCAAATAAATAGAGGGCGGAATTCACCCGTGCACCAACAGTTTCATTGAGCCGCAGCAGCATTAGAATTCAAACGCCACATATTAATAAGCTGCGCCACTACGACCATTATCCCCGCTCTTTTAATCAATGAAATCATTAAAAGTCAAAGAATAAATTACAAATATACGAAGATAAATGTAATAAAAAGTTCTTATTAAATAATATACTTTAATTAATCAACAGTTTCAATTTCAAAATCATCTAAATCACCATGGTATTCACTATAATAACCTGGAATATCTTGACCTCTTAACCCAAACCTTCTTTCAATATTTTCATCAATTAAAATATCGTGTAACCAAGGACAATTAGTTAAACTACCAGCATCAACTCTTCTCTTTGGTTCAAATTCAAGCATACATAATAAAAAACTGGAAATTTCTTTTGTATCTTCATCATTTAATTTATATTCATCTTTGAAAACTTCTTCAAGTGTCCAGATTTTTAATTTTGCAATATTTCTTAAACTTTGAAATCCTCTATCAAAAAAATTTCTTGAATTTTTACATTTTCTTAAAAATTCTTTGGTTGGCCAAACTTGCAATAATTCAATCATTTGTGCTAAATGATCATCATTTTTATCATGAGATGTACCATTTCTTGGATCAAATAAATAATCTCCTGTAATTAATTCAAATATTAAACATGCACAAGACCATAAATCTGTTGAACAACCCCATTTACCACCTAGTATAATTTCAGGTGCTCTATATTGTCTTGTTTGAATATCATTTGTATAATGAAGATTTGACCAACATGCATTACCTAAATCGGCAATTTTAATTGAAATAATTGAATCAAATTCATTTAAAACTGAATGATATGACTGGATTGATAATGATGATTCCCGACGTAAAGATGTTCTACTAGGCTGGATACCATTTGTTATGCTTGGTTGTGGTAGTTTAATTAATGGAGGAGATGGTGAATTTGTTGATAGATTTGGAAATGGAACTAAATCTGGGGCTTCTTCTGACGCGTCAACGAAAATATCAGGTGAACCAATTTCATCATCAGAATTAAATCTATGATTATTATTTATTTCATTTTCTTGATCTTCTTCAGGTATAGGATCGTTTGATGGCAAAGTGGGGAAGGTTTTCTTATCAAATGCAGAATTACGTCTATATGGTTTCATTAAAGGTGAAGCAGACCCAAATGACGAAGATAATGTAGTATTGGATGGTTGTTGTAGTGATTGCGAGTGTGATCGTGAATGTGATTGTGATTGTATTGGTGATGGTAATGTATTAGTAACACTATAATTTGAATTAAAATGTTGTGTTGGTTGTATTGATGGTGAATGATCACCTGAATTTGAAAGACTAGTTGTTGATGTCTTATCATTTAATCCAAATATATTTATATTATTACTCGAATTAAATGATGATGGTTTTTTATGAGAAAAAGAAAAAGATCTAAAAAATTCATCAACTGAACCAGTTGTTTCAATTGGAGACGTTAAAGGTTTACTTGATCTAATGGAAATTGCTCTTTTTCTAGTTGGAGCAGGCACACCAGGAGATTCTTCAGTTAAACTTTCATGAGTGGTTTTTATTGGAGTAGTTGAATCAGGTATTGAAGGATTAAGATCATTTATTGAAGAAGAGTTTGCAGGAGTTTGAGCTGGTGCATTATTAAATAAATTTGAAATATTTGAAGTTGAAGCAGCATGTGTGTGACCTCTTTGATGTGCATTTTTTCGATCATATGCACCAGACCTGGTTGTAAAATTAGTGCTTTGAGATCTATTATGTTCCGCTCTTTTTTGTAGTATTTTTTGAGTTCGTTGATTTTTTCTTTCTGATTCTAACAGTATAACTAATTTCTCTACATCTTTGATTTCAACTAAAACATTTTCCGGTTTTAAATCAGTATGGATTATACCACAATCTCTATGTAAATAATCTAAGGCTAATAATATTTGTTTTGTAATTTGTTTAACTAACGTTAAAGGTAAACCACCATAAGATTCATTTAATATGGTTAGATCATTAATCATCGATAAATGAGTTTCAACAGATTCAGGTTTTGTTAAACTTACTGAACTTATTGGACTTGAAGAGTTATTTTGATTTTTGGGTTTTGTTTTATTTTTTTTCTTATTTTTTTCTTCAATTTCTTTTGTTTTATCTTTTTGAAATTGTTTATATCTAATCAATAAACTTAATAAATTTTCACCTAAGACTTCAAATACCATACAAACATGTTCACCATTTGGACCCTTATGTATAAAATTATCTAATAATTCAACTATATGTTTTTTACCAGGATGATTTGCTGGACCATTATTAATCTTTGTTAATATTTTAATTTCATCTAAGGCCGCAGCTCTATAATTTTCTGAAGATCTAACAATTTTAATTGCAACATGTTTTTGATTATTTGAATCATAAGCTAACCAAACTGTAGAAAAATGACCCCAACCTAATTTCCTAACAATTAAATATTGTTTTGAATCCCCATAACGTTCACCAATAAAAGTTGGATGATAACCACCTTCTTTATAATCTTTCAGATCTTCTTCTTTACGAATTTTTTCTTTATGTGATTCAGTATCCGAATCAGAGTCAGACGAAGTATCTAAATCATCTTCAGGATTGTACATTGGTTCTTTGGGCATCATCAGATATGGTGAATGAGTATGTGAAGAAGTTGATTGAAAACGATTTGAAGATAATGGAGAACTTGAGAAACTAGATTGAGCTACTTGATCTTTTGATGATATTCCTGCACGTTGTTGTTTTAACAGTGATTCTTGATTACGTAGAGATTGACTTACATTAGTAGAAGAAGTTGAATTAGGAATATAAAAGCCATTTGAAGTTGGTGGAGAATTAACAGTTGTTGATGTAAAGGAGTTGGATTTTTTAGTAAAGGACAACTTATTTTGAATCATTTTCAAAGTGGAAGTTTTGCGAAGCAAAACCTGCTTGTTGTTATGTTTGATTGAACCTGTTGGAGAAGTTAGATATGAAGGAGTATCCCGTGTGACTGAATGAGATAATTTAGAGGAAGTTGTGCTAGCCGTGGTATCTCGAGAGGAGACCGAAGATAGGGAGATATCCGGTCCATTTGCTGTAGCAGCCGACGCCAATGAGTGGGCGGACTGGGGGGCGGGGATGTTGTCTTGAGCAACCATTTTAGTTGTCTAGAAGGTCATACAATAACGAAGATGGAGGTGGTAAGATCTGGAGTAAGGGGAACCAGAGCCTGAGTAGAAGGGAGAGGCTATTCTCAGGTTTGGCACGGTGCACGGGTGGAACCGGCTCCGTTCAGTGAAGTCGAACAAGTTTTAATTAGTTTTTATTGAGTTTTTTAATGGTGAAAAGTGGTATTAGTATACAAGTAGAATACAATATTAAAAGAAGATTCTGAGGATCTCCAACACACCTCCCCCCATGATCAAGAAGCATAGAGCTATGATCCAGGCCTTGCTCAAAGTAACCTTGTCTTCTGTCTTCTTAGGTTTAGGTTTACCCATTTGCTTCTCGAGCTTCTTAGCAAACTTGTTGTTACCTTGTCTTTGCTTCAAAGTTTGAAGGGCCTGCGAGCAGTTAGTAGATGGACCACAGAGTAGTGATTTTTCTAGTATACACATACCATTGTATAGTTATTTGTAGTGGAGTGGGGTGGAAGGAAAGTGAATGAATGAACCAGTAAGTCCGAAGTTTGAGCTATTTCAATGAAATATATTAAATGCCAGATCATTAATAGGAATTGGGAGTCGGTGAATGAGACAAAACAAGACGCGTCGGTGAAATAATCGACGCGTCGACCCGAAACCCTTACAAATTGCTTCAACTTCAATTACAAAACTCTAATGAAACAGTAAAACAAATTAATAAAATGGACAACAAATAATGACTTCTATTTTAAAACACAAATCATCAACCATCGATGAGGTTTCCAATTACAATCCATCCTCTATAGTTACATTTGAATGGAATAATAATGGTACAAAACTTGCAATATCAAAAGCTTCAAGATCTTCAAAATCTTCCAATTCATCAAATTCAATAATAATTAAGAATTTCAATCCTGTCAACTTTCAATTTGAACTTTCCTCTTTAACTGCCCCTTCAAAGTTACAATCTACTTCAAGAATATTACAATCAATTTTGGATAATCCACATGAAAATCCAATTGGCTCTATTAGTTGGGATCCAAAAAATTCAAATCAATTTTTATCAGTTGCAAATACACCTGATTTAAAGTATTGGGAATTAATAAACTTAAAAAATTCTGGTAAAGTTTCATTCAATTTAAAAAATACATATAAATTAAATGATTTTAAAAATCTTAAAGAGGATTTAACTTCAAATGGTGGAAATTATTACTATAAAGATTATTTTTTAACTGTAAAGTTTAATATAAAAGGTAATCTCATAGCTCTACAATCTTATTCAAATGAAATTCATATTTTATCTACCTTAGATTTTAAATTATTATTAAAATTTAAATTGGATGAAAAAATAATTGATTTTGATTGGTATCAAAATGATTCAAATACTTTAATATTTGGTTTAAATAATGGAGAATTACAATTCCATAAACTTTATTTGAATAATCAAGAAAACTCGAACCCAATAAATAAATTGATTCATTCATTAAAATTATCATCGTCAAGATTAAATTCAATTAAATTTACAAAAGATGGGAAATATATAATAACAGGATCAAATGATTCATCAATTAATATAATTGATCCTTATTCTCTTTTAATTTTAAAAACTTTCAAAACAAATATCTATGAACCAATTTCAATAATTGACACAATATTGGATAAATCAAATAAAAATTTCATTTTAATAACTTATGAAATTACTGAAGGTTCATTTATTTTTAAATTAGATGAGATTTTATCAAATTTACAAAATGAAAATGATGATAAACCAATTGATATTATTAAAGATTGTAAAAATTATTATACTTTACCTTGTGCAAAATTTAATCCAATAAACAGACAAATTATTGCTTATAATGATGCACAAGGTCAATGTAAATTGGCTTCACCTATAATACCAACTACAACTTCTTCAGTAAATTCATTAAAATCAACTCAACCACATGCTTCTTCTTCTTCTTCTTCTTCATCGACATTAACAAGAACAAGACAAACAAATATTTCAAGAACTTTATCTGAATCAAAATCAAGATTAAAAAATCCAACAAATAATAACCGCACTAATAATAGAATTAGTGATAGATCGGATAGATTTGATAGAGATAATACAAGATTCGATAATAATAGAGATCATAAAACCACCAATAATAGATACGATAATAATTCTAATACCAATAGATATGATAGTAATTCTAATAACAATAGATATGAAAGTCGTGATAGTCGTGACGGTCGTGATAATCGTGATAATCGTGATAATCGTGAAAATAACAATAATAATCGTTATGATAACAGATCAACTTTTAGAAATAATGATAATAAAATCACTAGAGATTGGGATAGAGGTAAGGATCATCAAAGAGATAATTATAGCAGTAATAACTCTAGGAATAATAGTAGTGGTAATAGGGACGCTAATTATAGAAGAAGTGAAAATAGAAGATGATAAGTTTATTTAGTTTACCTATGTATATATGTTATATATATATACTCTTTGCTTTGCTTCTCTTCGCCACACTTACGTGATAATGACGAGCCCCTGTATGCAACACTTTCCTCAGGGCTGTGTGTTCATAGTTAATCTTGTTTTTGTATGGGAATTCGAGTTTATTATACAAGTTATACACCACGACTCACCATTCGTTGTACTAAACTTGAGTTTCTTTTTAAAATTCGCTAATTTTTGTTTTAGTTTCAGATTTAAGGAAAAAAAATTAAATAATTAAAGATTTGAATTTTTCGGAATTTAGAGGATCACAAGTCGGAATTTTCTGGATGTTAAATCTGTACATTAAAAGATTTAGAATTTTTACCTTATTTTTTACCTGATCTGTTTCTACTAATATATATTTCTTTCCAGAGTACTTTATTACTAAAAAACATAGAGCAAGACTTTTGTAGATATACATATATATATATATATATATATACAAAGTTATCATAAATTTGTTGTAACAGTCATTGTCTTCGAATTAATTAATAAAACAGGCGGTAAGTCATCACACCAAACATTCAAATTCATAACATATTCAAAACAATCTTCATCAGATTTATGTAGTCCAACTTCTGGGGTAGGTAAAGTTGAAAAAATCAATGAAGTATTTTGTGACATACTTTTCATTAATTCATTCAAAATTAAAAATTGCGCTTTATCAGAGGCTTCATCAAATGTGAAAACTAAATTATCATAAGAAGTTTCTGTTTCAAAAAGTGAAACATGTTCTGGGACTGCATTTGATTGCATTTGTGGCGATGTTTGTTGTGAAGGTAGATTTAATTGATGAATTCCATGTATTGATGATCTTGAAGGAACATCCCGAAGTGACGAACCTCCACCACCGCCGTTACCTTCTTGTTTATGCTGTGAGGTGATTTCATCAATATTCTTATAAGAATGCTGTGATCTATTACTAGTGCTATTCTCATCTTGAACGAACCCAATTGAGGGTTCATTACCTTGTGCATTTTCAAACACTTGTGAATTTGGGATAGTATCAGCAGTGAATCCCAATGCTGGTTTTCCTCTTCTAATTGAGGAATTAGACTTTAATTTGCTTAGTAAAGGCCTTCTTAGTTGTTGACTTGTCGTATTATTTGGTGGAGCCAAAAATTGATCTGCTGGCGTATTTGCTGAAGTAGTATTTTTTAATGAAGGGATTGCAAAAGTTGAAGCAGAAGCAGAAGATGAGGTAGAAGAGACTGATTCTGTATCAGAAGCAGAATGTAATTCATCATCCGAAGGAAAATCAAATAAAGTACGTCTAATGTCACTACGTGATATCTTATTTGAAACTATTGATAAGGAAACTCCAAGTTTATTTATTTTGCTGTTTGTATATCTTCTCTTAGTACTTTTTGAAAGTTTATGAACAGCATGTGAATTAACATGAACTCTTCCAGAGGATGGTAAGGGTATATCAATACCACGAGTTGAATCATTTTCTTGTTTTCTAAATCCTTTCAGTGTTTGCCACCATTGGTCACTTTGCAATATGGTTTCAAGTTTCTTAATATATCTTGTATCATCAATTGATTCTGCTTTTAATAAATAAGTATAGGATTTAAAATTACCAGTGCTTAAACATAAAACAACAATTGTTGCCTGGATTCTTAAAATTTCCAATAACGACTTTAAACGTTCCCTTTCTTCATCGACATCATTTTCAAATTCAACAAAAACAACAACTCTTAATTTATGAGTCCTTTTCCAATAGGGAACAGTATTTAAAATAGCACCCAACTGTAAGATTAATGTATAAGTATCGAAATTAGTTGTCAAAATGTTTTTATCGCCAGCTTTATTAATAACTTTTGAGGCCATTTGAATTGGATACAAATCGATAAAAGTTTTTTGATCATCACTTAATGTACCTTCATGACCATTAGGTATATGCAATCTTGAAAAACCTTTAGCCACTGCAATATTACTATCTAATAGTGATAAATCTTCTAAAACTTGAACCCATTCAGTCAGTTTCAGTTTAGATTCTGCTTTCATTGAATCTGTGGGTAAATTCGGAACTTCTGTAGAAATATGACGTAAATAATCTTTCGTCATTTTTTCAAATTTAACACCATAAGGTAATTTGGAAATATGATCTGATATATCATAAAATCCAAGAATTGTTAAATTTGGTTTCATACCACCTAATCCACTACCCAAAAAAATATTACGGACACCCCAAACAAAACTTGGTGCCATTGCAATTTGAATAAATGCTTTAACTTTGGCTAAATCTCTTAATTCTAGCCAAGCTTTTTTATTCCTACTTAGATCCCCCAACCTATCTTGAAATGTTTGACTAACCATAACATGCCCTAAAATATATAATCCACCTTTTTTCAAATGATTACAAAAACTAATTAATTTGAAACTTGTTCTTGGATTATCAACCAATAATAAAACTTGAGGTCTCCAATATTTAACATTGTCTTGTCTTAATTTTAATAAATATTTTCTAACTTGATGATAAATTAAAGATTGAGAAACATCACCCCATTGTTTTGGGGGTGAAACATAATGAATCAATAAAATTAAAAACATCAGCATGATAAAAATCAATGAAGCTGATATACCATCAACTATAAACATAGCAATTCCTGAATAAATTGTACCTAATAAAGCAGATTTACTATTAAAATATTTAAAACTTGGTCTGAAATTAGGAGCTGAACCTAATTTTAATAAAAAGCAAGCCAAATTAGTAACAATAAACGTCATTAAAAATGCCATTGTAATAAGAGTTGCAATTTGATTGATATCAGCAAATAAAAATAACTGGCATAAAAACCAGGTAAATAAAATACCATAAACTGGATCATCAACTTTATTACCGATACCAAACACTTTTAAACCTGGTAGAATTTCATCTCTTGCAATTGCTTGTAATAACTTAGCAGCACCAACTATACCAACAATGACAGAAAAGATAGAAGTAGACATTTCGCCCAACAGAATTACAATCGAAGAAATATTAACAGTTTGAATAACCTGAACATCCTTGTATAAGAATTCCCTTGGAATTGATGACCCCATTGAAATAATCACCAAGAAATAACATAAAAATGTAACTAATAAGCCATCCAGTGTACCTTTTGGGATTGATTTTGAAGGATTTTTCAAATCACCACTCATTGAGGCCCCAGCTAAAATACCTGCGGTTGCTGGAAAAAAGATACCAAATAAGTCGTTAAAATTTTCAACACTATCTAATTGTGATCCAGCTGCACCCTTGGTAAAATTTGGATATAAATTATTTTTGAAAGTAGTCCATGAAGGACCAGTATATATAGTATGAAACTCAGGATCTTCAAATGGACTTCTGAAAATTGCAGAAACTGGAATTGATAAAGTTGAGATTATTAGCATAATACATAGGTATGTACCAGCTTTTGAAACTGTGCTTGACCCGATCAAACAGATAATGGTACAGACAGCTAAGAAAGTGGTACAATATATGAAATTATACCAATACGAAACAGGTAATATTCTTGCAATAACACCATTTTCAGAGTTGAAGTTATATATTATAGGTTCAATCAAACCGGCAACATTCAGAGAAGAATTTAAAACTTGACCAACATAAAAAATAAAACCAATAGCACTACCAAATTCAACACCTAAAGATCTACTGATCATATAATAGGCCCCACCACCTTTAACAGTACCATTTGTAGCAATCGCACTAATTGATAATGTTGTTAATAAATCAATACCATAACTCATTAGAAGTAAAAGAATGGTACCTAATATGCCCATTTGACCAATGATAAAACCAAAACGAAGAAACATTAAAATAGAAAGAACATTAAGAATAGTTGGTAATGTAACTCCGCTCATTGTATCGAGTTTGTTAGCCTTCAAATCCTGTAAATCAATAGGACAAACATTTGGTGAAGTTTCATATAGTTTTGAAACCTCCTGTTGTGGGGGTGGTATAGAAGGAGAAGAGGCGGAAGCTTGCTTGAAGTTTATGGGGTTATATAATCTGCTAGTTGAAGATGGGGAAGTTGCAGCTGAAGGATTCTTCCTATGTTTTGGGGCGATAGAGCCATAGTTGGGCTGTCTCATGGTGGAATACAAGTTTTTGTTAGAATTTCCTGCATTGCTTGTGTTTGTAGCACTGTTGCCACTTCGGTCTCCCTTGTGGCCAGCCATGAAAGTGTGGAATGGATGAGGATCTACTCAATTGGAGTTCTTCTTATCACACCATTACAGAAGATTAAAACTTTGTAGCGCAAAACTTTCACTAAAAGGGCAACAAACAATAAAAAGGTCAACAGAACAAACAGATTAGTCCTAGGATATGTACAGAGGCAACTATCGAGGAGGTCAGTATGGATACAGGCCCAGAGGAGGACGTTCCAGAGGCAGTGGGGGCCCAAGAAGGGGTGGACAAGGCAGTCAGTACCATCCTTACAGGGAGAACATCAGATACGATACTAACCAGACTCTGTACCCTTCTAACCACCAACAACAGCAGCATTACAACTATCAGAATACAAATCAATACCAGCAGCGGTTTCATAACAACTACCAAACCAGCGTTCCAGGCAACGGCAACTTTTCACAACTACAGGCACAACAATCATTACCAAAGCCACCACAGCAGTTTAATCAACAACCGCAAGCCCCAAAGATAGATTTTGCTCCAAAGGAAGTGCCAAAGGAAGTACCAAAGGAAACCGCAAAAGTGTCTGCAAAGCCGGAAAGTGATACCTTTCCAAATGTAAAACAACAGAGACTAGAAGTGTGGAAAAAAAAACAGGAAGCTCAAACATCAGCTGTAAGGTCTCTAATGAGCTTCAATAATAGTAAGTCGAAAAGGAAAACTGCTACTAAGAAAATTAGAAAGCCTCTAAAAGTTTCAAGCAATTTATTATCCACTTTTCAAAGAGATGAAGAATCTACTAACGTTTCTAAATCAAACCCTAATCCTACTTTATCATTTGTAAACGATAAGGAATCCAAAGAACACAAAGAAACTGATCTGGATACTTTCATGTCCCAACTTGAAAACTCAGAGAAAAAGCCCAGTGAAACCCAAGAAGAGCTTATAGAAGAAGAAATAATAGATGCAGAAGATTACCTAGACAAAGAAGAAGAAGAAGAAGAAGAAGAAGAAGAAGAAGAAGATGGAGAAACAATGAAAATCATTAAAGATATAAATGAAAGAAATAAAAAAGATATTGCAATTCACCCTCCAAGTTTAGATCCCTTTTTGAAGTCACTTTACATTGAATCCCAATTTATCAAAGATTTATCAAACAATGAAGTTTCAAGTTTAAGATTAAGAGATGGGATTTCAGTTAGAGGAAATCATTCAGTGAGACCGATACTAACATGGGCCCAAGCAGGACTCCCGAGCGCTCTTTCAAGTATAATTGATGAACTAGGATTTGTTTCACCAACTCCCATTCAATGTGAGACTTTACCTAATATAATGGTTGGTAATGATATAATTGGCATTGCGAAGACAGGTTCAGGTAAAACTTTAGGATTTTTACTTCCGCTTTTCAGACAAATGATTGCAAATGAGCAGTACCGTAAACAAAATCGTACAATTAAAGGTGCAAGCGAACCATTTTGTCTTATAATGACACCAACAAGAGAATTAGCCGTTCAAATTTTTAAAGAATCTGAAATATTTTTAGATAGATTAAAATTAAGAGGCATTTGTTGTTATGGTGGCCAACCGATTAATCATCAAATTTCGGAATTGAAAAAACGCTGTGACTTTATAATTGGTACTCCAGGAAGATTAATTGATTTATTATGTGTTAATGGTGGTCGTTTATTAAATTTTAGTAAGGTAATATATACTGTTTTAGATGAAGCTGATAGAATGTTTGATTTAGGATTTGAACCTCAAGTCAATAAAATCGTTGATGTATTAAGAAAAGATAGACAAACAGTTTTATTTTCAGCTACCTTCCCACCAAAGATGGAAATTTTAGCTAAAAAGATTTTACATAAACCAGTAGAGATTAAAATTGGTGCAAGAAATTTAGTTAATGAAAATATTAAGCAAAATTTTGAAGTTTTAGAAGAAACTGATAAATTCAATAAATTATTAAAAATATTAGGTCATTTCAAAATTAATGATAGTAAGGGCAAAACTATTATATTTTTAGATACACAAGATAGATGCGATAGAATTTCAAAACAGTTGATTTCCAGGGGATATCCTTCTAGTTCTTTACATGGAGGTAAGAATCAAAATGAAAGAGATTCAATAATTAATTCGATTAAAGAAGGTGAGATAGATATATTAGTTGCTACATCTGTTGCATCAAGAGGTTTAGATATTAAAAATTTAAATTTAGTTATTAATTATGACGCACCAAATCATATGGAAGATTATGTTCATAGAGTTGGTAGAACTGGCAGAGCTGGTAAGAGTGGCGAAAGCTTCACCTTTATTTCTCCAAATCAAGAAAAGAATGCAAATGATATAGTTAGACTACTAGAATTATCGGAATCACTAATACCTGAAAAATTAAAGAAAATGGCAAACTCATTTAGAGAAAAATTAAAAAAAGGGGACGTTAAATATAATTCCGGATTTTCAGGTAAAGGTCTTGAAAAATTACAAACAATTAGAGAAGAACAACGGAAGATTGAAAAGCAAGTTTATGATGGAGAAGAGATTCCAGAATCTGACAATTCTAAAACTAAAGCACAATTATCTTCCTCATCTGATGAAAATACAACGCCTGCGAATGTTATTTCTCAAAATCTAGAAGTTCAATATTTTAAACCTGAAGATAAAGACCCAATTTCAAGTGTTTACCATGCAAAAATAATTACAAACGATTTACCAATGTCAATCAGATGGCATATGACAAATAAAGAAAACATGGATAAAGTTATTGAGATGAGTTCTGCTTCTGTTACTAATAAAGGTATATTTTATCCAATTGGTAAATCTCCAAAAGAGAATGAAGAACCGAAACTTTATTTATTAATTGAATCAGATGTTGAATATAAAGTTCAAGAAACTGTTGATATGTTTAAACAATTGTTTGTTGAAGGATTAAATATTGTTAAAAATAATGGGAATAATAAAAAGAAGTATGCAATTTCTTAGATTTTTTTTGTATAGCGGTCTTTTATTATATAACTTTTATTATATAACTTTTAGTATAGCTAATTAATAAATAAGTAAAAAGATAATTTAATTAACTTTTTAGTTTTTTTTTTTAACCCGAAAAAATGAATAACAAAGAAAAGAACATAAAAAATCAAAGCATTGATTTTGAAGCTTAAATAACAGTAACCCAAAAGAAAAAAAAAGCCCAAAGTAAATATACAAGTAGAAAAACTAGGAAAGAATTGGTTTTCAGTAAAACAAAAAAGCAAAAAAATATAGTTTTGAAAATTCAAAAAAATAATGGCAATTAAACTACAGAAATTTAAGCGTTTCTATACTTTCCTTTAGTTAACTTTTTCTTCTCAATAAAAAGAAGTTCGCAAACAAAGAAGCCATTATCTGAAATAGATTAAAACTAAAATAACATTGTTAATTTTGATTAGTCAAATTCATCAAACCTATTGATTTTTTAAAGCATCAAATAAGTCAATAAAATCTTCTCCATTATCTTCTTGCAATTCGACATCATTAGAGTGATAATAATCAAATGTATCGTCCACTGAATTTACGTGATCTATATCACCCGTTGTTTCGGAACCATGATCATTACTCGTATTTGCAGAAAATTTCCTTGGATTAGTAACATATTGTATTCTTTGATTAAATGTCGAAATTGTGCTTCTTCTACCATTCGGTAGAGTTGAAGTCGCTGATGAATCATTGGCTTGCAATTTTCTTTTAAACTCATTTAATTCATATATGTCATCAGCCGATGTCGATAGTAAATTATTGGTAGTGTTTTTGTTAGTAGTTTTTTGGTTGTAATCATTTTCATTTTGTATGGTAACATTATTATTAGTATCAGTAGTTTTAGCATTATCATTATAATTATCATTATCACTGTAATTATTTTTATTATTTTTATTATTTTTACTAGTCCTTGTTATATGTTTAAATTGTTCATTAATTTTTTTGTTCTTCTTCAGATGTCTCCAAGGTTTTTCTCTGTAAGCAAGCACTAGAGTTTGAACAAAACCGTCAATTGCCTGAAAAACACACATAACGCAAAATAAAACAAATGGAGGAGATTTACCATCAAATCTATAACATTGAGCAATCAACGAAGGACACCAAATAACTATATAACAAATTGGATAAACAAATATCATTTTCAAGGAATTTAACGATTGTTTTTTACGGTATTTAAAATCCTGTAATGAATTATTAAACATTTCATGACGTATATCATTTCTTGTTTGTTCTAATCGTTTATTAAAATCTTCATTCATTTTGTTAACAAATTGAAAATTTAAATTGTTTGGGTCACTATCTGATGGACTATATACCGGCTTGGGAATATCAACGCGAATCACATTTGAAGAACTTACACTTAAACTTGAATGCTCTAAATATAGATCTTCTTCTTCTTCCATGCTAGTATTGAATAAAGCATTATAAATTCCAGATTTCAATGCTGAAAAGAAATTAGTGAAACTTTTATTTTTGGTTTGAACAGTATCTTGTTCCATCATCAGATTTTGTCTGATTTTAACCAATTTGTTGAATTTATAAGAAATATAGATATAAATACCAAAATAACATGTGAAAACTATCGCAAAACATATTAAACGTAACAACCAAGCACAAACTAATCTCCTCCAAACGTCATCAGCAGGTGGATAACAAAACGCCAGAAAATTATACATCCCCACTCCACCGGCAAAAGTAATTGAACATAGAGTAACAGGAAGAAGTGTTGTTAGAAGTAAAACTATGGGATTGTAACGATAAAGACCAGCTTCTGTTTTATAAATTGCATGCGAAGTTTCAAGATAACCATCATGTTGAGTGACCTGGGCTATCTGAGCTTCTGAAAGTGTAGAATCAGGAGTATAATGGAATAATGATAATGGGCTTTTAATATATTCTCTAAGGCGAATCTTGAAAGGTTCTTTTGAAATTTTGTAAATTGGAGTAATATTAGAAGCTTTAACAATTGTTAAAACGGTATGGATGGCACCAGCAACAACAACCACATCAGACATCATAAATGCACTATTAGTACAAAAACCAAAGAAATCACAAACTGGGAAAGTCGACAGAAGAAAAATACTATTAGGGTATCTATGGACCAATGCATCAATTGAAAAGCAGGGATATATTATGTTCGTTAAAGCACGAATACAGCCTGCAACTATTAGGTAACCTGTAAGGGTATGCCGATATTTGTAATGATGAGGGTCCATGTTATAAAGCCAATACATTGAGATTATAGTGGAAATGAAGGAAATGCAGCCTATGACCAAGGTGATGATGCATGTTTGAAGATATTGGTGCCGGGTCCAAGCATCGTAAAAGTCTAGAGGGGAAGCCATTAATCAAAAAACAAACCCAGCAACAACTTGACGAAGGGCTAAATAGACAGATGAAGAAACAGAGAGGTAGACAAGGAAAGAGCACAGCAAGACGGAGGGCAAGTTGAAAAGAACTTGCATCGGCAATTGCTATCACTTACAACCGAGTTGCCGGAGTTAAAAAAAAAAGGGGCACTACTGAGCCACAGTGCGCACCGCCATCAAAAGGGGTATTTGTGGCGGTACACCTTGAATTTGTTTGTTACACTTTGTTTTGCAATGTAACATCCGACAAAATGGCTTAAATGCTAGATAACACTCTCCTCCAGTAAGTAAGTCAATTTTGATCTTTTTCCATGTTTTATCTAAAACTATGTCTGTTGGAGATACCCCTTTAAGTTTCCAAGATGTTCAAGAGATTGTTAGCACTATGAATATTCAAAAACTATATAGATCCCCTGAATGCTTACAACAATATCGGGCTTTTAAGCAAGGTTTACAATTGAAAAATATAGATATGACGACAAAATTATTAGTTGACCAGCTTTGTTGGGTTCCGCCAGATATTCCATTAACTTTAAGCGCTCAGTATGTAATAGATCATTTTGTTCATTATAAAGATTCAAGACCATTTGCTAATAAATCTGATACTTTAATTACACCCAATAGATTTCCTTATTATTTAACTGATGATTTAACTCATTTATGTATTTGGGTTAAATCTCCAATGCCACCAGATCCAAAATCTGAAAAAGGTGATATCTCACAATATTTTAAAGATTTGATTGAATTATATATTATTGAAACTTTTGTTAAATTTTTGAAAGTTAATAGAAATGATATAATTTGGTTTAAAAATTGGGCAAGCTTACAAAGCGTTAAAACTATTCCCCATATTCATGTTATTGTTAAAGATCTTTCAGTTGAGAAATATAATACTATTATCAATACTCCTGGTGTAACTTTGGATTATGACTTGATGGCTATTCCAAGATTATAAATCTTCTCCCTCTGTTTATTCTACACATCCATATTTTAGATTAGATTATTAAATATTTCAGTTCTTTGTTCTTAATATTATTATTACTATATATATATATCGCTATCTAATATATATTTACTTCTTTCGCTTTAAGATATTTTGTAAATATAACTTAATGAAGTTATTCATAATACTTAAATTCAAAAGGCCATTCAGGAAAAGGGGTTATCTTTCGGTGCCATGCTTTTAGATTTCCGTAGTATAATATCAACCATATTGCCTTCTTTAAGATAAACCTCAGATTGATGATTAACAGTATATATACCAAAAACAGAAGTAGCAGGACTACCATCATCAGTTCTTCTATATTTTGACATTTTCTTACTAATAGTATATTTCTTATCATAAATACCATTTTTTAAATTAATATTTGGTATGGTGCACCTAGCACACTTATTACTTGTAGAAAAATTAACCCTATAATTACCATCTTTTGAAATAATATCAAATTTATCAAAAAATTCTTCATCAAATGGTTTTTTAGTGTTTTCAATAACTATATTTGGTCTGAATGATTCCATTCTAGCATATGAACCATCTTCCCCAACATCCTTCAAAACATAATTAAATGAATCAATTGATGTTGTTAACAATGGGAAATAATCTTGAAACATCGTTTTAGTTTGAAGATCTTTTGGAATTCCGACGGAACAAGGTTTACCATCTTTTGAACATAATAACACAGTGTCTGCAGGTAAATCAAAAGTTTTTTTAAATGTATCAGTTAATAACTTATCTAAAACGTATCCACTGAATTGATTACCCCATAAATGTAATGGTTTTTCACTAAAACCAAATGAACTATATTGTCTTATAAATTCATTAAAATTAGAATTTAGTGCATTTATTTCACATGGTAACTTAAAAGTAACGATCTTATCTAAAATTAAATCATTATATTCAAATTCAAAAAAATTATTCTCAAAATTTACAATCTTGATTAAAACTAATTTTGGATTTGTCTTTAATAAAATTGGTTCAAACATTTTTTTTTCATTATTATATTTTGCAAACATAAATATTCTATCATATTTCAATCCATATGATGATAATTCCCATTCTTTAACTTTGAAGCCTGTTGTTGATGATTTTATTGGATATATGATAAGTTCTTTAACTAAACCACCATATTCACCAATAATATTATCTTTACGTTGCTTTATATATTTATGATAAGAGATCAAGAGAAATGAATTTAATTTGAAATTTCTATTATATATAAATCTAATCAATTTTTTATATTTAGATTTCTTTGGTGTTTCCAAGTATCTTTCAAACTTCAGTGAATTCAAATTGATAGCATAATTAATCGAAAATATCAATAGTAGTATAATAATAAAGGTAAATGGTATGGTCATCATTATACTTAGAGAAACAACGGAGAAAAAACAGTGGGTAATAATGATGCAATTCTTAATTTCCCTAATTAAGTTCAATTTCGCTAGAAGTAAAAGTACCGAGATAAGAAACTTTTCTTAACAGGAGAACTGTAGAATGGAGTAACCTCTGATATGTGGCACCTTTTGGACTTCAAGTCAATCACATCTCCTGCTCTAATGGTATATCCAGTTTCGTGGTTGATACAATACATTCCGAAAGAGGAGAAATAAGGTAGTGATTCATCAGTTCTCCTCCAACCAGCTAATAATTTAGAAATACCAGTTTTATCAACCGTTCCTTTTTCCATATTTATGTTTGGAATAGTGCAATTTGGTGATTTTAGAAATGCATTAAAATGATGTCTTGTTTCACCTTCTCCTGGTTTATCAATTTGATTCAAGTTCAAAATATCGAATTTTTCAAAAAAATCTTCATAAAATGGTCTGTCAACATTCTTAATGATTATATTGGGCCTGAAATTTTCAATCTTCAAATAGGGAGATTCGTGTTTTAACTTAATTTTATTGAATGATTCAATTGAACACATCATAATTGGATAATAATCTTGGAAATAAGTTTTTCTAATTTTCTTATCGGGGGGAGTACCAACGTTACATGGTTTACCATTTTTTGAACATAATAAAACTGTATCATTTGGCATTTCAAAATATTCTTTAAACTCATCTGTTAATAATTTATCAATTATATAGCAATCAAATAAAACTTCCCATAATTTTAATGGTCTTTCAGTCATTCCATATGAACTATTTTCTAATATCCATTTTTCAATTTTTGATCCATCAGTCATATCAAATGGAATTTCTAAACTTTGTAATTTATTTAGTTTATCATTAAAATAATTTAATCTCAATCTATTTGTTGATTCATCAAATTTTTCAATATTTAAATTATAAAGACGTGGACAATTCCTTAAAGTTACAGTTACATAATGGTTCTTTTCTGTATCGAATCTTGCAAATGTAAATTGCCTATCATATTTCAACCCAAACTCATTAATCTCCCATTCTTTAACTCTTAAACCTTTTGTTGCGGATTTAATTGGATATATTAAAAGTGATTCAACTTCTCCTCCATATCTACCAATGTAATGAATATCCAAACTTTTACAGAAACATCTTTTGATAATATTTTGGATTCTAATTAGTTTGAATTGGATCTTCAAGAATACATTATTATATAACTTTCTAGATATTGTTTTCACTGCTGATTTTTTGTACGTTTCCAGGCTATCTTCTATAAAAGCTGAGAAATAACTTGTCGTAGAATAGGTCACTATAGCCAAAACTAGTATATACTCCAAGTAGTACATGCCACTCTTTTTAATTAGAAAGAAAAAACTACCTCTTGTGTCCTTCTTCTAAGCCATTTTCATTTGTTGAAATTGAAAAAGTTTATGAATCACCGGAGTCATATGATTTACCGTACTTCATCCGGGATATTACGATATTTACCGGAGTGAATCCGGGTTTCCTTTTCCCTTTTCTTTTACGGAGAACGAAACTCGGACTGAAACGAGCTCTAATGAGCCTGGTTTATAGTTGATTAACAAGGTTTATCTATCATTTAAGTGTAATCAAACCTTCTTTCAATATTTCAAAGTGAAGTTTCTACATTTAAAAGCTAAATTACTCAATCATAAACTATATGACATATCTCCAAACAATCAACAAACTGACTTCTTTACTACAAATATAATCATGTTTTCAAATCGGGAGTTACCTAATAATGCCCCACAAAGTCAACCCACTGACGATGCTTCAACTTCTTACGACGATTCAACTTTGTCTTCTTTTTTAAATGTCGGAAAATCGAAACTACTAGGCGCCGTTAAAACTACAAAAGACTCTACTTATTTCAGATCAATATCAACTGCAATTCAACAAACTTTTACCCTTGATGATCCGGGTGATTCTTCTTCAGTCAATAGTAATTCAAATCTATCACATATTATTCAAGACTTGATCATCCCAGATGATGCTAAAATAAATTTATACAAGACTTACTCTAGATTTAATGGCAAAGAATATATCACTGATGTTTCTGGTTTGGTTTCTTGCCCTGGTACTATGAATAGAAAGAATAGATTATTGGTTAATTTAGTTCAACGACTGGCTAAGGTTAATACTAATGTTTCAACGTCGATGGTTTCTCAACTAGAATCAGAATTAGAAGACTCAATTATCCATCCACTAGGATATACTAATGAAAAGCACGTTTCTGCTACTCAAACAAATGGATCTCAATATTCAACGGTTGACTCAGAGGTTAGTTCATTGTATTCAGCTTCCACTAATGCAAGTAAGAAAGATTCTTCGGATGTTATTAAAGAAAGATTAAAAGGCGTTTTTGCAAGGGCTGTTCCCAAAACACCATTAAAGATAACAATTGGGGCCGATTCAGAAGTTGAACATATTGTAGATGGTAATATATATAGTGATAATATTGGAGTTTTCCATATTTCAATTGCAACTCCATATAAACCTTCATGTGTTACTGTTTCTTCAAGTCTTAATCCAGGAATAATTAGTGTTGAAGAAGCAGACGTTCTACCATCTACTGGTGTGGGTGTTATTAGTGATGTTGATGATACTGTTAGGATTACTGGGGTTTTAGGTGAGAGACGTGAATTATTTAGAAATATTTTTTCTAAAGATTATAGTGAGTGTCAAGTTCCAAGGCTAGCAACCTGGTATAACGAATTTAAAACAAATTATGGTTGTTCTATTCATTATGTATCAAATTCTCCATGGCAAATATATAATATTGTTTCATCTTTTCTGAAATTTACCTCACTGCCTATTGATTCAATTCATTTAAGACAATATTCTGGTAATTTAATTCAATCTTTTATGCAGCCCTCTGCAGAACGTAAAAAGGGTTCCCTTTTAAAAATAATTCAAGATTTTCCAAATAAAAAATTTGTATTGATCGGTGATTCTGGCGAAATGGATTTTGAAGCTTATCTGGATATAGCTACTATGTTTCCTGAAAGAGTTTTAGCCATTTATATACGAGCTTTAAATGGAGCATTTTCTTCATATAATGATAATATCAAAGTTTATACTGAACTAGTGGAAATGATAAAAAATAAAGATAAGAAGAAAGTCAAAAGCCAGGAAACAGTTACCGATAGCACATCCTCTTCAGCAACAATATCTCTAATTCCATTAAAAGAAACACCAGAAGTTAAGACACCAATTAATCTAGTAGATCAAATACCACCAAAGATTGAAGAAGTAAAAGTTGAAAAAAAAAGACTACCACCCATTCCACCATCCAAGCCTACAAGATTAAAAAAAATTCCAGTTATCAATAGTTCTATACCTACCCCTACCGAACATTTAGAAACTACGTCATCAGCTACTATCAGTACAACTAATGAACCTCCTCCGCCCCCACTACCAAGAAGAACAGCCACAACAATAGCAACGCCTACACCTCCATCCAATCAACTTAATACAAATAGTGCCAGTACAATTCCATTATCAGGTCGTAAGAATAGAATCACTTCTGCATCAGCGTCAAATATAAATGGATCGGCTTCAGGGTCTGCAACATCAAACGGAACTTATAAGGTACCATTTTGGGGCAACCAGTCTCCTTATGATTATCCGATTGCGGATGGATTAAATAGTGGATATGGTGTTGATGGAGATTTAGTGAATGAAACATACGATAAAAAGAGAGTTATGTGGAGAGAAAGAATTAATAAATTGAACAATGAATTACCTGAAGGTATTGCATTTAAATTTTGGTGGGATCCTCAAGACTTAATGAATGAATCGTTTAAATTGATTGAAAGTGAGATTAAATCTCAAGACCGATCAAAAAGTACTGATGTCAAAGTTTCTCCTGTTGTGCCAGTAAAGAATTTAATCGATTTATGAGTGTTGTCTTCTTTCACTTTCTTGTTTGCTTATGTATACACTTTATTTATATTTTGTTCGTTTTATTTGGTGGATAGGTTCTTTTATATTAACTACTTAGGAATATATTGGGAACTTTTTATGTCACTTACAACCAAGTGTTTAGTAAAAATAGATTACAGTTTTAAGTTAAAAATTAATTACAACAAAATTTTTATTTGTTAAAGATATAATAATTTGAGAAAAGAAGTTGATATACAGAAGAAATCCACATTCCAATGTATAAGAATACTAAGGTATATTAGTAAAAATGTCTGTATCATTTATATTTTTATTTAATACGAGCATCATAACTAAGAATTAGCTTCTAAGAAAGCTTTTGAACCGTCACCATAATCTTTAATTTCTTCACCTTCATCTTCTTCTTTTTCAATTTCTTCTAATTGTTTCTTGAATTGAGACATATCAATTTCTGTACCTCTATCATTTGCAATATCTTCTTCTTGGAAAAATTTATCTTGATATTTTTCCAGAATGAACTGCTTACCAGTTTTAATACTTTTAACAGCTTCAGCTTTGGCTTTCTCATTAAGTCTCTTTTGTCTATGTTCCACTTTCCATTTATGAAAAGTTTCTTGAGTAATTGGAGTTAATTTATCCTTTGGCAATTTATCTCTTTCAGTTTCTATAAATTCTTCTAACGTGATCTTTGGTTGCTGATCAGCTGCCAATTTTTCTAATCTTCTTTGTTCTTTAGTTTTTAAAACAAAACCTTGAGGTAGAGAATGTCTATATTTACATTCAATTTTATTTTTTGGATCAGAATCAGGACATGTCCAAAACCAACCATATTTACCTTCTTCAACAGCATGAATGAAATGTTTACAGACGATATCAGTTGTGGTCTTTAGATTACCATGCTTTGATAAAATAACATTTCTTAGTTTTTCTTCGTCCCAGTTATCCATAGTATCATTTTCTTTGGATTGCTTTTCATCCTTATCATCACTGTATAAATCTCTTTTAACTGCTTTTCTACCAACATCTAAATCATGAGAAAATTTACAGTTCTTACCTCTTGTACATGCTCCCGCTTTAAAAAACTGACAAAGAATTGATTTTGGATCAACACCAAATGGAATTTTTTGAGCAGGCAAAGAGCCTTGGAGTAGTTTTGCAGCTTCTTTTTTGGCTTCTTCAGCAGCTTTTTTCTCTGCAATCTTTCTCTTCTCTAGATCCAAAAGTCTCTTATTGTCGACTGTATTGGTGACTTGTGCTATATGTTGTTGGACCTTTTTGGACTTGTTCTTGTTCTTCAAACCGAAAGTCTTGTCTTCGTTGGACTTCAGGACCTTCTTGGCCTTCAACTTCTTCTCCGCTTCCTTCTGCTTTCTGACGTCCCTGTTGGCGTTCTTCTTTGGTGGCATTAGCTTTGTATTTCACTCTATGATTTTAAGTTAATTGGGGTCTGCAAATTTTCAGTCGCTTTCTGATACAAACAAAACTTCGAGCGGTCGCAAGACGGCCCTCCAATCGTCTTTCCTGTTGCTTAAGTCACAAATGCTAGCTCTCAGACAGCACACACGTCCAACTCAGGCCCAAGTCAGGATCCTAAGGTCTCTCATACGCAACAACAGCAGACTCCCTGTTAGTAGATCTCTGTCAAGTTCTCACCAGACCGCCAAGATGAGAAGAGACTTCAACATTGCGTTAGCTTCTGGGTTAATATTGGCGACTTCTTATATTGCAATAACCAGAAATGGAATTTTTTCTGACTCTTCTAATCCATTTGTTCAATCCAACAATTCTTCAAAAGATTCTAAACAATTGTTTTCATCAACTACTACCAATTCTTTACAAAATAGTGGGATATCTCAACAACAAAATAAACAAGGAATTTATGTTTTAAATGACACGGAAGTTTCCCATAGACTAAGAGAATTTGAGGAAAGTTATAATGTGAATAGAGGTAAAGGTGTTATAAGATATGATATTTGTCAATTACCAAGTAATAGTCCCCTTGAAGATGATAGATCCGAGAAAATTGTCCAAATTTCGATTGAAGATAGATCAAATAATAATAAACAAGTCGATGCAGATTGGCATTTTTGGTCTGTTTTTGATGGACATGCAGGCTGGAATACCTCAGCAAAATTAAGAGATAATTTATTAGATTATATTATTTCTGAATTGAATAGTGTTTGTAAAATTAATAATGAAAATAATTTAAGATTAATTCCAAATAATGAAACCATTGATAAAGCAATTAAACAGGGATTTTTAAAGCTAGATGATGAAATCGTTAACAAAAATGTTTTGAAATTACTAGAAAATCCGAATAAAGAAGAAGCAGCCGAATTATTAATGCCTGCTTTAAGTGGTTCATGTGCATTGGTCTCATTTTATGATACTTATTCAAAAAATTTAAAAGTTGCAGTCACTGGTGATTCGAGAGCTTTGTTAGGTTCATTGAATGATGATAATGTTTGGACTGTTAATTCCTTATCAATTGACCAAACTGGGTCAAACCCCACAGAAGTTGCCAAATTATTAAGTGAACACCCAAATGAACCAAATGTTGTTAGAAATGGTAGAGTTTTAGGATCTTTAGAGCCATCGAGGGCATTTGGTGATGCACGTTACAAATGGGCTAAAGATATTCAACAAAGAGTTTATAATCAATTTTTTGGTAGACAATCTCCAGCAAATTTAAAAACACCACCTTACGTTACTGCCGAACCTGTTATAACAACAACAGAAATTCAACCAACAAAGAAAGACTTTTTAGTTCTAGCATCCGATGGATTATATGAAATGTTAAGTAATGAAGAAATTATTGGATTAGTTGTTAAATGGATGGAAAGTCAAAAAATGCTAAAAAAAGATGAATCATTTATTGATAAAGTTTGGTCAAAATCAAAGGACAAACAGTTACCTGAAGTTTTAGATGTTACCCAATTTCAAGGAAAGATTAAGCAGCCATTTAGAAGAAATAAAAATGGTCAACAGGGTTATTTGTTAGAAGATAATAATGTTGCGACTCATTTGATTAGAAATGCATTAAGTAACGGGGGTCATCAATCAGATGTTAACATGTTAGTTAGTATTCCTTCACCTTTAAGTAGACGTTATAGGGATGATTTAACGGTTACGGTTGTTTTCTTTTCAGATGACGATAATGAAGTTACTGGTAAACTTGAAATCAATAGAGATGCAACTAGAGGTGGATTAGATAAAGATATTAAATCTAAATTATAATTATTGCCTTTTTTGATTGCCGTTATATTCTTTTCATCTTTTGTTTTCTTTTTTTTTCAGTTTTAAATACTTTTACAATGAATTTAAATACTTTGCTTACACCTTTTTTTTTTACGAAAATATTTATATTATTTATGGATAATTTATTAAAGATAAAAACATATGTAATAGATTAACCTATTTAATTTCAGAAAACAATATCAATATATAAAAAAAAAAAAATTTACTAGAATTATTAGGCAAAAAATGCAAACAGAAGACAGAAGTAGAAGAATAAAATAAAAAACACTCAAAAGGGTATACAGATTGATAGATGATACAAAACAAACAGTTAAAAATTGATTAGTGATAAATGGGGTTAACAAGCACAATTTTGTGAAGACACATTTGCATCATTTGGAGAATTCAAGTCAATTCTTTGATTTCTTGATTCCGAATTGTTAGTACTATCATTTGCAGCTTTTGAATTATCAGGAATATGTTCACCAATTGCTAAAAAGACTTCATTAACATTAAATGCAGTCTTTGCAGAAGTTTCAAAAAATAATAAGTTTTCTTCATTTGCTAGGTTTTGACCTTCTTCAATTGAAACTTTTCTTGCCCCTTCAATTTCTTCACCAGTTTCTTCAGATAAGACTAAATCATATTTATTACCAACTAAAGCAATTATAATATTTTTGCTTGCACTTTCATGTAATTCATTAACCCAACGTCTTGCTTTGATGAAAGAAGCCGGTTTCGTAACATCATAAACAACTAAAGCAGCTTGTGCATTTCTATAATATATTGGAGCCAAATTTGCAAATCTTTCTTGACCTGCAGTATCCCAAATTTCGAATTTAATTGTTTTTGAACCAATCGTACAACGTTGTGTTAGAAAGGCGGCTCCAATTGTTGGTTCTTTGTTTTCTTGGAAATCATTTGAGACGAACCTCAGCACCAACGAGGACTTACCAACAGCAGCTTCACCGAGCAAGACTAGTTTCACCGAAGTTTGTCTGGAAGACATTGTTTGATGTATAAATAGGGAGTGATTTAAGTTAAGTTAAGTTGTTTGTTCTTGAAGGCGCAGAAGATTAGTGATAACGGGGTGGCGGTGGTGGCGGTGGTGGATCTGAGGAGTACCGCACCTCACGGTGGCGCAGCATCCATTGAACTGGCTCAAAGCAGAAGAGAAAAAGAGAGACGACACAGAATTGTTCTGACTAGAGAGTATAAAACCAGGTGGAAATCTCCCATGTTATACTGTAGTAGGATTATGGAGACGTAATACCTCCTAATCTAACTCAATTCATGTCTGTGCTTCCTTTCCAACCTTACGTCCCTGTGGCTATGTCCTCCCGTTCTCATAAGACTATTTGCCTGCCCAACGGCCTGCTGGTGCTGCTGGTGTCGGACCCTACAGAAGACCTGGCCTCGTGCGCACTGTCCGTGGCAACAGGCCACCACGCCGACCCACCAGAGTTTGCCGGCCTGGCTCACCTGTGTGAACATATGGTGTGCGTGTCGTCGCGGGAGTTTCCCCAGATCGATCGATACAAGAAGGCCGTAGTGTCTGCCGGGGGCCAGTTCAACGCAGTCACTCTGGCCGAGAAAACCACATACTATTTCGAAGTCCCTGCTAACGATGGCACTATTTTCAATGATATTGTGCAAGTATTCTCCTCCTATTTTCGTAGGCCCTTGTTTAACAGTGCCTACATCCGTAGAGAGGTAGTGGCTATCGACAACGAGCACTCCAACAACTGCACTGTATTGAATAGATTGACTTTCCATGGTCTGCGCCGTCTAGCACATCCTACGCACCCGTTCAGTCGCTTCTCCACGGGAAACTTCCACACTTTGCAGGACAGTCCCACGGGAGGCGCGGTGGGCCCCGCCTTGACAGGGTTTTTTGCCAGAGAGTATACCGCGGAGAAAATGGCCCTAGTGTTACGTGGGCCTCAATCGCTTAATTTTTTGCAGAAACTCGCAGTGTCTCATTTTTCGGACGTGGGAGCTGCTCCCAATTCTAATTCTACTGGCTTAAAAATATTCGGAGGATTAAAGAAATCTAAAGAGCCTGTTTCAAATGTTCCTATTAAAACTAGTTTAGATCAATTTAATATAGTTCATGAAGCTTGGTATGACAAGTATACAACTTTACCTTTTGATTCAGAACAATTAGGTAGATCAATATTTATTGAAAATAAAACAACAAGCCCAATTTTAAGATTATTGTTTCCTGTTAACCAAGCTGATATTATGAAATTGTCTAGTGTTGAATTATCATGTTACATTAATTGGTGGTGTTCAATATTTGGAGATGAAAGTAATTATTCAATTAATTCAATTTTTTTCAAATTAGGTTATATTAAGGAATCTTGTACAAAAACTGCTGAATTTTCATGCCAAGGTGATGCTCTGGAATTACAATTGAAATTAACTCCATTAGGTTCTAGAAATATAGATAAAATTTTTAGCATTGTTTTCAATTACACAATTAATGTTTTTAAGGAAGCATCAGTAAAACATTTAAGTAAATTATTATCACAATTAAATGGTATTGATTTGTTTAATTTTTCTCATGCTAATGTTTCCAATAATGCATCTGATGAAACCAGAGAATTGAGTAAACTTCTACTATCAAATCTAAGTTGGTTAGCAAAATGGTTAATTAGAGGTACTCCAACTTTTGATATAGACTCTACAAATAATGGTTCAACTTATTTTGGGGCTTATAATGAATCTGATCTATCTAAAAATTGGTGGATTAGTCAAGCTTCTAAGTTTATTTTATTTATTCAAAATACAATTCTTCCACAAAATTTAGTTGTTAGTGTAATTGGCCCTGAACAGAATTTCAAGCATTCAAAATCATTAAATTTATCAAGCATATTGGAATTTGAAAAAGATGAATTTTTTGGTTTTTCTTATAAAATCACAAAGTTAAATATTGTATTAGAAAGTAGTTATGATGATAAATTATTTACATTAATTAGGCCAAACCAATTTTGTCCAGCCGAAGTTAATATGCAATCCAAAATTTTATTAAAATTAAAAGGGCAATCAAATTCAACAACTTTAGGTTATTCAGTTCAAAATGAATCTGCAACAACAGTACCAAAATTGGCATTTTATGATTCAGGATATCAGTTATGGTTTAAAAAAGAGTCTGGTATAAATTTTGAAGATCGTTGCTTTTTAACTTTGGAATTATGTAATAGCGTAATCGAACCTAGTGTTTCAGTTATTTTATCTGTTGAAATTTTATGTAACTTAATTAAACAAAATTTAAGAGAATTACTGTACCCATCATTAGTTTTGAATTATTCTTACGATGTCATCCCATCAATCAAAGGTGAACCAGGTATTATAATTCATGTTTCTGGATTTTCATCAAATGTTTATGGAGTTCTAAAGTGTATTCTACAAGAAATTAATAATACAGCAGTTAATTATCAATCGATTATAAAATCAAGTGATTATAGAAATGCAAGAGTTGGATTGAAATTAGAATATGAAAAATTTAAGGATCAACCATCGTTTTTGTTATCTTCATTTGGTTTACTTGCAGTTATGGAACAATATACTTGGGATTTAGAAACACGATTGGATGCATTAGAGGAGTTATCATACGATGATACAGCAAACTTAGCAAAAACTCTATTTAATAGATGTTACTTAAGTTGTTTAATTCATGGTGATATTAATTCAAATCAACAAATTTACAAAGATACAATATTTTCAATTTTTAAAGAATCCTTACCTATTCTAAAGTTTTCAAGTAAAAGTTATCCTCATCCATCAACAATTTATTTACCAAATCAGTCAAATTATTCAATTCACAGATATTCATTAGATGAATCAAATGCTTTAACTTATTTTATTCAAACTGGCCCAAGAGATGACATTTATACAAGAACAATAACAAAGTTTATTGCATTTGTTATGTCAACTACTCTATTATCAAAATTAAGAACCCAATATCAATTAGGTTATGCAATTTTTGTTGGATTAAGAATATTAAGAAAAACTCAAGGTATTCATATAAGTATCATGTCAGGCGAGCATTCCCCGGTTGACTTGGATTTTAAGATTGATGAAATTTTAATGGAATGGTTTAACGAATTAATGAATGAAATTTCTTCCAATGATTTCAAAATTAATTATATCGATAAATTTATTCAAGGAATTTCAAGTTCAAATCAAAAATTATCAAAAGCAGGTGGTGCTGCAAGTTTAACATCCAATTCAATTGGCTCATCATTTGGTGATACGGAAACCAAAAATTTGAAACAACATCGGGGTTATTGGGATCAAATATTAAGTAGATCATATAGATTTGCATTTGACAATTCAGGAGAAGATATAATTGATTTATCCATTATTAAAAGTTTGAAGCCAATTGAATTTTCAAACTTTATTAAAAAATCCATTTTACCAAATGGTTCAAATCGTTCAAAAGTTTCGGTAATGCTAACTACTAAGATGTCAAAAGAGGAAAGAGAAACAGCTTTAAAACCAATTAGAATCTACGCATTCTTAACAGCCGCCGGTTTACCAATTAAAATCGATAAGTTAGAAGTACTAATTGATAAGACTGGCCAATCTCAAGTTGCTTTAGGTAAAGAATTATTTAAATATTATAAGTCTCAAGGTTGCTCACTGAAATTAATTACTGCTGGTTTAGCGAAGTTATCTTATGATTACTTTGGTTCAAGTGGATCAACTTGTTTGAAAAAAAAAGATGGGACTTCTAAAATTGGAGGTGATAATATTGAAATTAAAGATTTACAAAAATGGCAAAACGATATTGGATTCTATAATGATAATAAAAGCTCTGATGATGTTTTGAAAAAATTTAAGTATTGAAGTTGTTTCTTATTATTTTCATTCATTCAGTAGTGCATTTAATTTATTTTAATACCTTTTATCTCCTTTTATATATAATTACAACTTTTCTTATATATAATTTCACCTTTTCTTATCTACAATGTAGATACATCACTCATTAATTATCTTTTGACAAACCCAATATTCACAATCATAAACAAAAGAACCCAAAGACATATCATCGCCACCATAAGTAGTCTTTATACCACTCTCATGCTTGATAAATTTAAATCCAATATCTTTAATTAGTTGTATTAAATCATCTCTTGATAATTCCAGACCTTTCAATGGGGTCTGAACTTTTTTATAACCCCCCAATCCATCAGGTATAAAAACATCAGATAATTCACTTTCATCATCAGCAAAATGCCACAATAATGGGCCAAAATTAATCCAGTAACCATCATTTCTTAAACTATTTAAGATTGTTTTTAGATAATCAATTATATTATTCGATGTATCCAAAAAGAAACTCGTTGCAATTATATGAAATTTTTCCTTGTTCTCAAGTTTAAATCTTTGTTGGTCTTCTACTTGTAGTTGCGCAGGAGTTTGATTTAGGGAGTCAGATTCTTTTGATAAAAGTGGTGCTGGTATCTGATTTCCATATAATTTAGGTGAATATTTATCTAAATCAGGACCATATAATTCAACAAAGGAACCTGCACACATTGACATTAGTTCACCAACATTTATCTCTGGATATTCTTTCATAATAAAAGAAACATCTCCAGGCTTAAAATCAGGTATGAAAACTTGTCGAAGTTGATAGTTTCTTTTGGCAACATTTGATTGAGAATCAATAAATGGACAAATTAAAAACTCATTTTGATACTGAGTTGAATTTAATAAGAAATTGGAATTCATTAGCATGTGATAGGATATTTCATTACCTTCTGTTTTAAAACCTCTTTTAACAAATTCAATTAACAATCTACCTAACCCAGCACCAGGGACTAAAACATTAATGTTGGGTCTATTTGGAATATCTGGAAATAATGTCTCAGCTTCTTTTATAATACGTCCAAAGGAATCATCTCTCTCTTTCTGACCATATTGTGACCATTCTCTGACTAACTGCTTTAGCGTACCTTTCGTTTTAGCTATGTTATTGGTCATATCTGAATCAAAGTGTGGTTGAGTAGTCAAACCTGGGATTTCTCCATACACTTTATCTGGAACAATGCCCCAATCATTACACCCTATCAGAGTGACTAGGCCCCAATATTCATTATTGATTTCGATACAGTTATCTAACTTATCTAGATATTCTGGAAACCAAGGAAGTAGCTTCTGTTCTTCTTCTGTGAGAGAGTTCCACTTCTGCCTTTTAGGATTTAGCAGATCTTTTCGGGCTTCGGTCTTATATAGTAGCTGCGATTGCAAAACAGACTTAACCAGATCATATTCTTCATAATCCATGATGGTTTGAGTAAAAGTTGTTGTGTTGGACCTCTCTGTTATATTATATCGATTTTAGTGGGAGGACGCGATCATAACAGTAGACAACACAATTACTACAAAGAACCTAGAACGGTAGATTAAAAGAGGAAACAAAACTTTTTTTGTTAAGATGGTGAAATGGCTAATACAACTACATAAAGTATACTTGTAAATTTAACTACAAGGAAACTAGTCCTTTTTATCCAGTCTCTCCTTAAACTCCTTGTTTTGTTGGACTAAAGTGTCCACAACTTCACTCAACTTATCGATCTTCTTCAACAATTCGTACGTTTCCCAACTAACACCAGCACTCTTACTTTCAACAATTGGTGGTGCTAAATGATTAATTTCTTGATAGAATTCTTTAAAATGCTTACCAAAAGTTGGATCTTCACGTTCAGCTCTTCTTTGAGTTCTTAAAGAAGTTGCAATTTGAACACCTGCCTCATCATCTTCATCCCAACCGTCAGTTAAATCCCATGGCAGATCATCTTCGTTATCATCATCAGATAGCTTTTTGGATCTATTATACTGGACTCTTTTAGCACAAATAACTTCATACTGTGAGGTGAAGAATAAAACTGGTGAATATAGAATTAACATAACTAAGTCATTAACTCTTTCATATGTTGAGCTGGACATAAATGTTTTAAGCGGGATTTCAAGTAAAACAATTTCAATCAAATTTAATGGGGGAACAAAAACTTTGAAATCAGGGGCACGAACATATCTTAAAACCTTAGAAGAATATTGAGCCAAATACTCGTCTGTAGAATTCTCATAGATATCAGAATAAGCTTGAGAATAAAGAGCAATTAAGATGTTCAACAAAATCGTAACAACGATGAAAGTGTAGGCGTAATACAAAATATTACCATATGGATAAGCAAATCTTTCAATTGCATCAAAATCGGGACCACTTAAGACTGTTTGGAACATATTTGTAACCACAAATGTAGTCAATTCTCGTTTACCATCTGCTTGATCTAAACCAATGAAAGCCTGCAAGAAACCAATCATTATAATTCCAAGTAAGAAAAAAAAGATAAGCGATTCTTTCATCATCTTTCTAATGACAACAACCATAACACCAATAAATTGTAAGATATCCAAATATAATAACAAACGGATCCACATCATTGGGGCAGCTAAAGATAAAATTCTATAGGCAACAGTGTTTAATTGGAAATTCTTATCGATATCATTAACATCAATTGCGGTAACTCTAACGGAAAATGCAACAACAATGATACTATACATAACATCATTGAATCCATTTGACAAGTTCAAATAACTGTAACCAATGTGAGAAAACTTTTGTAATTCATCAATAATGAAACCTAAGGTAAACAAGTAATAAATAATCTCAATAACACTTAAATGGTATAAGCTGGTATCAGTATTAACAATATATGTGTACAAGATTAAATAGACGACTGAAAAGACAATTTCAATAATGTTTTGATAAAAAGGAGTTTTAATTCTATCTGGATCAAAATGAACATTAAATTCAACACGACGATTTCCTCTGTAAATAACATATTCTGAAGCATCAGTTGAAGATTGAATAATCCATCCTCTCCACAACCACTTGATACAACGTTGATAACCCCCAGTGGCAATAACCGTAGTGCAGTGACTATCAACTGCCATTTCTAAAGCATTTGCAGGATCTGAGTCTTCATCATTCAATGAAATAGAGTAACGATGACATAACATGGACAAGAAGAGGTACTTATGCTGCCTTTCTCTCTCGATAAGTAGAGCAGCAATAGCTTCAGTAGCAGTTTTACGAGCACCATACAATGAGTTATCGGTCAACTCGTTGTCCATCAAATATGAGTACCAACTAGAAACATGAAGTAAGCAAAACACAAGACAAGCTTGGTATCTTCTAGCGGAAGAGCCATCACCTTCTCCGCTACCACCTGCAGCCTTCTTGACAGCTTCTAAGACCTTGTCATTGATGATCAGAGAGTCGTCTCCGTTTATTAGGTCATCCTTTATAGTTACAGGGATAAGCTTATCAATGAGGGCCTTTAAGTTGATAGCAATCCTGAGAACCTGTCTTGGACTTGGACTGGAGTAGTCATTGGTGTCTTCATCATCTATGAAAACAGGCAATTGAATGGCGCCGGACATGTTTGGTGAAAAGAAGCAGAAGAACGTGAAACAGCAAGTTCAGTTTTGTGAAACGGTTCAGTTGAAACTCTTGGCGGCAGCTCTTCTCCTGGAGTTTACGTGTTTTCGTGTCGTTTTCCTTTTGAAAACCATGTCCTTCCTAGATTCAGTGCCCACCAACATTAAGATCCAAATACAGGACGTCATCTCTGCTTATCCTCCCAGCGAAGATGTGTTTAAAGCTTTGGTTGACCTTCTCAACGACAACTTCAACAATACCGAACCCCACAAAAAGAGAAAACTGAACAATGGCAATATTGACACAAAAGACGGCAGCTCAACACTAGATATTGAGTCTATAGAACAGCATGATGCCAAAATTATACTCCAGATACCTAATTTGTCAATCCAATCGCCATTCAGAAAAAAACTAAACCTGATCTTCATCACAACTCCAACAACAAAGAACGCTAAGGATGTTCATCTTGTGCTAACTAAGTCAAAGACGACAAAGCCAGATTTGGTATTATCTGATTTAAAAGAAACTGTTACATTCTCGATTATTCTGAATTCCCCGTTAAAATCCAATTTTAAGATTTTGCTACTTAAATACAACGACGATGAAATTTTAATGATCAATTTAAATATTGATACTTTATTGGATATGTTTAGGCCTGTTTTAAGTGCCCCAACTGAAGAAAGTTTCTTATTATTTTTAATAAAAAAATTAAATACATTTGGCTTAAATGTGATAGATGGCACATCGACAGATCCAAAAGACGTATTTTTCCTTGATACTTATAAAGGTACGAAGGAAGGTCATTTATATTTCACGAAAGATCATATTATATTTGGCTTTAAAAAGCCAATCATTGTGTTTGATTGCGACCAAATTGAATCCATTACGTATACTTCAATTACAAGATTGACATTTAACATTATTTTAACCATTAATGTTGACGGCGAGCAAATTGAACATGAATTTTTAATGATCGATCAAAAGGAATTTGAAAAAATTGACAATTATGTTAAAACGAAAGATTTTACAAATAAATCAATGTCTGATGAATTTAAAGCTACTTTACAATTAAAGACTAATAATCCAAATTATAAGCCAAATGATTTATCAGAGGCAGCAAAATTTGTTCCTGGAGCTGAACAATTAGTTGCTGGAAATGATGATGATGATGAAGAAGGTGACGTTGATTATAAAGTAGGTGATAGTGAGGACGATCACATAGATGAAGACGACGAGGATGATGAAGAAGGCGGATTTGAAGAAACCCCTATCAGCGCAATACCAACAAACGCTACTGAATCTGGAGGTTACGAAGATGATCAAGAAGATGAAGAAGATGAAGATGATGATCCAGATGCGGTGGAGGAAGAAGAAGGAGAAGAAGACGCAGAAGACGACTCAGGAGACGAAGAAACCGGCGGTTTCCCTGAACTCGACCCTAGTGAGTTGCAATTAGAACTGGAACAGCTAGCACAGCTTGATGCTACAGATGATATGGCTGGATACTATGCGTTTGTGCAGGATCAGAATATGAACTGATCTTTTTGTCGTGTTAAATTAGTTTTCAGAAGTAATGTATAGATTCTTTGCAGAACGCAACTTTTTATTTTTTTTATAGATAATTTTCACCAGAAATAATTTTAACTAAACTCACAACATACACTCAAATACAACAATGAAAAAGTCTAATATGCCGGAGAAGCAACCAAAGAAAAACTTCACTTCCAAACTTCCTAGTTCTTTGAAACAACAAGCCAATTTAACCAACATAAAATCAAAATCAAAATCAAAACAGCAAAAACAACAAAGATCAAGTCTAGATAGCTTAAGTTTAAACCCAAGCAAGCAGAATAAGCAAAATAAACAGACTGGAAAAAAGAAACCCTCAAAGTACTATAAACCAATTTTGACAAATCCATATACAAACACAAATGTTTGGCCCTTTATGAAACCAGAAATAATAAATGATATTTTATCACTCTTGACAACAAAGGTGTTGGTTGATCTCAGAAGCTACAATATTATAAGGAATACAGACATCTCAGATGATACTGTACCGGAGGAGCCAATTGAAAATAAATGCATTGAAACTGGATTTAATAGTGTAATGAAGTTATTAGAGAGGCAAATAGCACACATCCAGAAGAGGTCAGCAAGGCCTAACAAAAAAAACGATAAATACGCTGATAATATTGAATACTTGTTTATCTGCAAAAGAGATATAAATTTAAAAGTGCTGTATAGTCACTTCCCGTTGATGTGCTATGTGGCTGGTGTTAAATTGATCCAGTTACCAAAAGGATCAAATATAAAATTAAAACATGCCATTTACGGAGATGATTCAGAGTATAAAAATCTAGAAAAATTTAAAATTAAGCCCAGATCAATTGAATTATTAGCTATAAAATCAAAATTATTTGAGGAACCCAAAGAGGGGAAAAATAAGAATATATTATTGAAGTATTTAATTGACGAAAATTTTAATTTGAGTAATAACGGTATTGAAAATCCTTTCGAATTTATTAATTCAAAGTTGAATATGGATATTAAACATTTGTTATGTTGATCTATCGAATAGCTATTTTGCATACTACTACAAATTGGCTAATTTTCAATCGTAAATAGGTTTTTTTCTTAATTTAAAATCCCACTATATTAGTTGTTAAAGTTAGCTTTTATTTCAAACTGTTTCATATTTGAGCTATTAATAATTGGTTATTTTACTCCTTCAAATGGAACTTCCGAGAGCAGAAAATTATGAATACATAGTATTTTTTAGGTCCACAGAGAATTTCAGGGTGATTTAAGATTCGTTAAAATTTCTAATATTCTGCGCACAAGGCCATACAATAGCCATGTAAGAGGATTTTTTGAGCAGTTTTCTAGAAAGCTGGATATATTGGGACCTACCAACAGGTAATTTATATCCTTTCTAGATCACATAAATAGTTCAAATATGTCTCAACTTTTAAAATGCAATTATTAGTCAATTCTCTTTCGCCTACTATATATTATCCTTTATAAATTAACTATAAATCTGCTATGCCTTCGAGTTCGTTAAGTAATACTAAAATCAGTTCTGATTTGGAGAAGCTTCCTTTAACTACAACACAAATTGATACTGAAAGTTCTTCAGATTCATCAACTAATGTTTCAAAATCAGAAGAAGCTATTAGCACCAATTTAAATTGGCTCCAAAAAACCCTTGGTGACTTTAAACGTTGTGATAGTGAAACTAAACAATCCCATACCCAATTATCAGGGTTCTCTTTACAAATGATTGCAATTGGCGGTTGCGTTGGTACTGGGCTTTTTATTGGATCAGGTAAAGCATTAGCTGATGGTGGTAAACTAGGTGTTCTTTTAGCATATTGGCTTATTTCTATTATGGTTGTTTGCACCACTCAATCATTATCTGAACTAGCTATTGCATTTCCGGTTCCCGGTGCGTTTTCTTATTATACTACTTATTTTGTTGACGATTCTTGGGGTTTTGCTATTGGTTGGAACTATGCATTACAATGGCTTGTTGCATTACCACTTGAATTAGTTGCTGGCACAATGACCTTTAAGTATTGGCCAAATTTCCCAGTTTCTGATGGTTGGCTAATTACATTATTTTTTGTTATGATTATTATTATCAATATGTTACCCGTTAAGATTTATGGCTATACAGAAGTTTTATTTTCAATGGCTAAAATCATTGCCATTGTTACGTTTGTTATTACAGGTATCATTATTGCTTTCATTAATCCTGAATTAGTTAGAGAAAATCTTATGGAAGGTTCGTTTTCAGATATGGGATTCAAAGGATTTGTATCTGTTTTTGTCACTGCAGCATTTAGCTTTAGTGGCGTAGAAATGTGTGGATTATGTGCAAATGAAACTCCATGTCCAAGAAAGTCAATTCCAAAGGCTACCAATCAAGTTTGCTGGAGGGTTTTTATGTTCTATATGGTCACGATTGCAATTTGTTGTTTATTAGTTTCTGTTTACGATCAAAGATTAGTTTCAAGATCAGGCTCCAATATAAACTCCTCGCCTTTTGTGATTGCTTTACAGAATGGAAATGTTAGGTATTTACCTGCCGCCATGAATGTTATCATTTTAATTGCAATCCTGTCTGTTGGTAATTCTGCTATATATGCGGCTTCTAGAACTTTGGTTTCGTTATCTAATGCAGGTCAGGCTCCGCCATGTTTTGGTTACATTGACAAGAAAGGTAGACCGTTAATTTCGATCATGGTCTGTTTATTAATGGGTTGTATTGCTTATGTTTCATTAATTGGTGATGCCTCCTCAGTTGTATTTTCCTGGTTATTATCATTATCAGGTTTAAGTTCGCTATTCACTTGGAATTCTATTAATATATCGTATATTAGATTTAGAAAGGGATTATCTATTCAAGGGGTGAATAAAAATGAATTACCTCATCTTTCAAATACTGGTATCATTGGTGCATATATTGGCTTTGTCTTTACTATTGTAATCTTGGTGGCTCAATTCTGGGTTGCAATCTCCCCGTTAACTGAAACTGAATTTGATGTTGGTTCATTTTTTGAAATTGTTTTGGGAGCCTTTGTTATTTTTGGTTCGTATATTATACACAAGGCTTATAAATTATTTAAGTATAGGAGAATACAATTACTTATTCCTGCTGAAGAAATTCCTCTTTTCAAAAATAGATCAGATGGCAGCAGACAAGAACAAATTGATGCTGGCGAGTTATACCAAGCGGAAAGAGAAGAGCTAAGAAATAAAGTTTGGTATTATAGATTTGTTAAAAATTGGTGCTGAAATTTTGTGTTGAGGCATGTTTTTTGGTTTAACCTTATTCATTTAATTCTTATAATTGTTTTCATTATATTATTTTCTTTCATTTTACTATTTAAGCTTATTTTATTAGTTTTTTTGTCATTTTCACTTTTGTTTTTTGAATTATTAGATTGTTGTGTATATTTCTTATTTTAAACTTAATTTTATCAGAATCCTAAGTCACTCCAATAAAATGTAATAAGTATTTTAGTGGCCTAATTGGGCGAGGAACTAGGGGGCATGTCTTATGACTGACCGTTGGAGGAATGGCGTTAAGCAGATGCACAGCCTTTGGCGTGTGACTCCGATGATTCAACGGCCAACATCTTTTTCGCAGCTTTTGCTCTAGTTGTTGGCCCCCAATTCTTGTATATAAAGGGTGCCTTTTCCAACTGTGTTCAACGTCTCAACTGCTAGAGTATTTTACTATCATCTGTTAAACAGATTCTATTTTATTTGATTTTAAAAAGTCCGAGAATGAGTGAATCTTCAGCCGTTAGAAAAGAAGAAATTGACATTGAATCAACTATCTCCATGCCAAAGAATGAGATGGGTGGAACTACTACTACTGAATCAACTTGTCCTGGTACAGAAAAGGAACTGGATAAAATCTATAGACACTTAGATTATCGTATTATCCCTGCTTTATGGTGTTTATATTTCTTAACTTCTTTTGGTTCTTCTGCTTATGGTAACACATTAACTATGAATTACGAAACAAAAGATTCATTGAAGTTATCACTTGGTCTAACAACCCATCAATTATCCACTGCTTCTGCGCTATACTATGTTGGTTACATTATCTTTGATGTTCCAATGAATGTGGCAATGACCAAATTATCTCCACAAATTTGGTTATCCAGAATTGTCATTACTGTTGGCTTAGTCTATACTTGTTATGCTGCCTTAAATAACGCAAAGGGTATTATTGCAATTAGATTTGTTTCAGGTATGTGTGGTGCTGGTACTTGGCCTGGTATGGCTTATTATATTTCTTTATGGTATCCATCTCATAGAACTGCTAAAAGAATTGGTTATTATTTTACTGCTGCTCAATTAAGTGCTTCTGCTGCTGGTCTGGTTTGTGCTGGATTTCAAAAGATGAACGGAACTAGAGGTTATGAAGGTTGGAAATGGTTGTTTATAGTGTATGGATCAGTTACTGTTGCTGTCGGTATTTCATTAATCTGGTGGTTACCTGATAGACCACATCATTTGATTAGATTAGATGATTATAGATCAACTTTACAAAAAATTTTACCTGAAAGATTAAATAAATTCTTAAGATCTCCACAACCTTTGAAAGAGCATGAGAGAGAACAACATGCAATAGATATGGCAGGAAGATATAAAGACCAAACCTGGAGATTGCAGGATATAGTTAATGTTATTACAGATATAAGATCATGGCCATTAATCATGATGTATTTTGGTGTTGTTGGTACTGGGTTTGGTTTAGCTGTTTTTGCAACTACTTTAATCAAAGCAAATGATCCAACCCTTTCAAGTATTGACGTTTCATTACTTTATGCTCCAATTTGGCTATTCGATTTGGCTGCTATCTTATTAATTACTCCATTAGCTGATAGATATAAAAAATTGAGACCATATTTCTTCTGTGGTTCAACAGCTATTATTATGATTGGTATGTTTGTTACAACTTATGCGACACATCAATGGAGTAGATATGGTGGTTTATTAATTGCTGGGTTTGGTTTAGGTCCAACAGTTCCAATTGTTATGACCTTGACCAATGAGATTATGTTTCACAGATACGGTGATGTTGGTTGTGCAGTTGCTGCTGCTATTGTGTCAGGATTAGGTAATTTAGGATCGGTTGTTGCAACTTATGCCTTATATTCAGGTTGGCCTGCAGATGTTTCTAGGGGATACAAATATTCTAATATGATGCTAATTGTCATTTTAGGATTCTCAATTATTAGTTGTGGTGCTTTATATTTAATAAGATGGTGGTTAGGTGATTTTAACGAAAAGGCAGTCTCTGAAAGTATCAAAAGTAACGATGAAATTGTGAACTAGGATTGATGGTAACCTTTTAATTTTTTATACCACTTTATTCATAATTAACTCTTTTAATAAAACTTTTAATGAATAATATTATATCTATATCTAGTTCTTTTTAACATTAATGTGCCACAAGCTGCTAATATCTGCGCCACGCTTCATGACCGACGCGTCGACAGACCTCCTGATGCAAAAGTTCAGCGAATGAACAACTTAATTCAACTCAAACGACATTCAACATCAGAATAGCTGAAAAACCTCAACAATTAGACAAGCACAATGAATACATCTAAGACTGCTACTGATGTTCTTCAAAGGGCTTCTCACAACTTAAGTTCTGGTCTTGTTTCTGCGCAACCAGCTTGGTATAGAGTTTTAGCGTACCATCCACCATTTCAAAACTTTACCAAAACATTAAGAAAAGATTTAATGAAGAGTTTAAAAGATAGTGAAAATAAGAAAATTCCTGTTAATCCATTCTCACCTCAAACAAACAAAATTATAAATGGGTTTTACCAAACAAGATCAAACATAAAAAGTGTTAATATTACAGGGTCAACGTTTACAAAGATTCCACAGATTTCATTTGTTGAAGATCAAATTCGTAATATCTTTTTTAAACAACATCCATGGGAATTAGCTGATCCTAAATTATTAGTTGAAAATGAATCATCAATAGATTTATCAAAGTTAGATTGGTCAACAATAAAACAATTTTCCAAAAAATTAGATCCGGAATCAGTTGTTCAACGTACCTTATATTTAATTAAGAAAGAAAAGAAAACATTATTAGATTCATATAATCAAGCAAAATATGAATATTATAGATTGAAAATTGACGAAGAAGCAGAAATTTCTATCGGCAAAGAAGAATCAGAAATGTTTGGAGCAGTTTATGGTAAATCATTAATTGAAAAATCCTTTGAAAAAGAAGAAAAAATTATTCAAAAATGGAAAGTTGATGCAAATACTTTGGTTCAAGTTGCCAATGCAAGATCAACAAAGAGATCAGCTGCCGGTGCTGCCCTTCCTGATACTCCTGAAGATACTGAAGATAGTAAATTTAAATTAATGTCCGAGGATAGTATATATTCCGAATTACAAGAACAAATTAATAATGAAGGACAGTCTGACCAACTTGAAGATGAGGAAAACAGATGATTTTAAAAAAATGTAGATATTAAAAATAACTCTTGCATATACGTATATTCCCCCCCATTCTCTTTCTTTCTTTTTATATTTTATTGTTTACTTAATATGACTCGTTTACGATAACTCTTTTCCAGATTATGTATTATTATTTACTTAATTATATACGTAATAATTAATAATTACAGTTAAATTTATCACGATAAATACTTACCTATTAATCTATTTTCATTCATTAGATCAAATATAAACAAATAATATAAATATATACAGAACAGTTTCAAGAATAAACTAATACCAAGTTCTCTTTTCCTTTTTATTTCTTTCCAATCTTTCTTTATACTTTCTACCTTTGGCTTGAATCAATATCTCATCAGTTTTAGCCAAAGCATCAGCAACTTTCTGCTTTCTTTCAGCCAAAGTTCTTTCATTCTTATGACCTTTTGGTCTTCTAACACCACGTAATAATGCTTTACCATCCCATTTTGCATCATAAAATGTTTTGTCATTATTTAATTTTGGTAATAAATCAGAAATACCAAATTTATATGCTAGTTTGAATAGGTCTGATTGTTTACGCCCTGAATACACTGGGCTATGGAATGCATTTGTAACGGGATGCTTGTTTGCTAAAAATGGATTTGCATCTTCTGCATTTGTGAAAGTAGGTTTATCAGAATATGTTTTGTATGGCGGAGGTGGATATTTTGTGAAAAAAGCTTGAAGTTTGTAAGGAAGAAGTTTAAATGCTTCTTGAGGAGTTTTAAGATTAAATAGTTGTTTTGAAACTGACATGGTGCGTCTGCAGATTACAGTTCCCACTTCTTAGATGTTTTTTGTAGTTAAAAGTTGTCGTTTATGTCGAAATCCAAATACAAAAAAAAAAAAAATGAGACCAAGCGAGCAAATGTTGAACATAATTTGACAATTGTTCGACAAATACAATACACATCATATACACAAAAAGAACTGAATTTTAAAGGAAAGCAAACACTGGTTTCATTGTTTAGATGCCTCTGATTCTATTGGTAGAAACATCCAGTTTGTCGTCGATCTGGTTCACTTTCTCACCAATCTGTTTCAATCTATTATTCTGGGAATCTAAAGTTTTTGAAATCAAGTTCGCTTGTTTCTTTAAATCTAAAGATAATTCATAGGCAGTATCTATATTCTGACTAATTCCAACTTCTTGCTCTGCATCTTCTTCATCATAATCATCAATTAAGTATTTTCCTTTAGCTTTACTAACTCTTTTATCATAATCTTGTTGTCTTTTCAGCTCTGATTGGAAAATCATTGAATTGTCATTATCTAAATCAATTTTCAATCCATCACTTAATTCCATTTGAGTTTTGTAGTGGTACGAATTTAGTTCTGAATTTTGTTCTCTATCTAATTTATGTTGTGCCAATAATTTTTCATCATTCTTTTGTTTTCTCAATTTACCCGTGAATGGCATATTTGGGGCATGAATCATATGTTGTGCCTTGTCTAATTCTTTAATGTGTTGATTGATATAATATTGTTGATTTTCCATATCATTTAAATTTGATTCCAGTTTATGAATTTTATCATTTTGTGAACCTAAAACTCCAATTGTATTTGCAGCTGACTCTTGTGCTCCTCTTAACGATGAAACAATATTTTCAGTTCGTTTTAATGTATCATATCTTGAATCTTTTGTTTGTTCTGTAATAAGTAATAGTTTTCGTTCTTCTTCGGTTAATTCTTCTTGATCGTATATTTGTGGTTCTTGATAAGCACTTTCATTAAGTTGCGTATTGGTATAGGCATTTGGATAACTATTTAAATTAATGCATTCAACTCCATCCGCTAAAGTACTTAATTCTGAATACGATGGTGGTTGTTGCTCTTCTTGTATTTGAAGCTGCTGTTGACTTTGCCCTGTCCCAACATCTACAGTCTCCGTAGTATCAACAGGCTCAACAGTATTTTGGCCTAGAATACGTGGTTTTAAATGATCATTAACTATAGTCTTATTCTTTTCTTTTGCGTATTCGTTAAACTCACTAAATTTACCATATCTATTATAACCGCCTTCCCTCTTTTCTTTAATTGGAACACCATTTTGACGTAAAAATTCTTTAACTTTATCAGCTTCTTGTACTTTTGAATTAGTAGAACTACAATCTGATGAATCTAGACTAGCTGAAGACTCATTTTTCTTCTTAAACAGGTGGTCTCTTAATCCCATGACGAGTTGTTGTTGTTGCTGTTGTTTTGCTTTGGGGGTGGTTTGGGGATTAAGATGAAATTAGTTACTGTGAACTTAAAAAGCTGC